>CP136064.1:164371508-164971508 GCA_032622095.1 Siphonodentalium dalli
CGTTTCTTGTTTTCATGTTATGCAGTGATGTCTTTATTCAATCATATTAGACATGTTAATTTGAATTATTTCATTATTTATTCCTGTGCGATCAAATGGCTGGAAACCAACAATTGTAATCAGATGTAATCAAAATGTAATCGATTACATTTACTAAAGTAATCGTAATCGTAATCGATTACATTGGAAAAAATGTAATCAGTAATCGTAATCGTAATCATGTAAATCAAAAGTAATTGTAATCGTAATCGATTACATTGGTATGTAATCGCCCCAACCCTGCTATACTCATCGTGTGTTAGTCGTGTGCATGTATACAGTAATGCTCTAATTAATCGACTTCTTAAGCCCAGCAGAATTATGGGTAACTTTTCAGGATTTAGTCACCGAGAGCTTTCCGATGAATGGCAACAAGCCATATTTCCGACTAAATCCTGAAAAGTTACCCATAATTCTGCTGTGGTTAAGAAGTCGATTAATTAGAGCATTACTGTATATATATATACAGTAGACACATCCTGGCGCGGTGGGGTCTTTAATCAGGTTGACAAGACAGAGAAGAGACCACTCGACACATTGAGCTCGAAACTGGATTGTCATAAGGCATGGCGGGTCCACCCGGGCATGGTCATATCGGGACTCGGGTTATACTCACCTTCCTCTCCTTCGAACAAGAATGGTGCATCTCTGAATTCTTGTCTGGATATCTTTCCTGTGAGATAGAAATTAAAACCCATTTATCTGACGTTTGAGTGATAGAGTGATAATGTTAATTGATCGCTTGGACACTGTTTGGCACTGAACTTCTGAATACGTACGACGAGATGCCACTTATAACGTTTGTAATTTAATAATTACGACTACTGAAATACCACATTTTGCCAATTTACATGTATATTGCATGTGAGCATTATCGCTCATACAACTATATATGATAAATGTTATCTTTCATTACCATAAGCATCACCCCCCGTTGAAATTTAAGTTGCGTCAATTTGCGTGATAACTCAGAAAGCTATAGAAAAGCACAGGCATCTGCTTATATATACGCTCTGATGTGTGACTTCGATGCATCCACATTATCAAGCCGTGATGCGCGAGTGATGATTCTAACTGAAAGCACAGACTAACAACAGACTAACAACAGACTAAGACTAAAAGTGTGCTTGGTTCTCGGGGAGTGAAAATCTAAACCTGGAACATGTCGGCTCACGCTCACGGTGTACATGGGCCGGTTCTTTGTATTCAAGTCATCAATATCCAGTTCTCGGTCTTAGTAAATACAACCATTCCCACACAACAAAGAACGTGGATTATAATACACCCATGAAGTATTGACACATACACAGTAAAGTGACTACAGGGAAAATTGGGGTGTCTGCCACCCCCATAACTTTGGTCAAAATGTTCAACAGTTGGAAATTTCATGCTTGACACAACATTGGTCGGAAATTATACACCAAATATATATAGGTAGAAATCGTTCTCATTGTTTGATTTTCCAACCGGTAATTAGTGGATAATACAGGGGGGGTCTGGACAAAAATTGCACATGTAGGGCCCAAAAAGTTTTTTTCCGACCCCGAGGGACCCACCACCCCATTTGTGAAAAAAAAAAAAAAAATTCCTCCAAAATTTTGGGGACCCACCCCCCTTTCTCATGTTTTTATCAAAATTTCAGAGGTTTTTTTTAGCCGTTCTTCAATAACTGTGTTAACTGCCTTACTAATTGGTAAACACAGATCAGAAAAACTAAAAATAAACTGTATTTCCATGTGTCTCCTGGTGTATTCAGTATCTAACAACAATAATAAAGCATTGGTAGGTACACTATATGTCACAAATCGCCATAGACCCCATTATAGCCTTAATATATCGAGTGTGTTGTGTCTGACAGAGAACACTGGCCAGTGTAAATAGTGGTAAACAGGTCAGGGGTTCCACAATTATTTGTGCATGACCAAAGAACTCTTTAGTCTTATCCAACGGGGTGGGGTGGGGGGAATTGTTGTTGGTTAGGTATACACATAGATATATGGTTATTATACTGCCCGATATTAGTCGGCGGGTATATACTGAGTTGATGTCTCGAGCCGTCCGTCCGTACAAACATTTTGCATTATAACTCAAGAGTCGGTTGTCATATTTTGATGCCCTATTGCATGGTGACGGACCAGAAATGGGGCACGAATATGCATAATATCACGGGTTGTGACCATCAATGCCTACCAGAGTTATGGGCCCAGTTCGACTTTATGAAATTCGGTCCGTACAAAGTTTTTGCAATATAAGTAAAGTGTCGATTGTCGAATTTTGATGTGGTTTGATATGGTGATAGACCAGAATGAAGAATTGAATGTCATTTCTCAATGCATCTGAATGCATCACATTATTTCAGTTCATCTATTTGTAAGTGATAACAGTATACAATTAGTATTTTAGTTTAGTCTTGTTGAGCAGTAAAGCTCCAAGATAAAGTTCGGAAATTCAATGAGAATAGCGTCACCTTCAGTTGGGATTGTCTGACCAGTAAACAGTAACGGTCATTCATCATAACCAATTCAGTTTTATTTGGATAATTGTTGAAAATTAACATTACTTGCAATCATTCAATATGAGAAATAACCAGAAGAAATGAATTTGATTACATGCCAGAACAAGACAGTATTTCAGACATTAGAAATTTATGATTACCCTTTTCAATTTCATGTTATGCAACAATCAGGTTAATGATATCTAGTCATCATTGAGTATTCACAATGTAGTATCCAATTTGTGATACAGTTTTTTTGTTTTATTACTTTTATTCAGGTATACAACTGGGTAATATATTAATTTAGTTACTAAATATTTCT
This sequence comes from Siphonodentalium dalli, assembly GCA_032622095.1. NCBI lineage: Eukaryota > Metazoa > Mollusca > Scaphopoda > Gadilida > Siphonodentaliidae > Siphonodentalium > Siphonodentalium dalli. The sequence continues at coordinate 164,374,364 of CP136064.1, forward strand.
TCCGTTGATCATAAGTTTCCGGAACGCTAATACGGTGGTCCACTGTGAAGTGGTCCGGGATCCTGTGAAATCCAGAATGTTGCTAAATCTGAGGCTAAAGAGTCACTTTAGCTGCCTATATAGCCGTATACCAACAAGCATGGTACTAACATGCTTACAAACAACATTACATTGTCAGTACTTGTAAATTGTTTGAAAAAAACCCATTTTGTAAAAAATTTACAAGCACAATTTTTTCGGCCTCTGGACCACCCACCCACCCCGGCCCTATATACGGAATTTTTTTGCAGACCCCCCCTGGATAATATGTTATTTTTATACCAATATCGGAATATTTTGCTACATTGGTCTGAAAGGGTTGGAAAATCTCCAACCTTCGACATAGTTAGTTTAGAAATTTCCAACAGCTGGAAAGTTTGGGTACATGTTTCAACACCAGGAGGGTGTAAATGTTATTTCGCGAACATGGGAGTTTGATCTGGTTCAAGGTGGGTGCAGTTGTAAATTTCAAGGTGAACACCCCCTCCCAAAACCGATACCATCTAGTCAATTCCCTGCACATATAACCATACCGTCGCCATCGCTGTCGGCAGCATCAAAGGCTGCTTTGTTTTCCGTGGTATCCTCGTCGCCATTAGCCTTAAGAAAACATGCGTAGTTCATAAAATTACTGCCTGGTTCGGCCCCGCATTTGGCAATCCATGCGTTGAAGTCAAGCTCAACTGGCATAACTTGCCCACCGTTCTGTCAAGCAAAACAAAGAAGACACATTATCCCGCATGATCGGAAAGCGTCATATATACACAGGGACGTCGCAACATGGAGTTTGGGAGTGAATCGTTCCCAACGTTAGTCAAAATGTTTCAACCGTTGTTATTTTAGGCTGAATATAGGTTGCGATTATTCCGATACAGTTTACCATTCGAAACAATATGTAAAACAAACTATTTAGTTTTTGGAGCAAGATTCAAATATGTTTGTACTTTCAACCAAAGTATTAGATTGGAATGACCATCAGTTGGAAATTTGGGTGTTCGGTTGGAAATTTCTAACCATTTGGAAATTGATATTTCAGAAAGATGGAAAATTTCATCAAAGTTTCCCGGAGTTTGAAATATTGGTTGGTGTGTATATGTAGATATGCGCTGCAGTCTGTGTGTAGCTGTATATATATACGTGCGTGCGCTAAGATATGTGTGTAGATGTATATCCGTGCGTTAAGGTATATATGTGTGTAGATGTATATATGTGCGCACATGTATGTGTGTAGATGTATATGCGTGCGATAATGTTTGTGTGTATATATGTATATATACGTGCGCTAAGGTCTGTGTGTAGATGTATATATATACGTGCGATAAGGTCTGTGTGTATATGTGTATATATGTACGCAAATTAGCCTTCATATATGGCTTGAAATTCCTTAAATGGATGGGTCTCGTTTTAAAATTCGAAATTATTTTTTTTCATTTATCCATAAAATGATATATATCTGGCAAGAGTCAGTCGTGCAAGAACTCTCTGCATTGCATCGCTTTAATAGCGATAAAACAATCCAAGCCGTATATATTATTTTTTCAAAGTGTGCGGTGTACAGTAACGCCCTAAATTATCGACTCCTTAACCACAGCAGAGTTATGGGTGAGCTTTTCGATGAATGGCAACAAGCCATATTTCCTGAAAAATGACCCATAATTATGCTGTGGTTAAGGAGTCGATTATTTAGGGCATTACTGTAGATAGTCATTTATAAAGAATTTAATGAATATTTGCCAGGCAATTTTGTCAGCAGTGTGCACGTAACCTTTGTGACCTTTGTTTTTGCGCCATGAAAGACTCACGTTTTCGAAGCTCCTTTCTGATAGATCCCTTCTCTTGCGGCCGCATGCCAGTTTGCATGACCAGTGGCACTTGCCTGCACTGCATATTCGGCGGCATATATTTTTACACGCCCAGTCTCTAACTCGCCGGAGCCAGCGGGTACGGATTCTTATCCGCGGCCACGAGTAGACTTCGTGTACACAGACAAGTACTATCAGAAGAACAGCCAACGTCTGCAGGGAAGCGAGCTTCATAGTTATTCTGAAGAAAAAAAACATCGTATTATGTATGGTTTCGTCACCTGTTCAACCGTTCGTTACATTAAATCAGTTGGGTGATTACATTGTGAGGTCTCACCCCTCAACCCTTGGTCAAAATATTCAACATTTGGAAATTACAATCTTGATTCAAAATCAGTTGGATATTTCAGACCAGCAATAGATTCAAATTGTTTTGACAATTTTATTTTGAAATTTGTTGTTTAATAACAAAAGGCGAAAATTATCAACTGAAATGACCATGACTTTAAATTGTCTAACAATCTATAGTCATGTCAGGATGGACATTCCACATTTTGGAAAGTTTTAGTGAATGATAACCCAAATGGGAATGCACATGGCAATCCCAACGCTGATATAGCTGGTTGGAACTCCGGCAATCGCGTATTCGTGATCCACCCAAGGGAGGGTAATCAGATTCGTGATCCACCCAAGGGAGGGTAAGCAGATTCGTGTATCTCCCTAAGTTTGTCGGTTGCTTTCCGGAGGTCCGTGGTTTCTACATTCAGTGGCATGATTTCCATACGCGTGGTCTTTAACCCTTTACCCAACAAACCGGCCACAACCGGCCAAATAAAGCTTCAACAGCCTAAAATATCTTCGGTCTGTCTCAATAGAACCATACACATATGGATATCATTGGAACCGGCTCCTTGACCACATTGTGATAGTTACAGTTATGCCCTGTGCCAATGCATTCTCTTATATATGCGAGTCGACCATAGGTCGCCTCGCATATATAAGAGAATGCATTGGCCTAAAAAAAATCTTTTTTAACACTTTTTACCATTTTTCCTTACATTCTTTAACAATTTTATAATTTTTAATGTGTTAAGCCAATGCATTCTCTTATATATGCGAGGCGACCTATGGTCGACTCGCATATATAAGAGAATGCATTGGCACAGGGCCCTTCTGTTGGGTAAAGGGTTAATACATAACGTAAAATTGTCAACGTCGTGATATGGCCTAGTGGTTGAAATGAAGATAAACCCCAATTAACCTGAATCACATGAGCATTCCGTCTACACGTAAACGGTGAAATCGCTCAGAAGTCTTCTGTCAAACGTAGCATTACGAAATGAATAATCAAAGACGAATAATTGAATATTATGAATACCGAATAATCGATCAACGCTATGCAGTCAAGGTACGTGCGCGAAAAAGATTCTCTTTTGATTTAAGCCGCCTATATAGCATGTCGGCGGAAGTCACGTTGTGGATAGCTTGTCACTGCCACCGGATTATTGTGCACACGTTCTTCTACAAATTGGGCCGATATCTCAAACTTAATTGTAGCAATGGTGTCGTAAAATCACATTACATTTCCCTCCAAGTGTATACCCATAGCAATATCATCGTATAACACATGTTACAAGTTACATGCACGTGGCTGAACCAAGAGAAACGTCTGGTGTTACACTCTATTCCCTCAATTTCCTTCTGGCTGCTGATAGTGACACGAAGAAAATACCCATCTTCGTTGCGCGGTAAAATCTACATACTTTAGCTAGTGCCGAAACCAATGTTCTGCAATAGAACGATTAAGAAATACCTGGCGATTTTGTATCAACTATACATGTATATGCATTCGTCGCCGGAAAAAAAATCCCTTTTTGGTATTTGGTTTCTTCCAACAAAGACTAATGGACATACATGGACAGTGATGCATTTTGTTCTAAGCCTGCTGGAAAGCCGTACGCGTTGAGTCTAATATAGGGACATACGAACAAATATATGTGGGTGTCTTTGATTTCGTTTCTACAATCACAAGATGGGCTAACAGCTATATGGTTTACGAATTTGTCGTGATGTAAGTCGCTGCAATTATTTCTCAATTTGATATGTATTATATTGGTTTTTTTTCTAGTGCCAGAATAATAGTAATTAGGGGGGGTTTGGGTGTGTGGTATATAATTTTAAGGAATATCTTGTATTCATGCAAGCTTTCAGCCTTGGATACAATGTCGGGACGTTTGTTCCAGGTCAGCCACAGTTTTGGCATGAACGATTTTCTTAAATGTTCGGTTTCGCAGTAATACTCGAAGTCGCCGGGTCTCCTGAAGGAATAGCCCGATACCTCGCCGGATCGTGCCGGTAGGAGTATGGTTAGATAGCTACTGTATGTGCGTCGGCATTAATTATTTTGTAGAGCCAGCCAACTTCAAGCATTAAATCTTTAATGGAGGCATAGCGCGTTAATCCGCTGACAATAACTAAATATATATCCGATATGGTTGGAATATGGTCGTTGTAAATTGATTCACATCGATGATTGACGCAAGGAGTGTCATAGGACAGGTTCCGTTGACCTCAGTCGACAGCAACAAGGAGGGTTAATTATCGCTGAAGGGGTCACTCTCACCAAAAAAAGTGCTGAAGGGTACACAGGATTTTCAAAATGTGCTGAAGGGTACACATGGTTTGAAATGTCGCTCTAAAGGACATTCAGTTTTCGTATCTGCCATGATTTCTGTTAGAGAATAATTGTTTACGTTCCAATGAATATTAAAATGTACTGAAACCAAACTGCTAATGGGCGCCATACTTTCATAAACACAATTTAAGTAATGGTGTTCGTGCCGATCACAAACCCTGTGTACCCTTCAGCACATTTTCGAACCCTGTGTACCCTTCAGCACTTTTTTTGGTGAGAGTGACCCCTTCAGCTTAATTATCAGCTTAGACGAGATGTGGGAAAAATCTGTAATATTGGACATGCGCATTTGACATCCGATTACTTAAAGTGGGACTAAATTACATTATAATAACTATAGTTGATAAATGAAGAGCGTTTATTATGAGATCAAAATATATGTGGAAAAATTGTCATGCATGTAATTTTACAGGGGTAGTGTCGTGCGATAGGTGCCGTTGACATCAGATCACTTAAAGAGAGAATTATAATTAACAAATAAAGAGCTTTTGTTATCAACTGAAAATATAGAGGTAACTTTATCCGAAGAGTGTCATGCACTAGATGGTGTTTATCTCGGTGACTTGGAAGGGCACTAATAAGTTAACAATTATAGTAATAGAACCTCTATACAATATCCACTAAGAATAGATTTAGATGTTCGTATGATTCCATACTGGTGAATGTTTATTATTAATGCTGTTCTTAGTAGATTGTTACTACAGCTATATACGAAGAACCAGTATGTGAACCCATGACTGTAGCAAGTCGAAACACTATACTGCGAAAACTCAATTGTGTTTGTTTGTCGGTCTGTCGCCCTATGGGCAACCTAATAGTTTGTCCTTCGGAGCTGAAGATGTACACATGGGTAAGTTGACCCTGAGAATGTCGCGAGTTAGGTGCCGTTGATGTCATATGTCTTAAAAGTGTACTTAATAATTAAACTGTCCGGATATGGGATACCAAACGGATGGACCATCGCGGGGCTGAAATTGTGTACACATGTGTCAGTTAGCCCGAGTGTGTCACGATATAGGTGACGTTGACATCATATGTCTTAAATGGCACTAATAATTAATTTAACTAAATAATTAATTATATACCCAAAATAGTTGGAATCTGGTCGTTTAAAAATTATACACATGGGTACCAGAGGAGTGTCGTGGGACAAGTGTCGTTGATATCATATGAATTAAAGGGGATCTAGTAAACACTTTTAAATAAATAATTAATAATATACTCAAAATGGTTGGGCTCTTGTCGCTGGAAATTTACCCACCAAGTACCGTTGGATATTATATGACGATATATGAGCAATAAAGGGCATAAGATATATGGTAAAATTGGCACGGGGAATGTCACGGGGCAGAGGCCTCAGATGACTTAAAGATGCACCAGTAATGAGCAATAACGAGAGTGTGTTGTCAACTTAAAGACAGTAACTTTATCCGGAGAGTGTCATACAATAGGTGTGTTTACCTCGGTGACTAATAATTAATTTAAATGACATGAAGGGTCACTAATAATTTACTCAATGCCCGGTATTCCAGCTAGTACAGGATATAACACTTATTTATAACTATATATATATATATATATGGATTATACAAGGCATCATGAAAATTTACCCCATGCGAGTCCAAAGAATCAGTTATAAAAGCACTGACTGAACAATATGTAATTAAGTGGGGGCGACAAAATATAAACTCTTTATCTGAATGTCAAGCAAAAGTTTAATAGGGAAACTTATTTAAATCATGTATCCAGAAAAGATGCATTATCCATTGTTCGAAACCAACGCCTCCCGGTCGGAACACACATTGGTCCAGATACTACTGCAATGGAATGCACGTAATATAGCGGTAACAGGTGACGAATATCATTATAATTTCAAAAGTGGTGAAATGGAACCAATATATTAGGCGACGTTTCTGACCTTTAGCCTTTATCCAATCACCAAATGATACAACATATAGGGCAAAATTGCAAAACAACTTCACAAGGTATGTGAATTTATACGAACCCTGAATACACCGCTTGGTTCACCACTTATCGATGGACTTATAGCCACGTCCAGCTTTTTACCGTTTACTAAATAATTAATTACCCCACACTATATACTATTGAAATATAATGACTTGGACAATTCATACAATCAAGGATCACCAATGCCAGTAGCTTGCGTCAAGTAATATTTCTATATGACCTCATACGTCATATGAACGTGTCTTGTGAGTAAATAAAAGATTTGATTTGATTTTGATTTCAGCCCAGGTGTCAGGTTAACGAGACAATCCTTTGCCAATTTGTTCTGGCGATGGACGGTTTATGGGCGGGCTGGCGTTCGATCGTCCGGGCGGTCCCAAACATATATAACATATCGGTTTATTTATGGAGTCTGAAACATGTGAGTTATATGTAATTGTGAGTTATATGTAATTGTCACGTGCAACAGCTGCACACAAAATATCTCGATCGTGTTCGAAAACCAAGTTTGTCCGATCTATTTTACTTGAGTTATGGCAGTTTGTTTGTCTTTCTTTTTTAGCAATTATATGACTGTTAGCGTGATAACTTGAACAAACTCGAAGCGATTCCAATCGTATTGGGTATATGTATCTTTCTCAACAATATATCGATCGATTTTTAAAACCAGGTTTGTCCGATTTTGTTTTATCTGAGTTATACAGCCCTTATTGTGTCCCTTTTTTAAAGCAATTTTATTATCGTTAGTGCAAACATTTGAACCGATTCCATTCATAGTGGGTAGATGCATCTTTCACAACAATATTTTTATTGAGTTCAAAAACCAGGTTTACCTGAGTTATGGCCCTTAGTTCTTCTGAGATATGGTTCTTGGTAGTTCGTCAATTTTTAGTGATTCTCGCCAGTCGAACAGATTCACTATTGTGGGCAAATAACATGACCAATGTCATCTTTGATTCGCAACCCTTGTTAAATATATATGTTCACGAATGTGTCATACATATTTAAACAAATGTATCATACACCCACTGCATGGCTTTTCCGCGAATCGCTTGGATAAGTCAAAGACCGCGAAAATGACAAATAATGCGCCTTATTCTCACGGTGCATGCAATGTCTGAGATATTGGTGGTCGGTGTTTAAACTGTTGCGCATGCAGTCCGAATTATGCAGTCACATATAACAGACAAGAAAACCATAGTCAGACATGGTAACGCCCTCAAGATCATATTATTAGGCATATATAAATATATTGGGAGTTTTAACGTGGTGATTTTGAAAAATGTATATATATATATATGAAACGGCAATGTAGATTATATGCAATTGTTTTGTATGCGTGTATAGTGTGCGATTGTGCAGAATAATAATCAGACCACAATTGTCGATCTTTGTTCGAGTACGAAAATACCCAAGAACGTTTCTATTCACATTTGCCTATAACTCCAGGGACCAATCACATGCCAAAAATGCCTTCACAGAATACACCCAAAGAGGGCGTAATAACTGTTTAGAAATTTGAGATATTCAAAAAATTCCCCGACGTCTGTTATCGTGTAGTACCCCGTTGAAACGCGTGATATTTCGGCATATTGTATTACATTGATCTGATTTTTGCTTTGCTAGAAGCATGCAATGTGACTTTCGTGCCTAACAGGCACATACTATGAATCGAAGATTCCCCATCCTATTTGGCACAAAACAAATATTTTACTAATTCAAAAGATCGCCTACCTTAAAGCTGCTTTCATAGATCTGCGGCTGGCGCATTCGGCTATACATGTATACATGCTTATCACTGGGGTTGCGGCTGACGCATGCGGCTACACAGGTATACATGCTTACCACTGGCGCAGTTAAACGCATCCGATTTCAAAACGTTTTGAAATCGGTTGCCTTTAACTTAGCCATCCGCAACCATAGTGATATATGTACGGTTTGAAACATTGGACTTATATATAACCCGATAGCCGCATGCGTCCTTCGCATTTCTCTGAAACCAGCTTAACGCGTTTGTATTACTATTTATTTGCCCAATATTTCCGAATATAGTGTTCTTGAAAATAGGCGTCCATGCTTATTCATATCGTGCGATTGGATGTTCTTAATAATTGTTGGGTCCTCGTGGTGTCAATGATTTTCTGTTGACGTCGATTCCATCTATAATTGTCATGATTTGATTCAATACGTTATTTATGCTTTGCAAACTCTGCCACATAATTATGTCCTCGTACGATTTACACACCCGATTCATATCCATTTCCCTGCGCGAAGTCAACAGTAATTTGTGACGTGTTGTCCGTCACCATGCAGCCCGTGTTCCGCACGGTCTTTTTTATTGAGATACATGTATGAAACTGGTGACCAAAGTGGCAGTTGACCAATCACCGGACATGATATAGTGTAACTCAGACATGTGCAAATATGTGTAAATATGTGTAAAAGACATGTGTAAATATGTGTTGATACACGAAACATGGTATACCAAAGAGATTATTAAATAATGCCGCAATTCGTAGGTTACAATTCACACTCGTGGTGTTGTGCGGAGTTTATGAACAGATGTTAGTTGGTGTACGATTGATTATGCACGATGTCCCGTTACGCCGTGACAAACGGTATATTCTGATATTTATTGACGGTCGATGTTAGAATGGTTTAATCTAAACCTACCCCATCATCTTTAAAAGAACACAAGACAAAATTCCACCAATTAATTTTAATATTGGCTATAACAGATTGAAATCAAAGAGAAGGGACTTCCATAATAGTCCATGGATTCTTCTCCGATCATCAGCATCATCTCCCCTCACCAGTATCTCACCTTCATACTATATTATGTTTCATTTTAATAAAACAAAATCATCACAAGAAAAACTAAAGCAACTATATGTTTTGTGACTGATTGTAGTAAACCTACTCCAATTTACCTTGGCTGGAATAATTATAATTGTGTCCGTGTACATATTGTTTTATTACTGAGCCATAGACTTACCTATATGTCCAAGAACACTGTCGATCGACCAAACCGATCACTTAAAAAAATCGCAAAACTTGGTAGGTTTTATACCCTTACGATTCAGTTTGAATATTTTTTTAACCGGATTTCGCCTACCCCCCGGGGGCGCCTGAACACAAAACAAACAGGACATCCTCTGTAAAGACGTAATCAGTCACTTTTGTTTCAATACTTCGCCTTTGTTTTGTGGTCTTGCTTTATCAGTTCTTTCAAATCTTTCTTTCAAATAATCTATAGTCACGCACTTAAGATAATTTTTTTGTTATTGTTACTTCAACACACGATGGGCTCGAAGCGCTTGTATTGGCCTTTCTTAGTTCTTTGCTATGTCCTGTTTACGTTTCAGTTTGTGATAGCTGATTATGGCAAATCTACATGAAGTCAAAATTTGATATATTTGTACCCTAGCTCCCCTTTCCCTTCTGTGTTCAAGTGTCGGCATTCCTATATATGTTTATCATGTTTTCATATGGTAACGCACTGGTCTTGTCCGCCAATTTTCGTTGCTCTCCTTATTGGTATACTCTGTCCAGCTGAGTTGTTTTATTTTATATATATAGTGAGGGTTCCGTATAGACGGTGATTCCAATTTTGGTCTAATAAAGGACATATATTGGGTTTTGAACATATCTTCGTTAATACTGTATTTTTATACATTATTTGCTTTTTTGAATTTTCTAGTTAATGCACATTTTCCATATAGAGAATTACCCAGGAGTCAGATATGCACCTAAACTGACACTGCAGTATAGCATTTGCAATCGCACAAATTATCATAATCATCGATGTCGTCCTCGTAGTCATCATCGTCATCATCATTACCGACATTATCATGATCATCGATGCAGTCGTTGTCATTATAATCATCGATGTCGTCATCGTTGTCATCATGCATGCACCATCACTGTCGTCGTAGTCATCATCATCGCTGTCGACGCGTCGCAATCATTATCATCATTACTGCCGTTGTCGTGGTTATCATCATCTTCATTGTTGTCGCCGTCGTAGTCATCATCATCAATATCACCACCATCGATGTCGTTGTCATCATCATAATTGCTGTCGTCATAGTTATCATCATCATCGCTGTCATCATCGTTGTCATCAACATCATCGCTATCATCGTCGTTGTTATCATCATCGCTGCCGTCGTCATAGTCATCAACATCGTCGTTATCATCATCGTCATTGTCATCGATGTCGTCGTCGTTATCATCCTTATCATCGCTGTCGTCGTCGTGGTCATCACCATCATCGCTGTCGTCGTTGAAGTAATAAATAGATGATGTTGATGACGATAACGACGAAAACGATGACGGCCTTAATACGGAAGCTGAAGATGATAGCGATGTATGGTGGCGACGACAACAACTATATATACGACAACATCATGCAATGATGATGGTGGTAATAGTAATTGACACAGATGGCGTCGATGAAGTCGACGACGACGAGAATAGTGGTGATGATAATGATGACGATGTCGACATCGATGGCTAATATAATTATTGTATTTATTTAGCGATAACTTAAATAAATCAAGTAATATATTAATGTTTTAAAATATGAATCTTACATTTATGAAGAAAAAAATGTGAATTTGACAAAAAATATATCGTATCAAATTTGGGACAACCCTCCCTGGAATATCTGGACAACCCGCCCCAAAATACTCCCGGGCATGTTGTCCCTGCATGGGGTGGATGATCCCGCTTCCATTTGCACGATCCTTCGTAAGGTTCTTCCAGGGGGGGGGCTCGGTGACTCGGTCGGCAAGGGGGCCCTGCCAAGACCGTCTCGCTCTCCAGCGCTGGCGATATGGCTTCATTTCCCGATGGAGTCATCGCTATATCTTTGTGTCCCATATCGCTATCTGGGGGAGTTGCCAGTTACTCGCCTATGGTGACGGTCGGTGGTTTCGCCGGGCCTAATGGGTCATTCTTCCAGCCAGTGAAATCACTGCTAGATTTACCTTAGTGAACGGACTTTCCCTCCACCAATAAAACTGACAACGTCGTAATATTGCCATGGCTGCTGACAGTGACTTTAAACCCCAACAAAAAAATAAGTAAGGTTCTTCCCCTTCCTACCAGGGGCGTTCTATATGTTAGATATTAAGAAAAGTAACAAGCGAACAAACACAAAATTAATTGTTTAACGAAGGCAGTTATTCGGGTGCGTAATTAACTATGCTGATTAAATTCTTAAATTTCTTTTTATTATAGATTATGGATTCGACATCAAAGAAAAACGTTTTAAATCTGTTTCATAGCCCAAAATATGTTGTGGCCTATAATCGCAAGAGTGAACACCGCGCAAGTTTCGAAGGCGATAAGTAGCTTTAATGCGACAATTTGTAACCATGATAGATGTTCATTAACGCCACCGGTGTATACTGTGGGCCAAATTATAAATAAATAAAGTGAGTAGATGGGCACGAAGCGCCCGGGATGGTCGAAAAGATCGAGTGATCTTCTCCTTCACCCCTCTTCTCCTTCACCCCTTATTATAAAATATCATGGCCCTATGTAGGTTTTATAAATAGATTGGGTCGCTTTAAAAGCTGTAGTGCTACCCCGAATTCGGTTATTTTGGGACGCGTTAAAGCTTGTACTGCGACCCCATCCTGGTAAAAGCTGTAGTTGGAATGTCCAAGTTCGTGAAAGTTCTATTGACTATACCGATGATTTGAGAAGCTTTATTGTTTTAGGATATTGTAGAAAGGTTAATCTGGCCGTGTCAAATTGAGCTATGGCGATGGGATATCTCGCAGGACAACACATTTCGGGTTTTCGTGGGGTGTGTATTCGCTGGATGTCTTATAGTTGCAGTATGTAACCATTATGACCGCGTTAATTGCTTTCGACGTTTATGTATGAACAATGGCTGGGCCATGCACTCTTGGCGGGAACACAATACCTCCGATTTTTGATCCGCATTTAGAAGCTTTCTGGTGTGGTGAATGAGAAACCTGCAGTAATAAGCCGTAGTTTTTGTAATAATTTGAAGGATTAGTTGTTTTAACGGAATTCTGAGGCGGTGCATTCATGTAACCATTATATTTTATATTATAATTTATATTTATGGCTAATAATATGATCTTGGTGGCGTTATCATTTCTGACTATGGTTTTCTTGTTGTTCTATCGTGCACTATTTCTCGAATTGTTGGGGGTGACAAATATACAAATACGAAATATACGGGGCATACATGTAACTGCTGGTGGTCGTTATAGTCCTTATTTTGGTTCATGCTGTCAGTGGCCAAATTGGCCAGTGGCAAATTGTATTATAAAATGGCAAAAAAAAAATATCGAACTTTTTGTCCAAAATGTACTATAATAATTTGTGGTTTCAAAATAAGACAATGATGGCTAATAAGTAGTATTTTTTCTAGGTTTCTCTATTATCCCATATTTTTTGGTTTTCAGTTTGGCCAAAGTTTCTGAAAAATGGCGAAATAAATTCAGAAATGACAAAACAAATGGGCCAAAAGAATTTTCCGGCCAACATGAGCCCTGACCACAGGTATTTTCGCCATGTATCCTATATATTACGAATGAGCGGGCGCATGTGAACAAGAATGCATGTATGGATCGATGTATTAAGAGTCGATATCTGCTCGATTGAATGATGATTGGATTAATGGAGTGACATGGATCAGGTCGGGAGGATGGATGGATAGATAGATAAATAGACTCAACGGACTTCTTAATCGAAAATCTGTAATTGAATGTGTTGCGGACTGCACAAGGGTATATTTTACGAAATGGGAGCTTGAGTGAAATGTGACTATGCACCGGCCTCAACGAGTTCGAAAAACCATTCTGGAATATGACGCAAGTTGTTTCTATATTTATTACACACCCTTCTGTCGGTAATATTATCCATGACTGCAGGTGACCACAATTGATTTGATAACTACCTTATAATTGTGATTTTAAATTTGTTGAAAATCCTGAAATGCTGGTAATTATCTGCATCACCCGGAGGGTATATGTACATCATGGTTCTTGTAAAAACGGCAACACGAACTAGTACCACCCTGTACTCCACGTGTGGTATATATAGAGAGTAATCAATTGGTTCCGAAAATTACGTTAAATAATTCACGAGACGCGAGAAACGTCGGTAAGAAAGTCCCGATGTGGAGAAAGATCAACCATCGAAAATTCAGTCTAGATCAGAAAGCGACGTAACGTCAATGACGTAACGGGCAATGACATAATTCACTAGTTACATTATCATTTTAGTTAACAGCGTTGCCAATGGAAATATCACATAAGAGTGTAATAAAAAATACAAATTTTAAGGTTCCACAGTAGTACTTTTGGATTGTGAAATAAATCATCCTAAAATTAGCATTTCCACACGGGACCCATAGTAAACTCAAGGATGGTAAATGGGAACCATATTACATTTTTATAGTATTACCGCATTAATGACAACAAGAATACAAATTTTCAAGAATATTTTATACCGATTATTATTGTTTGGAAAATGTAATAAAGATTATTCAATAATTACAACATATGTTAAACATCTCCGAAATATATTGACAGTAATTCATAGTAAAGTCAACTTCATTGAAAGATTGTCTTATATCAGAGAACTGGTAGGCTGACATCAGTGAAGTCCAGATCTATATGGATGTGCGGTTACATGCAAAGTATTTATCGTATCCCAACTTAAGTAGGCAAATCAGCAAAATATATTGCAAGTTTCATGTATATTCATTGAGTAGCGGATGAAATAAGCACGACTAATTCACCCACAGATAGGTTAGTTATTGGCCCAATAACACATCACCTTTTTCCGGCTGGCATAGTGGGGTTAATTCTTTTGAGGCGAATATCAAACCTTCGTTTGACGCCTACTCGAGCCCTATAATACGTGGGATATTTTCCGAGATATGGTTGATTACACGCTATTCCAAATCCTGTTCGGTGGTTTATCGCTATTCAGCGTCGCATCCCATTCCACGAAAAATATAATTACACCAGTTGCATCCTACTACCCGAGTGGACTAGATACTGGCTCTATGACGCTCCGACGCTCTGCTCTGTTCACCGTCTTATGACGGCGTGCATAGTGTAACCACGTAGCCTCACAGAGCCAGCGTGTAGTCCTTACCCGAGATGCAATTCAATTCGATGCCACGAAAACATACTATATCCGGTGGGACATTTTACATTAGCTCGAGATACATTTCTGTCAGAAAACCGTATACTAATTTGTATAAGAAATGAAATTACGATTTTACTCTACCGTAACATTCAATTTGGATGATTTCGGTGAGCGAGGTGATGGACATCAGTAATCTCTGGGGGTACAAACATCATGTAACACTTTCTTATGACACATGTTTATTTAAATCCACGTGTGCTTTACTTATCAACCGACCATGACCTTCATTTTAAATGTTGTGTGAGCTCGATAATTTTCGAGATATTACCATGAACGATCTTTAACGCAGGCGATCATTTGTTTTAAATCACGTCAAACCTTTATAAATGCATTGAATTATCGAATCCTAATCATGACCGATAAGCATGCATGTTCACTTATATATTTGGTTTAAAACGAGATAAAAAAAAAAATTGAACCTTTTGGATTTGTCACATGTGGAACACGCATTTCTTTAAATTCCTTTTGGGGTGATTTCCGACATTATAGCCGAGGGCAGGCATCTGCAATCACGACCCGCCAATATAGCCCAAGTATTCTATATCACTATAAATTAAATGTGTTCAGACTCGAACATGTAATTAGTCATAACGAAAATATAATTTATAATATTTTAACTCCATCATAGCGATGTTATGCTGTCTGTTTGTGTTACCCCCTGTCGTGGTTTGCATGGTGTTAACATCATCATACCAATAATGTGAAGATTTGGTGCATGTGAATCGGTGTATGGGTTATTACATGTATACATGTAGAGATATATATGTGTATGGAATGGTAAAATAACTTAATGAGTATATATATATGATTTTCGAAATAGTGTGTACATCTATATGACCTACAATACCACATGTATTGCTAAAACGATGAACACGAAATCTCATTTGATTTTGTACATGGCCAGATGCATTACTGCAGCTGAATTTGTCACGCTCGACGGTTGTTCTTGATAAAGTTACACAAGTTCCCTAAATTGTGATAAAGTTACCCAGTTTGGGAAAAATAGTGATAGAGTTATCCAAGTTGGGGAGAAATGTGATAAAGTTACCCAGGTCAATACAATGTCATATATCGCAACAAATATTCATGTTTTGCGATCTAAATAACCACCACCAGTACTAACATTTCATAATTGAATATTAGTTTTAATGTTATATGGGGATATACAGTAAATGTTCATAGTGAAAGACGAAGGACTCTTAGCCCGTTCTTTCAAATACACAAACATACAGGCATGCCAGGGGTGAAACAGATCATGTCTATTTGCACCATTATTACGTGTATATGCACTACTTAATTGCTATAAGATATAATTATGTAACGCATGTGTTGCTGGAAACACGCTATACATGATAGTTGCATGGGTGTGTGAGAAAAGGGTAATCAGTGGTCATAACTATAATTATATGGTCACGATTTCAGGCGGACGGGGGAACATCGGTTAGTAAAATAAAGCAGTAAATCCAGTTTTGTTTGTATTAGTTCAAACGAATCTCCCAAGCTTGTAATCAATGATTTTATCGTATCTAATTTCCATTTCAAACGAGTAAAGTGATCGCCGGAGGATGCAAAAATTAAGTGTTGTCAAAACTGTAAACACAAACAGGACTTGACCCGAATTCGCTGAAACGCGACGAGAAAAACAGACACTGTTAAAAGGGTTTTGCACTTTTACAGAACAAAGGGATGAGAAATTTCTGCCAGCTCATTGTTCAGTGCAATTATTCAAGGTCGAATATACTGCACAAAATAAAATTAACCATGCTTCATTTATATCACGGTTTTATATATAGGTTTTTATATAGACACCTTCTAGTGATGTCAGTCTCTATTCTTATCAAAATTGGTTCACATAATTATGTAGACACCCACTCACACTCATAACAAATATTGGAAATTTTCCATGTATAACAAAACATGAATCCCGATAGTTTAATTCTTGAATTTGGCAACTAAAACAGGACCGTTCATGCCAGGAACGTTAATGTTTTGAGTTTCCCATCCTTATACAATATCCATGACAGGACATGGTTTCAACTAGACACTGGCTCTATGGCACCCCGTCTGACGCTCTGTAATGTTCGCTTGCATAGTGGAACCAAGTAGTCTCATAGAACCAACGCCAAGTCAAGGTTTCAACCAAACTGCAATGCATAGTTCAGTCCCCTCGATACACTGGTCTGACCACTGCCATCACATATACATATTATACAGAATCTAAACTGTATTATTTAAGACTTTTGTGGGTTACAATTCATTCTGATTTGATCTAGCCAATTTCCCAATGAATATTGACAGTTCAGTCTCTCGTAATAACGCAGAATGAATTGTAACCGACAATAGTCTTAAATAAATGTACACGCTGTATACGTTATGGCAGTGAGGAGACAGAACTCTGCTTGCAGTTTCTGTTTCAACCAGAAGTCGACACAAAGGCGCCACTTTTCTTATTGCTAAAACTAGAATTAAAGGTACTCAGTCCCCATATAGTCAAGCAGGTTTGACATGTCTATGTTCTGACTCACACACATAGGCCATACCAGCAACTTCCTGTTGTTATCTGTAATGAGGAGGGGGGGGGTATATATTTGAGCATCACGAAATGGTGACTCACAATTTTACAAGCACTTTTTATACGACTAATGGTTGGTTATAATTATAATTGTCCATTGTATGGGCTCCAATATAATAGACAGGACTACATGGCGACAACATGTACATTTGTAATTCATCATCCTACGCGGGTTAGCTAATGAACGCTCCTAAATTACTATTTCTTTGGCTACGGGGATTATTTTATTCGAGCCGAGGAAACCACCCATCAAAGCATTAAGATGGACAACTCTAAAATCAAGTGGTAATAAGCAAAATTTCCTTAAACAAAACAGGGGGGGGGTAGTAAAACAGTTGCAGGAAGGTATGCCGTTCTTTTGCATTTGGCATTTTCGAGGACCCCCACCCCTAACCAGCAAATATTTTTTTATATATACTACCAATTTTTGGACACCCCCCCCCCCCCCTCCCCCAAATTTCAAAAAAATTGGTCTAAAACCGCATAAATCTCTACTGATATCACTCATATCACGGAGAATGATCTCATTTAGTTCAAATAACATTTTAACATGTTGCAGAAGCTGTTTTAATTGAATAAAAAATGTTTTATAAATTGCTGATCATCAGTAAACCTAGGTCATTGTGCAGAATACACACAATTTCATCATTTCTAACTATTTCCTGATTAGTCTGTCAACCACCCCATTATCTAACATATGCCATACCACTTATGTTAGTCTACTGGAGAAACTTACTGCTATTATACTAAACTAGCTGAAACAGGCTCACTTCGGGAGCCTATATTCAACGTCGGAGATACTTGTGGCACCCTTTGTGGGACTTCGCGCATATTTTGATATTAGACAGAACCTTTATTTAGCGGCAGCCCCTTTGTGAGCTTCAAGCACATTTTGATCATTGAAACATTTTGATTTATATATATTGTTTAAAAAAAATTTAGATTGAGTTCCTTGCTCAATTTAACAAAACCAATTTTATTTCATTTTTTTTTAAACAAAATTTAAACAAAAACTAACACCATTGTAACATCTGCCTGCCAGGGTACCCCGAGTCACCACACCAATATTTGGTTGAACTCGGTCCAGGGGTCCAAGAGAAAAATCCGGACAGATCCGATATATATTATGTTACAAATGTCAAATAAGGGCACAAAAGGTAATTAGTAAACAAAATTGCACGAGGTTGTAAAAAATGCGTTTTTTGCCCCTCGGGCCACCTATCCACCATGGCATACCTGCCTGCAAAGTTTTGATTACCCCCCCCCCCCCCCCTTGAATCAAATGTTGATAAATAATAGGTTGATACCATAGTTCACAGCGGTTAGCATTATTTTGTTGCAATTAATCGATTCTGATAACTAAAGCGTATTTTGAAGAACAGTTGTTGTTGTTGTTGTTGTTGTTGTTGTTGTTGTTGTATCTTGATGATATGGGGAC
The DNA here is from genome assembly GCA_032622095.1 of Siphonodentalium dalli. Classification (NCBI taxonomy): domain Eukaryota; kingdom Metazoa; phylum Mollusca; class Scaphopoda; order Gadilida; family Siphonodentaliidae; genus Siphonodentalium; species Siphonodentalium dalli. The sequence continues at coordinate 164,393,083 of CP136064.1, forward strand.
CATCTGATCGGATTGAGTACCTTTAACGTTCTTACACACTGCTTGGTGGTATATATATAGAGGATCTACAACGAGTCCCCAGTTTATAGCGGAATTTACAAAACGAGTCTCGTAAATTATGTCTGGACCGAGCCTATGTCGAGGTCCAGACCTAATTTACTGGACGAGTTTTGTAAATTCCGCTATAAACTGGGGACGAGTTGTAGATTCTAATTATTACATGATCCAAAACCTCGATTAAACATTCTTAAATCAACAAATTAGATGCAAAACTAACATCGGCTTCTGTAAGGCATGCGATGACGTTTCACGTAATTATGCGCGTAAAGAAATAGTCCCGGATAAATACAGACTGTTTGGCGTATTTAATGGCGTACATTTAAAGACATAACTTTTCAAACTCTTCATTCATTATAGGTTGTTGGAAAAATATTGGAAGCCATAGTATTTTGAGACGTAGCGTACGAATGTAAACAGACGACAAACCGGAAGTCAAAGGTCACTTGGAACTATTTCCTGTTATTAAACGAACGTTTAATATCACAATTTATAGAATGGGTTTATTGAATGGAATAAAGGTAGAAACATGTAATAATATAAGTTACAGGGCGAGTTGTTAACGGATACGGTGTCATATGAGGCGAATTGAGATTAATATCGGGCGAGGTGCTAGCCGAGCCCGATATTAATCTCGTTGAGCCTCATATGTCACCGTAGCCGGCAACAACGACCCCTGTAACGATATTATCATGTCACCCACATATAATGTATTCCGTGAGAAGAATAGGGGGCTCGTTCGCCTCACATCTAAAAATAGAATTTGTGGGTCTAAAATTGGTTGTACTAAAATATTCCCAAAACTTCCAAAATATCAAAACCCAAAAAAAAATTCAAAACTTCCAAAATTTATTTTTCCAAAAAATTTCAAAATCCCAAAACTTCCAAAAAATTTTAAAACCCCAAAATTTCAAAAGAAAAAATTTCAAAACCCTCAAAATTATTTCTCTAAAAAAAAAAGTTTAAATAAAAAATTTATAACGAGTTTTCGGTTTCTGATAATCTCGATATTAAAAAATGTCGAATGTTAAATTATTTGCGTGTAATATCTTTCGTTATTTTTTTTGTTCAAATATTTTTCATGAAATTATTAATCGATGTTTAGAAATAGCTTTATTGGACATTGTGACCATCGATATGAATGCATACATTCCAGTGTTTATCGGACGCAGTTCATATAATTGTCATACCTGAAAATAGACACCATTACTTTTACATAAATAATAAAGAGCGTTTATTCTTTACACTCTCTATCCCATATGACAGGTGTGTATTATCGTGAATTATTGGAAGTATTGAGATGTACTATGTTGAATCACTAACGGTCGAAAATTGTAATGTGAAATTACAACCCTCCAGAATGAATTGTCATATTCGATGGAACATATTATGTACACGTGATCACACACGACATTGTGGGTAACAATGTGTCTTTCACACCTTGCTTTACCAAATGAAATCTATTATATTCCCGTTCACAATTATATGCTATTCAGAAAACATATCGATTTAATGTCTGAACAAACGGGTTAGTATCAATTAAGGTTGATAAACTGTGTCATTGTTAGCATTAACACGATAATTAGTTATCCAAAACATGCATACATATTACGTCAGGTCGTGAGACACTCAATTATAGAAATTGCTTCGGTGTCATTGTTATAACAACATTACGTAATAACCACTTATCGCCCCACATTCATACTTACGCTTTGGACATTTTATCAGTTTATCACGTGATCACTAAATGTGGCAATCGGGTATCCTCCGATGCCTGCAATATATTATTTATAATAATTGGACTCATTGATCTCACGTGAATAATACTCTTAGTTGTTCCAATAAAATAGTTATCAAATTCGATCACCAATAGATTTGACTGTGGAATGTAATGACCTTTAACTTATTTATCGATCTAAAGGGACACTCATTATGAATGAATGTTAACAATACAAGCGCCCGAATGAAGAGCGTTGAACATATACGAAATTACTACACGAATGAATTGAACCTTGAAATTTATATTTCACATCTTACCAACAACAGCTACAGACATAATCATAGTATTATACTGTCTTGCATGTACACACGCTATGACATCATTAAAGGTGGACAATCCACTCACGGTGTGACAACAGATACGGACATAGGCATAGTGTTATACAGTCTTCTATGTACCCACGCTATGACACCATTAACGTACATTGGATGTTAGGTCTATGACTCTTGAGTATGCACCAATCAATGAGCAAATGAGCAAAAAAATGAGCAAATGAGCAAAAAAATGAGCAAATGAGCAAGAAAATGAGCAAATGAGCAAGAAAATGAGCAAATGAGCAAGAAAATGAGCAAATGAGCAATAAAAATGAGCAAATGAGCAAAAAAATGAGCAAATGAGCAAGAAAATGAGCAAGAAAATGAGCAAATGAGCAAATGAGCAATAAAAATGAGCAAATGAGCAAAACAATGAGCAAATGAGCAATAAAAATGAGCAAATGAGCAAAAAAATGAGCAAATGAGCAAGAAAATGAGCAAATGAGCAAGAAAATGAGCAAATGAGCAAGAAAATGAGCAAATGAGCAATAAAAATGAACAAATGAGCAAAAAAATGAGCAAATGAGCAATAAAAATGAGCAAATGAGCAAAAAAATGAGCAAATGAGCAAAAAAATGAGCAAATGAGCAAAAAAATGAGATGTAACATTATATCACTGTTATTGTATCAATTGATAGGTTCAGACAAGTTCGATGTTTAGAAAAGAAAAGTTACCTATAATTCTGCTGTGGTTAAGTAGTCCATTATTTAGGGCATACCTGTATGTAGGCCTATCAGTGGATGAATAGTCTGCCGGAGAAGTACTGTGTAGACAGGTCTTGTCGGTAAGAGAGTCAGACGAGAAGTGAAGGCTCGGCTATTAAAACATAGTAATGCGATAGCGAACATCAAACGAGTCTGCGCACGCATATCTGTCAAAAGGATACAATAGCAGTCATTGGTCAATTTATCCCCGGTGTCAGCTCAGTACCCAATCGGGACGAAGCCGAAGGTCAACTCATTTTTTTTGCTCATTATAGTACGTCACTTGGACATTTTATCAGTTTATCACGTGATCACTAAATGTGGCAATCGGGTATCCACCGATGCCTGCAATTTATTATTTATAATAATTGGACTCATTGATCTCACGTAAATAATACTCTTAGTTGTTCCAATAAAATAGTTATCAAATTCGATCACCAATAGATTTGACTGTGGAATATAATGACCTTTAACTTATTTATCGATCTATGTTAGAACATGGTCTTAACAAAAAACTTGACCATAACAAAAATTACCTTACATTTATGCATGAATCTAATTAGACCATACGTAAATATTGTCAGCTTATCGTCTGATGAGCAAATCCGATGTTTATCAAAAATAGTACAACTTCCAGTTGGTAATTACTCTTACGAATGAAGAGCGTTGAACATATACGAAATTACTACACGAATGAACTGAAATTTATATTTTCACATCTTACCAACAACAGATACAGACATAGTCATAGTGTTATACTATCTTACATATACCCATGCTATGACATCATTCGAAGGGGCAATACACTCAAGGAGTTAAAGTGACACGAAACAAGGGACGTGATGTAATATTGGTGTTTGAATCTTAAAGGAACACAAGACACTCTAAAGGGACACTCATTATGAATGAATGTTAACAATACAAGCGCACGAATGAAGAGCGTTGAACATATACAAAATTACTACACGAATGAATTGAACCTTGAAATTTATATTTCACATCTTACCAACAACAGCTACAGGCATTATCATAGGGTTATACTGTCTTGCATATACACACGCTATGACATCATTAAAGGCGGACAATCCACTCACGGTGTGACAACAGATACAGACATAGGCATAGTGTTATACAGTCTTCTATGTACCAATGCTATGACATAATTAAAGGGGGATAATACACGCACGGTGTGGAATGTTAAAGTGACACGCGGTAAGGGACGTGATGTAATATTGGTGAAACCCCCTCCCCACTTATAGATATATAACGAAGACGAGAATAACATGTTGATGAAGTTTATTGAAATTTAATCATTGTCTGAATCTTCGACCGTTAGATTTACTTCTAAGAGTTTCTTGAATTTTCTCATCGCTTCATCTGCAGCCCATTCATTATTATATCCGTGTTTGGTCAGTTTGACCATTTTCTTCATGATCATGGTACATGTATGTATGCGTGATGTTTTCAATCGATACTGGTATTCTATTAATCGTCTATAACTTTTGAGAAACAGAGCAAACTCTGTGTCGATGGTATCCTCTTTTCCCGACATGCTCTCATCTCCCGAAATGCTCTCTTCTTCTTTCACATCATTGGTGACGCGTTTCATCATACTTTTGAATGTGTCCATCTCGTTGACACATCGCGCAGCTTTCTTAAGACCGAATACCGTTCTACTACCGACGACATTACCATCTTCTGAATCTGATAGAGTTCCCCGTTCATCTTCATCTGAATCTAGACCCGCTTCGTCAGATTCATCGGTATCTTCTCCGAAGAGAGTTGGTTTTGTCTCGGACATAACTCCGTGTTTAATCTGTTTATGTCTTTGTAGATTGTAGTTCGTCGATAAAATAATGCCACATAAATCACACCCGTGCATTATCGCGAATTATTGGAAGAACCATCACTCTTATAAGTAGTTGTTGTTGTTGTTGTGGCTGATGTGGCTGATGATACTGTTGTTGTTGTTGTTGTTGTTGTTGTTGTTCTGAAGGTGTGTGTTTAACTTTGATATGACGCTTCAAACTATCTTGCCAAGCATAGACACTTAAGCACTCTTCACATTGATACTTCATTTTCCTATATAATCAGTGAAATCGAGCGTTCTTCTATGCACCTATATTTATATAGAACAGAAACAAGGGAAACGTGGTGGACTAGTTAACTAGTTCAGGCTGTCGTTCACAACGTCTCTTATTGTTATGCACTAAATAATGGACTGCTTAACCACAGCAGAATTATAGGTAACTTTTCAGGAGTTAGTCGGAAATATGGCTTGTTGCCATTCATCGGAAAGCTCTCACCGCCGCCGGCGGCGGCGGCGGCGGCGGCGGCATTGCAGTATTTTACTGCTGGGTCTGACGGCGGCTGACCCCGGCGGCGGTGGCGGCACCGCCGCCGCAGTAAAATATCGCAATGCCGCCACCGCCACCGCCGCCACCGCCACCGCCACCGCCACCGCCACCGCCACCGCCGCCGCCGCCGCAGTAAAATACTGCAATGCCGCCGCCGCCGGCGGCGGTGAGAGCTTTCCGATGAATGGCAACAAGCCATACTTCCGACTAACTCCTGAAAAGTTACCTATAATTCTGCTGTGGTTAAGCAGTCCATTATTTAGTGCATAACTGTATCATCATGTCAGTCACCAGGTTACACATATCTATATAATAGAGTGTTCATATTGAAATCACTCATAATTGCATTGACATTTGGATAGCTAGGTTGTATTGTAGCTAATGTGATAAATTTGTATCCAGTACAAACAACAATAAGAGACGTTGTGAACGACAGCCTGAACTAGTTAACTAGTCCACCACGTTTCCCTTGTTTCTGTTCTATATAAATATAGGTGCATAGAAGAACGCTCGATTTCACTGATTATATAGGAAAATGAAGTATCAATGTGAAGAGTGCTTAAGTGTCTATGCTTGGCAAGATAGTTTGAAGCGTCATATCAAAGTTAAACACACACCTTCAGAACAACAACAACAACAACAACAACAACAACAACAGTATCATCAGCCACATCAGCCACAACAACAACAACAACAACTACTTATAAGAGTGATGGTTCTTCCAATAATTCGCGATAATGCACGGGTGTGATTTATGTGGCATTATTTTATCGACGAACTACAATCTACAAAGACATAAACAGATTAAACACGGAGTTATGTCCGAGACAAAACCAACTCTCTTCGGAGAAGATACCGATGAATCTGACGAAGCGGGTCTAGATTCAGATGAAGATGAACGGGGAACTCTATCAGATTCAGAAGATGGTAATGTCGTCGGTAGTAGAACGGTATTCGGTCTTAAGAAAGCTGCGCGATGTGTCAACGAGATGGACACATTCAAAAGTATGATGAAACGCGTCACCAATGATGTGAAAGAAGAAGAGAGCATTTCGGGAGATGAGAGCATGTCGGGAAAAGAGGATACCATCGACACAGAGTTTGCTCTGTTTCTCAAAAGTTATAGACGATTAATAGAATACCAGTATCGATTGAAAACATCACGCATACATACCATGATCATGAAGAAAATGGTCAAACTGACCAAACACGGATATAATAATGAATGGGCTGCAGATGAAGCGATGAGAAAATTCAAGAAACTCTTAGAAGTAAATCTAACGGTCGAAGATTCAGACAATGATTAAATTTCAATAAACTTCATCAACATGTTATTCTCGTCTTCGTTATATATCTATAAGTGGGGAGGGGGTTTCACCCATATTACATCACGTCCCTTACCGCGTGTCACTTTAACATTCCACACCGTGCGTGTATTATCCCCCTTTAATTATGTCATAGCATTGGTACATAGAAGACTGTATAACACTATGCCTATGGCTGTATCTGTTGTCACACCGTGGGTGGATTGTCCGCCTTTAATGATGTCATAGCGTGTGTATATGCAAGACAGTATAACCCTATGATAATGCCTGTAGCTGTTGTTGGTAAGATGTGAAATATAAATTTCAAGGTTCAATTCATTCGTGTAGTAATTTTGTATATGTTCATCGCTCTTCATTCGTGCGCTTGTATTGTTAACATTCATTCATAATGAGTGTCCCTTTAGAGTGTCTTGTGTTCCTTTAAGATTCAAACACCAATATTACATCACGTCCCTTGTTTCGTGTCACTTTAACTCCTTGAGTGTATTGCCCCTTCGAATGATGTCATAGCATGGGTATATGTAAGATAGTATAACACTATGACTATGTCTGTATCTGTTGTTGGTAAGATGTGAAAATATAAATTTCAGTTCATTCGTGTAGTAATTTCGTATATGTTCAACGCTCTTCATTCGTAAGAGTAATTACCAACTGGAAGTTGTACTATTTTTGATAAACATCGGATTTGCTCATCAGACGATAAGCTGACAATATTTACGTATGGTCTAATTAGATTCATGCATAAATGTAAGGTAATTTTTGTTATGGTCAAGTTTTTTGTTAAGACCATGTTCTAACATAGATCGATAAATAAGTTAAAGGTCATTATATTCCACAGTCAAATCTATTGGTGATCGAATTTGATAACTATTTTATTGGAACAACTAAGAGTATTATTTACGTGAGATCAATGAGTCCAATTATTATAAATAATAAATTGCAGGCATCGGTGGATACCCGATTGCCACATTTAGTGATCACGTGATAAACTGATAAAAAGTCCAAGTGACGTACTATAATGAGCAAAAAAAATGAGTTGACCTTCGGCTTCGTCCCGATTGGGTACTGAGCTGACACCGGGGATAAATTGACCAATGACTGCTATTGTATCCTTTTGACAGATATGCGTGCGCAGACTCGTTTGATGTTCGCTATCGCATTACTATGTTTTAATAGCCGAGCCTTCACTTCTCGTCTGACTCTCTTACCGACAAGACCTGTCTACACAGTACTTCTCCGGCAGACTATTCATCCACTGATAGGCCTACATACAGGTATGCCCTAAATAATGGACTGCTTAACCACAGCAGAATTATAGGTAACTTTTCTTTTCTAAACATCGAACTTGTCTGAACCTATCAATTGATACAATAACAGTGATATAATGTTACATCTCATTTTTTTGCTCATTTGCTCATTTTTTTGCTCATTTGCTCATTTTTTTGCTCATTTGCTCATTTTTATTGCTCATTTGCTCATTTTTTTGCTCATTTGCTCATTTTTATTGCTCATTTGCTCATTTTCTTGCTCATTTGCTCATTTTCTTGCTCATTTGCTCATTTTTTTGCTCATTTGCTCATTTTTATTGCGCATTTGCTCATTTTTTTGCTCATTTGCTCATTTTTATTGCTCATTTGCTCATTTGCTCATTTTCTTGCTCATTTTCTTGCTCATTTGCTCATTTTTTTGCTCATTTGCTCATTTTTATTGCTCATTTGCTCATTTTTTTGCTCATTTGCTCATTTTTATTGCTCATTTGCTCATTTTCTTGCTCATTTGCTCATTTTCTTGCACATTCGCTCATTTTCTTGCTCATTTGCTCATTTTTTTGCTCATTTGCTCATTTTTTTGCTCATTTGCTCATTGATTGGTGCATACTCAAGAGTCATAGACCTAACATCCAATGTACGTTAATGGTGTCATAGCGTGGGTACATAGAAGACTGTATAACACTATGCCTATGTCCGTATCTGTTGTCACACCGTGAGTGGATTGTCCACCTTTAATGATGTCATAGCGTGTGTACATGCAAGACAGTATAATACTATGATTATGTCTGTAGCTGTTGTTGGTAAGATGTGAAATATAAATTTCAAGGTTCAATTCATTCGTGTAGTAATTTCGTATATGTTCAACGCTCTTCATTCGGGCGCTTGTATTGTTAACATTCATTCATAATGAGTGTCCCTTTAGATCGATAAATAAGTTAAAGGTCATTACATTCCACAGTCAAATCTATTGGTGATCGAATTTGATAACTATTTTATTGGAACAACTAAGAGTATTATTCACGTGAGATCAATGAGTCCAATTATTATAAATAATATATTGCAGGCATCGGAGGATACCCGATTGCCACATTTAGTGATCACGTGATAAACTGATAAAATGTCCAAAGCGTAAGTATGAATGTGGGGCGATAAGTGGTTATTACGTAATGTTGTTATAACAATGACACCGAAGCAATTTCTATAATTGAGTGTCTCACGACCTGACGTAATATGTATGCATGTTTTGGATAACTAATTATCGTGTTAATGCTAACAATGACACAGTTTATCAACCTTAATTGATACTAACCCGTTTGTTCAGACATTAAATCGATATGTTTTCTGAATAGCATATAATTGTGAACGGGAATATAATAGATTTCATTTGGTAAAGCAAGGTGTGAAAGACACATTGTTACCCACAATGTCGTGTGTGATCACGTGTACATAATATGTTCCATCGAATATGACAATTCATTCTGGAGGGTTGTAATTTCACATTACAATTTTCGACCGTTAGTGATTCAACATAGTACATCTCAATACTTCCAATAATTCACGATAATACACACCTGTCATATGGGATAGAGAGTGTAAAGAATAAACGCTCTTTATTATTTATGTAAAAGTAATGGTGTCTATTTTCAGGTATGACAATTATATGAACTGCGTCCGATAAACACTGGAATGTATGCATTCATATCGATGGTCACAATGTCCAATAAAGCTATTTCTAAACATCGATTAATAATTTCATGAAAAATATTTGAACAAAAAAAATAACGAAAGATATTACACGCAAATAATTTAACATTCGACATTTTTTAATATCGAGATTATCAGAAACCGAAAACTCGTTATAAATTTTTTATTTTAACTTTTTTTTTTTAGAGAAATAATTTTGAGGGTTTTGAAATTTTTTCTTTTGAAATTTTGGGGTTTTAAAATTTTTTGGAAGTTTTTTGATTTTGAAATTTTTTGGAAAAATAAATTTTGGAAGTTTTTAAATTTTTTTTGGGTTTTGATTTTTTGGAAGTTTTGGGAATATTTTAGTACAACCAATTTTAGACCCACAAATTCTATTTTTAGATGTGAGGCGAACGAGCCCCCTATTCTTCTTCCGTGTGAGAATTTGAATTACTTATACGAAGTTCATACCTGCCAGTAAGTAAATTTGTTGTCTATGGCTATTAACTTATGTAACGTCACAGTGGTCATGGGCGTTGAACGTCAACGCATTGAGTCAATGGCTAATCACCAGAAGCAGGACAACAAACTTGAGTTTGATAGTTAATTTATGAGTGTTTAGAATTTCTCAAATATATCAATGCAGGTTTTGGTATATGGTAATATGTCTTTAAATTAACAGAACTTGATTTCCGACAGATATCCCTTTTCTTGGCGCCAAAATACACCGAAAATATACCCGAGGCGGCAGAGTTCTATGAAAAACAAAATGGCGGACATCGACCCCATATGGGAACCCTGAGGGGGGATATGGATTCCATATGGGACGGGCTACAAAGATGACGACCCGATGACTCCTGATATGCCTCTACCAACGGAGCGTCCTCATTGGTCGATCCAACCAGGTGACATGATAACATCTGTTATGGTACGTTTATACTCTCGCGAGACATTCATTTGCAGGCTTTTCGATATAGAAATCTACAATGTGCCAGAATTCGAATGCAGAAAATGTTCATAAAATGCATCTGTATCACAGCTAACTACATGGAGATGAAATGCACTACTTGATGGAATGCGAATGTTTCATCGAGGCTAGAAAATGTCTCATGCCCCGACAATTTACAAGTAGGCCTACACAAAACGCGACTATTGATATCCTAGACGACATACTAAATTTGAAAGACGTAACTTTTTTACGTACACTTTGCTTGTTTATACGATTGATTAATTTTAAGTTGTTGTTGTTGTTGTTGTTTTAGTAGCTACTGTTGTCATTTTTTGTTGTTTTGAACAACAACGGTGAAGTCGGCACGTGGCGATCATATTATGAATATTATGATCATGTTGACTATGACAACAATGATGAATATCGACGTCGACGCTATGATGAAGATCATCGCGACGACAACTATTACATGTGGTGATGATGATGATGACTATTATTTTGAGGAAGAAACTGGTGATGATGAAGTTGATGATGATATTGCTGATTATGACGCCCGAGAGGTCGCTGTATATTTTGTACATTCAAAATTTCTTCGTTCTATCTATCTTTTGTATATAATTTCGTTTTCTCATGTCAAATTTGATTAGAGAATAAAGCATATATAGGAAGTAAAAACTGTTTAGTTTCACTAGTAGCTATTGACAGTTGTCTGTACATATCCTGTAATTATCTCGCAAGAATACCAGGCATGTATTCCAAGGCAATGTGTTACTTGTGGAACTATCGAAATATTACTTCTCATATCATTAAATTTGGTAAACAGGCATGTCATATGAATGTTACCGTTCATGTTCTGTCACCAAGTGGTTTTCTGTGAGAAAATACCTGCAAAAATGCCGTGCAAACTTGCCAGCGTATGAACGTACCCTTAAGAGTTAAAATCAACAATTTGCAGCAAAGCACACATTCGAAATAACAATTTAATTTTTTCTTTGTATGTTTTGACCACAAGTCAAGAGGTTGTCGTTATGAAAACAATAGTTTACTCGTTTTCTCAACGACAAGTCCCAGTGGTTTATTTCCACCCAATCCCAGTCAGATTTTAAAGATGCATAATCGGAATTAACGCTCCCAAATTACTATTGCGTTGGCTTCGGGGGTAAAACATATTTGATTCGAGTCGAGGAACCCACCCATCAAAACTCAGATTTATCAGATATCGATTTTTGAAATTAGTTATTTCCCGGCGGCGTGGCAGATATTCTATAAGCCGATGACCTCGGACCAAATTGCGGATGAAGATGGATAACTCTAAAATCAAGTGGCTTTGGGTGTTAGATATTTGACAAACCGACCAACTTCCGTTGATCAAATTGTTGATAAATAACAAGTTCTGGGCAATTTTATACTATAGTTGACCTTGGTTAACATTGTTTCAACGGCATTTAAAAAAAAATGTTGTTGTTGTTGTTAGAGTCTGATGATATGGGGACCATGGAATCTGATTAACCAATTGTTTTTACTAGAATTGACCATATCCAGCTAAACGCAGACCACGACAGAGCGAATGTCATTAAATAAGATTCTTTTACCTAATAGAGATCTAATAGAACTGAGAAATATTTTAAATAGAATAACTTGAATTATTTCAAGTCGCCGACCACACATCTCCCGAAAAAAGATGGTTTTCTTATGAGTTTTTTTTGTGTGTGTGTAAATATAACTTTGATAAATATCATTCAAAAATTGAAAATTAGAATGGTAAAAAGTGTTCTGAGACAAGAAAGGGGATGCCGTCTAGATACACATTGCACATTAGCAAAATATGGCTAACAATATCCTCAAGTTTCAATTATCTATTTTATTAGAATTGTTTGAGGAGTTGTATACAAACATTTTATGAAAGTATATCTTTCATACCAACTGTGATAAACAAGCGTTACCACGCAAAGCACATTTACCCGAATTGGATTGATAGCGTTCTATATATCAGTGTATGTTGGGTTCTGATTCAACCGTAGGACTGTTGTATGACTGACTTTTTTAATCCGATCTCGGTATTTTGCTCGTTGTCACTTCTGTTGTTGTTGATGTTTCTGTTGTTGGCGTTGTTGTTGTCGTCGTCGTTGTGGTGGTGATGGTGGTGGTGGTGGTGGTGGTGGCGGCCGTCGTCGTTGTTTGTGATATTGTTGTCGTTGGTCTTGTAGTTGTTGTTGGTGTTGTTGTAGTTGTCTTTTGTGTTGTTATAGTTGTCGTTGTTGATCGGGTAGTTATCGCTGTTTGTGTTGTAGTTGTTGTTGTTATGGTGGTGGTGGTGGTGGTGGTGACCCTCGTCGTTGTTTGTGATATTGTTGTCGTTGTTGTTCTTGTAGTCGTAGTCGGTGTTGGTGCTGTTGTTGTCGTTAATGTTGTATTTGTCGTTGTTGGTCCTGTAGTTGTCGTTGTTGTTGATGTTGTTGTTGTAGTTGTCGTTGTTGATGTTGTAGTTGTTGATGTTGTAGTTGTTGCCGTTGTAGTTGTCGTTGTTGATGTTGTAGTTGTCGTTGTTGCCGTTGCATGTAGTTGTCGTTGTTGATGTTGTCGTTGTTGATGTTGTAGTTGTCGTTGTTGATGTTGTAGTTGTCGTTGTTGCCGTTGCATGTAGTTGTCAATGTTGATGTTGTCGTTGTTGATGTTGTAGTTGTCGTTGTTGATGTTGTAGTTGTCGTTGTTGATGTTTTAGTTGTCGTTGTTGATGTTGTAGTTGTCGTTGTTGCCGTTGCATGTAGTTGTTGATGTTGTCGTTGTTGATGTTGTAGTTGTCGTTGTTGCCGTTGCATGTAGTTGTCGTTGTTGATGTTGTTGATGTTGTTGATGTTGTCGTTGTTGCCGTTGTAGTTGTCGTTGTTGCCGTTGCATGTAGTTGTCGTTGTTGATGTTGTTGATGTTGTAGTTGTCGTTGTTGATGTTGTAGTTGTCGTTGTTGATGTTGTAGTTGTCGTTGTTGATGTTTTAGTTGTCGTTGTTGATGTTGTAGTTGTCGCTGTTGTAGTTGTCGTTGTTGTCGTTGTAGTTGTCGTTGTTGATTTCTTGAATATGTATATGTATCCGGACACCAGCTATCACAATTAGATACTATCACTTTTGTTTGATAATGATCGTGGTATCTTATTCCGAACATCATATGATCCACGGTGGGGAACCACGTGGTTTCGATGTTGGTGAGTATCACGCATTCAAAACGTACAAACGCACAAAAACATAAGATATGAGGAACTGACATAAAATATAGCATTTTGACTATTACGAGCATGTGCTTGTTTATTTTAAAAACATGTTGATACCTTATTTGTTTGGAAATAATCTGTGATTTTCTATAACATTCTGATCAAAGTTGCCAGGCGGAGGTTCGTGGAATACACAAGTCCATATATCTAGGAGAATCCTTCGACTGACAACTTTGTTCAGGATGTTAGAACAATTTAACAACTGTGAGTTTGGACACAAATGAGGTATCAGCTTGTTTGAAAAATAGTACAGTATGCTCGTAGCTACCAAAATACTATGTTACATATCATTATCCTAGTTTATTACCATTTTCTCGTTTCTGGTCGTGTTTGCGATCGCCTCGGCCATTTTGAATGCGTGGTACTCATCAATTTGAAACCACGTGATTCCCCATCGTGATGATCGCCGAAGGCACGGTGAACCCACACTACTATAGGCGGAGTTCAGTCCCTTGCAATGCTGGTCTGATCAATGCCATCGCGTATACAGAATGTAAGGAAATCGGATATTTTATTATTTTATAACTTGGTCTGTTACGATTCATTCTGCATTGTTCTGAGCTTTCTACATTACGTTAAAAATTGGCCATGTTGATCAAGTCAGAAAAATTGTGACAGACAAAATTCTTGAATAAAATTTTTTATATTTAATTACAGTATGGACCGTGATCGGAACAGCTTATATAGGAGCTGTACTGAGCTCTTCCTTGAAATCTGTGGTGAACCGTGACCCTTTGTGCATGGTCTCTCGAAATATCGCGACGACGTCCGCGCATGTCCGTGTATATATCTAGACAGAATCCAGTGGAGTTTTTGCTAGCCCAACAAACATTGGAGGTGGATAAAACTAATAGATTTCAAAAGTAAAATTCTAATAGTACTGAGTTCTAAAAAGTGTCTTCCTCGACTCGTCACACAAATCGGACAGTGGATCTTTAAAAAAAATAGTGTCTTTCAGCTAGCAAAACATGAAATTTGATACATTAGAACCTAAATAAGAAGTAAACTATGTTTCATATTAAATGGTCAGGAGCCCTGAATGTATATTTTAAGTTTGACAAATACGAAGATTTCGACCCAAATACATGCCGTAAGACGATGCAAATAATTGATGCTTCATTATAACATTGCTGCATAGACGCCTCTTGTAGGGGTAAAGGTACATTATAGAAGTACATTGGAAGTATGGGTACATATTCTACTGTCCTATTGTCTTCCGACATCAAAGGAGATCAAAGGAAAGTACCCCGCCCCCGCACAGTATGACGTAACGACGTTGTATGTAAACAAAGAAGATCAAGGTACCACCGCCCCCGCACCGTATGACGTAGCGACGCGTGGGTGTTTGAGTATACGCGTGTGTGTATTTGTATACGTCACGGTTGTGGGGGTCCTTCAGTATATGGATGTGTACTTCGTGGGTGTGGCTATTTGAGAATGGTCGTATACGCTTTCGGGCCCTTGAGAACTGTACAACGGGCAATCGTATACTTCCGTCATCGAAGTACGTCGTGTATACTGT
Source organism: Siphonodentalium dalli (assembly GCA_032622095.1). NCBI lineage: Eukaryota > Metazoa > Mollusca > Scaphopoda > Gadilida > Siphonodentaliidae > Siphonodentalium > Siphonodentalium dalli. The sequence continues at coordinate 164,408,315 of CP136064.1, forward strand.
TCGTCAGGTACGAAGTATATTTGACAATGATGGTGTAATGAGTCATTACAATCTAACGCAATCCCTTACTTCCGGCGCAACGCCTGAGTCATTGGAATCTGATGCAATACTTCCGGATGAACCCTACCGGCTGACACCACGCTCATTGGCCCCGCAGTTCTGGAACCTTCTCCGATATCTCCAATATTCTGGACCCTATTAAAAATCCCTTCATAATTGTAAAGGCATAGTACATGATCCCTTTACGTTTCATACCTGTGTCGTATGTGGTTCCTTTAATTTGATACCTGTAATCGAATTCTCAGGAATAAATCAGACTGTATACCAGGGGTAAAACACATGTCAATATCCAATAAATTAAATCACAGCGATATGTTTCCGTACACAACACAACAGACAGACAGATTCTCGAAGCTTCGTAATTAAACACACGTTTAAGTCATTAACTGCCACGATACAGATCAACATGTCTGTTATTGAAAAATGCATGTTCCTAACGGCTTCTGTGCAAGGGGTTTGTGAATAGAGTGGGGGGGATGAGTGTATGAGACCATCACTTCATAGATTTTCCTGGCAATCCAACTTAAAGCATTTATGAAGTATGTAGGGACACCGATCATTATACATTTTCACAAACAGATACACACTAATCGGTTCAGACTGGCGGTACACTATTCTCTTGAATTCCACATCTGTTAATAATATTTATTAAAATATATCCCTTCTGGTGCTCTATATGCTTTCTTTAATCGTTCTGCCTTACAAATCTTTACATATTACGTATCATTACGTATCAACTCAACTCAATTATGGAATACTTCTCACAACTACCCCCTCTCCCAGCATCTCATCCCCTTTATCTCTCTCTTCTCACTCTCTCTCTCTCTCTCTCTCTCTCTCTCTCTCGTCATCTCTATGTCTCTCTCTCTCTGGTGTATCCCTGTAAACAAATTCTCAGAAATCATTTAGCGCATCGACCATATATATATTTCAAAATATCTAATAATACATATGCAGATTACCTCTAGGAAACAAGAATTTTCTAGAATGTGAAAAAACAATAACAGAGGGTATTTCCTATAATATAATATTCTCAAAGTCGTCACGTGACCTGACAGTTGGGCAGTAAACTCATTAGAATCGACAACGCACTGTCTATTTATCAAAAGCACTTGTATCACATGCTCTGCCAATGCATTTGGAATGTTCGCCATATAAGCTTCAGTTTGAATCGCTCAAGTCCATGGTCCCATAACATGTTCTCATTTGAAGACATTTGAAGAGCGTCTGGTTTAATCTCATGGTAAAGTATTGCACAATCATTCACAGAATAGATTAATGGAATCATTCTGCAATTTTCGAAGCTTCACATTCTCCAGCCATTGCTCTGCTGTTTGAATCCACATTATTAAAAAGATTAACATCTCTCGCCCGATGCGCTATAACCTTCATCACAAACACATGTCATTAAGTGTGCTGACAGAGGCAACAAAGCTAAGGTCTCGTCTTTCTCGCAATATATTAAACCCTCGAGTTATCTACCTTCTTGAATATTCCCCTTTAGTAAAGTAAATGATCTGTATACAGGTAATATTACTTTCATGGTCGTATGTAACCAAACGAGGCCCCTCTCATACTCTAGCAAACATAAAAGAGTAGCGGAAGAAAGAGAGAGGGGCAGAGAGAGAGAGAGCCAGGCGTAGAGGTGTGTTGTTTTATGGCTATATATTTCATGCACATAGATCACATACAGTAATGCCCTAATTAATCGACCCCTTATCCACAACATAATTATTGGTATTTTCAGGATTTAGTCGGAAATATGGCTTGCTGTCATTAATCGGAAAGCTCCCACGGGGTTATGTGTGTTTCATAACCTTGGAGACGTTCGTATCGATGTTTGGTGCTGCTAGTAAATAACCAATACTTACTTCAGGTGCAAAACCTGAGTCATTGGAATTTCAATGCAATCTTTGTGTGAACCCTAACGACTCACTCCCCGCTCATTGGACACATGTAATCTTCAACCACGCAATTTTTCTGGAACATTCTACATGTGGAAATTCCACAACATTCTATTTGACTAGTATTGAAAATTCCTTCATAATTTCATAATGGCATCGTATATGGTCCGTTTAAAATACCTGTATGTGGTCCCTTTAAGCTATGTATCCCGACTAATGGTACACTGTTATTTCAATGGCAAACTTGATTAAATCATCTCTAACATTCGTTATACTTTTTCTCTAACTACCACTTTACAATATGGTGTATATAATCGAACTATCAGGAATCAATCAACGCCTTACCCATAGATATTTGAACATACAACTGAACGAATTTAGGGTCACATACATTAAATGTGTTTTGGACGGGTCAAATCGTGACCCGACATGACGTTCACCTTTAAAATGGTAAATTCAAGGTTAAATCGCGCAATTCTCCGAAAATCAGAGGGAAACATCCCGGACGAAGTAGGGTCCACCAGCTACTATTATATATTTCTAGATTTAGTTACAAACTAAATACCTGTATATTGTACAAAGAAATGTTTGACAAATATATCTGTATCAATATTACCATACGGGTCATTAAAATAGATATGACGAAACAAATTTTGAAGGGTGCATGTATCAGGTAAATTTTTATATTTCAAATGATGACAGGAATGCGGAAAGTTGAAGTACCTACGTAATACTGGCTATCCGAATGAAGAGATATACATGTATATAAAAACCAAAATAGAAGATGACTGCTGGCGACAATGTTTTCCAAAAAATTTCAAAGCATTCGATAGCTCCCATCTAGTTGTCAGCCCGAAGATCAATATAAAGTGTGGTGACTATCAGATGAGGGATATGTCTGTACAGTTGCTAAACAATTCAGTCATGCAAAAGAGGATCAAACAGTAAGATACCAAATTGCTGCCTGTGGTAATGTTTTTTAACGAAATTCGGGAAAATTAGATTACTCTCACCCTGGTTATCCAGAAGATCGTTGTGGAATCTGGTGACGATCGGACAGGGGGTGTCGTCTGTAGGATCAACCAAATGATTTAGCCATAAAATAGTAAAATTCAAGATCACCGCTGGCAGTGATGTCGCAAATCTATGTTAAACGACAGTAGCATTATAACAGAGTGGTCACTTACCTTCAAGTAAAAAAAAGTACCATTATGTTCTCATTTTCTATCTTATCATTATGAAATTTGTCACGTGCGTGCCAGACGTCACTTAGAGGTCAGCACCATATTTTGGTTCGAATATTTTTCAATAACATGGCTGCCAGACTATTTCGAATTTTAGATATTTAAAATAAAATGTCAGGCTTAATTCACGCCGAACCACGGGTTCTCGGTTGAGAAACTTGGCCTCCAGTTGTCATCTTTTATTTAAGTCATAAATGCACTTCGAATTTTAAAGTGTCATAGTGGGCTCATGTTTCCACCAATCATTATGCAATTTGGCGAGTACGTGCCCGACGTCACTCAGATGTTATCACGAGATTTTAGTTCGAATCATACGAAAAACATGGCCGCTATTTTGTTTTTAAGTGATAAAACTACAGAACGAGGTGCAGAGTTTGGTCGTGTCGTGGTATTTCTCAAGTCATTCTCATTCTGTAGTGTTATTACAAAAATCACAAGATAATCGAAGAAGGTCATGCCAGAGAATAATTTCGACATGGTTTTCTACACGTGGGTCGGCTTTTCCATAGCAGTAAAACTGAACGCATCTTTTAATAATTTACACATTTTATTATTTATCAAACACAATCCATTTATTACATTACATAATAATTACAGTTTAAAACGAATCAGGTGTATATGTTTTGCATAATTCCGGTGAACAGAAACTACACATTAAAAAGCCAAGCTGATTTTTTTTATGATCCTCTTGCATGTAGCAGGGTACTAAAGTTTGTAGTTCCGGTACAGTCACAGTGACGTCATTAATGGTGGACATCAACTGTTCAAATTCTGAGTGGTTGAGAGTTACACCTGTCTTCGTAGGGCAAAGTCTCTCACTGTCTTTCGGGTAAAAGAATTTTCGGATATGTACAACACGGTGTTCATGATCATAAGTCACGTGTTCATTATGTCCGATATGTATCCTTTCCAAAGAAGATCTGCTTTGTAAATGTTCATACACTTTCTGTGCGTTATCAGCTAATTCCAGCCACTGTTGTAATCGCAGGCAGGCGCCGAATTTAGTAGGGAACTTCCCATCGTTCCATATTCTGATGTCTATATTTTTGATGCTTTTATATTCACCGACGGTAAGGTATCTATCATGTCCTAAGTGTTTTGTGAAAATTTTAGAATTCATGGTGTCGTTTCGATGAACGCTGAACTGAAAATGTCGGAGGCGCGTGGATGTATTACGTTTATACCCTATATGACGTCATTGGGCGGTCCCATCACAACCGTTTCAAAGTATATAATCAATCAGATTGCCCCCCGGAATCGTATTAGTCAAATATGGAAGGGCCAATCATGTTTCGATCAGAGGGAACGCTCAGACAGTGGATCGGAAGTACATTAGCTAAATACAGAATAAAGGGGTTTCGTGGTAAACTGTCTCGGCCTATAGGAAAGGGCCGGAAATGACACGCAACCGTGATTCAGGGTATTCATAACGCAGGTATGAATCATTTAACCAAAAGTTTTGGCATAGGCACGCACTACGCTTCTGCACAAGGGACAAGTCTCAGAACCGAGCGCGCACATGCCACACATTGCTACGTGTCCACATGGTAAAAGCACACAGTTTTTATTCTTCTCTAGACAAATGATACATTTGCATTCTTCAGAATCGTCTACTGCCGTATCAGGCCAGTCATCTTCATAGGAACCAGACAGTCTCTCATCGTTTATTTCAGTCATTTCTTCGAAATTAACGGTAAGGTCATCTACTGAAAATGTATTCATGTCTTGAACAGAGGCACTATCCACGGGACGTTGCAATGAAACATTTGCTGGTACATCGGGGATTTCCATTAAATATCTCGGTCTGTTCCACTGTTTATACCTATCTTCAGGCAGGAAACGTTGCAAATAATTGAGATAGCTACAATTTGGAAATAAACGGTAATGTTCAGTTCGAGGATCATCTCTCTTTTCCCATTGCCACAACCTACATCCGCAACTATAACATATGGTTTTATCAGCGGTCTTTGTGAAAAAGAAACCAGCTCCAGCTATTTTAGCAGCCTCCACGGGCGAGGTCCAGTTTACGAAAGAAGCTAATCTCGAGTGAAAATTTCGATACTCTGGGTATGACGGTTTCCAAGCCACAGTAAGACCATACACGTTTAAAAGTTCTGGTATCGTGCTTACACTATTATCGCTCGAATCAGCGGCGTGCGGCGGGATATCCATCACCTGTTATTTCTCCCCCACCCTGACAATCAGTATGAACCTGTAAATGTTAGTTCAAGCCTTATAACAATGGTAATATATAGAAACACGTTCATTGGCTGCTGTATAAACATTATTATTATTGTTTATATAGATGTACTTATTTTTCTTTTTACAGATGGAAAATTTCGAGGCTGAACAATTTCATCGCAATGCGTGGATTCGAAAGTAGTGACCTTATGAGGGGAATTAATGCGAGAAGACAACGAATGACTCATTAAATAGGTCACTATACAACAGACTGGTTGAGTTGGAACCATAATTCCCAATTTACAAAACCCTCTGTTTATTCGAGGAAATCCGCTAACTGACAGGTCCTTGGACACGAGTTTCACGTCATGATGCAAAATCACGCAATCTGTGGCCCTAAATTTGCACGTACCTAGTGAGCATTTGATATCTAATAGCGATCAATGAAGTATTTAGTTCTTATCATAATATTTATAACAGCCAATCAAAATCCGTTGATGGATTTAACTATATAATACAAGGACAAACGGAATGAAAACATCTGTGCACCAACTTTATGTATTCCAGCCATAGTTCATTCATATTATTACTCTAAAATCTCCATTACATGGCAAAACCAAAGGACCCATTTGATATAGACTAGTATATAAATACTTACTTCATGTATTCTTTTCATCAATGATATGTATTGTAACACCTATAAATATAGTCTGTTATACAGAGGAAACATTACCCACAGCCTCATGCCACAAAAGGCCTACTATGTGAACACATGTGTATATTAATTCCATATTTTCTTGTCAAAACGCTCTATTATATAACGATGTATTCGTTAATCGTTCCTTTATCTTTATTGTTGTTAATTTATAGCATTGTTAGTAGAAATTTAATCTAAACTCGATAATATATTGAAAATAATTCGTCAATACTGCTTTATTGGTGGTAACTGAACTTATTACATCATGTATGCAACTAAAACAAGCGAGACAACTCATAAATTTGTAATAGTTTTCATGTCTATGGCGGTTCACACAGTGTACATTTTCATTACCATTTAATACGCACATTACTGATTTATGCATATGAACGCGTTTCCATGTTTCTTGAAGCAAATCCGTTACATATAAATACGTTATGACGTAAATTAAGTGTCATTTTCACTGTTAAATCACGTACAATATTAGCAAACGTGGTATTTCACACAAAACTATATCGAAACGGCCATTTATCAAACGAAATGACATGTCTGGGATCAAACGTGCTAATCAGGCCTGTGTTTTCGCCAACAAGGGAGTTTGATTTTGGTTGTATATGATGGTTCAGTCATTATATGATACCTAATCGGTTGCACATGGTGCTGTCTAGGGTATATACTGTGCATGTATATTAAATGCTCCATTGATGTTAGGAGTGTTTCTTAATTATGCACTCTCTTTACTATGACTCAATTTTATTGTGTACATATCATAACTGGCATTATATGTATTTTTTATCATTTAATGTAATAATTATTTTAAAAATACCGTGTATATCACAATACTTTACTATAGCCGATGTGTGTCTAGAAGCTTATTCATGCTATCATCACATACACTTGAATTAGATACTAACTATCGAGTTATGATTTTCCCTGTATTTTCATGCAATATTCGTGAATGGCAACAATCAGCAGTTCTTTTCTGATGAATGTCAAACGAGATTTCTCACCCCAATGCCCCCCTCTAACTGACATTTCGATAACCTTTATTGAATCTTAAACACTGTAATTTCTCTAATTTCTCCACGTTACTTCTCCTATACACGTAGTTCGATCAGCTGTCAATGTCATGTCTGGTGTTGCTGTTGTGTTCTTAATGGACCATCTGCTAACTAACGATGCGTGTCAGGTATGCATACTATTTGTTTTAATATGCCTGGTATACATGTATTCTCAGACACTCACTCTCAGATGTATCTCTTCGGTAAAACACATAGATATGATATAGCTGTGCAGTAAGGTTCGTCCATGACATTACTTCATTCCGACATTCTGATACATAGACCAATCACATAAAAGTAAAGAATGTACTCCCAATACGTTAGGCATATCTTTTAATCTGAGTGATGTCACCACAAAACGCGAGGTTCAAAAACTTCAAAAATAGTTAAAAGTACACATTTTTTTATTTCGAATATCATTATTTATGGTCAATTTCGTGTTATGAAATGGGCCATTTTACAAACGCGTAATATGTGATTAAAAAAACGGCTATTTGATAAAAATTTTAAACGCTATTATCACTATATTTGGAATATAAAAAACGTTGTATTTGACGAAGTATGACAATGCAAAATGACTACTTTTATAAACGCGAATTTGAAAACACTAATATCGGAACGAATTTTAAACTAATTTCGTGTTATGAAATGACTCATTTTATAATCGCGGTCTAGTCAAACGGGGAAACTAGTATGTATGTGTAAGTCGACTTAACGCGGACCTCATTAAACCCCACCCCTAAACACCTCCCCCTGTCCGGATGAAACCCTGACCAAAAAAAGGGGGATGGGGGAGGGGGGCGCGCCGTTTTTTATGACAAAAAAATATGCCAGATATTTTTCATGCAACCAGTTTCATACCAAATCGTTCACCATATTGTTGTAATTGTTGTTGCTGTGGTTGCTTTTTGATGCTGTTGTTGATGTTAGTTTGGTTGTTGTCGTTGTTTTTCTTATTTTAGTTGCTGTAATGGCAGCGGCACAATTTGGAACATACATTTACACACTAGCAACTTGAGGAGGTGGACTACCTTATATCAAAGGTTAAGATGAGTTATACACTAATACTTTGGAACATTGTACTAAAACATTAGGTTTGAGAAGGTGTGTTTATATTCCTGGAAAGAGTCAGAGAAGTATTACTGGACTTGTCCAAACATGTCACATATAAGTGTTTGCCATTGGTTAATATTAAGATATATAAATGAGGTGCATTTGACATCACAGTCACTGGGGTGAAGGAAAGGGGCTATCGACCATCCCGGGGTAGCCACCCCCACACCCCAAATCACATACTCCCCATCACTTGCTGAGAAACCATTGCGAAGCATGGAGCTATATCACCAGAAGATTGTGAAACCAATGTATGGCCAACAGAGATACCTAACAGTTACTGAAGAAAAGGGTGAAAATAAACATATGGCAATTATAAGATGGTATTTTGCCAATTAAATATGGAATTTATATGGACAAGGATCTATGGTACAATATGTCTTCATATGGTGATGACATCAAAAAAGCGATATTAGAGAAACGTTCTGTAAAATAGCATATTGGGAGTGACTGGTTTCTGTGCTACTGTAATAAATATTGGACAATACGAATAGGAAAATTCTATAAACATAAGGAGTATCAAGAATCGTACTTCAAGTGTACAAAATGTTGCGGTTCTATGGCTGAATAAATATATAGCTATAATTCAATACCTTAGTCAGTTTTACATCCATAGTTATGGTTCCAATATCATCCTGGGTATAGGCAAATATACCATATTTACCATTTTTCATACATATTGTATACAATATTATATTTAGTCACCCTTACATCATATTTTTTTGTCATAAAAAACGGCGCGCCCCCTCCCCCATCCCCCTTTTTTTGGTCAGGGTTTCATCCGGACAGGGGGAGGTGTTTAGGGGTGGGGTTTAATGAGGTCCGCGTTAAGTCGACTTACACATACATACTAGTTTCCCCGTTTGACTAGACCGCGATTATAAAATGAGTCATTTCATAACACGAAATTAGTTTAAAATTCGTTCCGATATTAGTGTTTTCAAATTCGCGTTTATAAAAGTAGTCATTTTGCATTGTCATACTTCGTCAAATACAACGTTTTTTATATTCCAAATATAGTGATAATAGCGTTTAAATTTTTTATCAAATAGCCGTTTTATTAATCACATATTACGCGTTTGTAAAATGGCCCATTTCATAACACGAAATTGACCATAAATAATGATATTCGAAATAAAAAAATGTGTACTTTTAACTATTTTTGAAGTTTTTGAACCTCGCGTTTTGTGGTGACATCACTCAGATTAAAAGATATGCCTAACGTATTGGGAGTACATTCTTTACTTTTATGTGATTGGTCTATGTATCAGAATGTCGGAATGAAGTAATGTCATGGACGAACCTTACTGCACAGCTATATCATATCTATGTGTTTTACCGAAGAGATACATCTGAGAGTGAGTGTCTGAGAATACATGTATACCAGGCATATTAAAACAAATAGTATGCATACCTGACACGCATCGTTAGTTAGCAGATGGTCCATTAAGAACACAACAGCAACACCAGACATGACATTGACAGCTGATCGAACTACGTGTATAGGAGAAGTAACGTGGAGAAATTAGAGAAATTACAGTGTTTAAGATTCAATAAAGGTTATCGAAATGTCAGTTAGAGGGGGGCATTGGGGTGAGAAATCTCGTTTGACATTCATCAGAAAAGAACTGCTGATTGTTGCCATTCACGAATATTGCATGAAAATACAGGGAAAATCATAACTCGATAGTTAGTATCTAATTCAAGTGTATGTGATGATAGCATGAATAAGCTTCTAGACACACATCGGCTATAGTAAAGTATTGTGATATACACGGTATTTTTAAAATAATTATTACATTAAATGATAAAAAATACATATAATGCCAGTTATGATATGTACACAATAAAATTGAGTCATAGTAAAGAGAGTGCATAATTAAGAAACACTCCTAACATCAATGGAGCATTTAATATACATGCACAGTATATACCCTAGACAGCACCATGTGCAACCGATTAGGTATCATATAATGACTGAACCATCATATACAACCAAAATCAAACTCCCTTGTTGGCGAAAACACAGGCCTGATTAGCACGTTTGATCCCAGACATGTCATTTCGTTTGATAAATGGCCGTTTCGATATAGTTTTGTGTGAAATACCACGTTTGCTAATATTGTACGTGATTTAACAGTGAAAATGACACTTAATTTACGTCATAACGTATTTATATGTAACGGATTTGCTTCAAGAAACATGGAAACGCGTTCATATGCATAAATCAGTAATGTGCGTATTAAATGGTAATGAAAATGTACACTGTGTGAACCGCCATAGACATGAAAACTATTACAAATTTATGAGTTGTCTCGCTTGTTTTAGTTGCATACATGATGTAATAAGTTCAGTTACCACCAATAAAGCAGTATTGACGAATTATTTTCAATATATTATCGAGTTTAGATTAAATTTCTACTAACAATGCTATAAATTAACAACAATAAAGATAAAGGAACGATTAACGAATACATCGTTATATAATAGAGCGTTTTGACAAGAAAATATGGAATTAATATACACATGTGTTCACATAGTAGGCCTTTTGTGGCATGAGGCTGTGGGTAATGTTTCCTCTGTATAACAGACTATATTTATAGGTGTTACAATACATATCATTGATGAAAAGAATACATGAAGTAAGTATTTATATACTAGTCTATATCAAATGGGTCCTTTGGTTTTGCCATGTAATGGAGATTTTAGAGTAATAATATGAATGAACTATGGCTGGAATACATAAAGTTGGTGCACAGATGTTTTCATTCCGTTTGTCCTTGTATTATATAGTTAAATCCATCAACGGATTTTGATTGGCTGTTATAAATATTATGATAAGAACTAAATACTTCATTGATCGCTATTAGATATCAAATGCTCACTAGGTACGTGCAAATTTAGGGCCACAGATTGCGTGATTTTGCATCATGACGTGAAACTCGTGTCCAAGGACCTGTCAGTTAGCGGATTTCCTCGAATAAACAGAGGGTTTTGTAAATTGGGAATTATGGTTCCAACTCAACCAGTCTGTTGTATAGTGACCTATTTAATGAGTCATTCGTTGTCTTCTCGCATTAATTCCCCTCATAAGGTCACTACTTTCGAATCCACGCATTGCGATGAAATTGTTCAGCCTCGAAATTTTCCATCTGTAAAAAGAAAAATAAGTACATCTATATAAACAATAATAATAATGTTTATACAGCAGCCAATGAACGTGTTTCTATATATTACCATTGTTATAAGGCTTGAACTAACATTTACAGGTTCATACTGATTGTCAGGGTGGGGGAGAAATAACAGGTGATGGATATCCCGCCGCACGCCGCTGATTCGAGCGATAATAGTGTAAGCACGATACCAGAACTTTTAAACGTGTATGGTCTTACTGTGGCTTGGAAACCGTCATACCCAGAGTATCGAAATTTTCACTCGAGATTAGCTTCTTTCGTAAACTGGACCTCGCCCGTGGAGGCTGCTAAAATAGCTGGAGCTGGTTTCTTTTTCACAAAGACCGCTGATAAAACCATATGTTATAGTTGCGGATGTAGGTTGTGGCAATGGGAAAAGAGAGATGATCCTCGAACTGAACATTACCGTTTATTTCCAAATTGTAGCTATCTCAATTATTTGCAACGTTTCCTGCCTGAAGATAGGTATAAACAGTGGAACAGACCGAGATATTTAATGGAAATCCCCGATGTACCAGCAAATGTTTCATTGCAACGTCCCGTGGATAGTGCCTCTGTTCAAGACATGAATACATTTTCAGTAGATGACCTTACCGTTAATTTCGAAGAAATGACTGAAATAAACGATGAGAGACTGTCTGGTTCCTATGAAGATGACTGGCCTGATACGGCAGTAGACGATTCTGAAGAATGCAAATGTATCATTTGTCTAGAGAAGAATAAAAACTGTGTGCTTTTACCATGTGGACACGTAGCAATGTGTGGCATGTGCGCGCTCGGTTCTGAGACTTGTCCCTTGTGCAGAAGCGTAGTGCGTGCCTATGCCAAAACTTTTGGTTAAATGATTCATACCTGCGTTATGAATACCCTGAATCACGGTTGCGTGTCATTTCCGGCCCTTTCCTATAGGCCGAGACAGTTTACCACGAAACCCCTTTATTCTGTATTTAGCTAATGTACTTCCGATCCACTGTCTGAGCGTTCCCTCTGATCGAAACATGATTGGCCCTTCCATATTTGACTAATACGATTCCGGGGGGCAATCTGATTGATTATATACTTTGAAACGGTTGTGATGGGACCGCCCAATGACGTCATATAGGGTATAAACGTAATACATCCACGCGCCTCCGACATTTTCAGTTCAGCGTTCATCGAAACGACACCATGAATTCTAAAATTTTCACAAAACACTTAGGACATGATAGATACCTTACCGTCGGTGAATATAAAAGCATCAAAAATATAGACATCAGAATATGGAACGATGGGAAGTTCCCTACTAAATTCGGCGCCTGCCTGCGATTACAACAGTGGCTGGAATTAGCTGATAACGCACAGAAAGTGTATGAACATTTACAAAGCAGATCTTCTTTGGAAAGGATACATATCGGACATAATGAACACGTGACTTATGATCATGAACACCGTGTTGTACATATCCGAAAATTCTTTTACCCGAAAGACAGTGAGAGACTTTGCCCTACGAAGACAGGTGTAACTCTCAACCACTCAGAATTTGAACAGTTGATGTCCACCATTAATGACGTCACTGTGACTGTACCGGAACTACAAACTTTAGTACCCTGCTACATGCAAGAGGATCATAAAAAAAATCAGCTTGGCTTTTTAATGTGTAGTTTCTGTTCACCGGAATTATGCAAAACATATACACCTGATTCGTTTTAAACTGTAATTATTATGTAATGTAATAAATGGATTGTGTTTGATAAATAATAAAATGTGTAAATTATTAAAAGATGCGTTCAGTTTTACTGCTATGGAAAAGCCGACCCACGTGTAGAAAACCATGTCGAAATTATTCTCTGGCATGACCTTCTTCGATTATCTTGTGATTTTTGTAATAACACTACAGAATGAGAATGACTTGAGAAATACCACGACACGACCAAACTCTGCACCTCGTTCTGTAGTTTTATCACTTAAAAACAAAATAGCGGCCATGTTTTTCGTATGATTCGAACTAAAATCTCGTGATAACATCTGAGTGACGTCGGGCACGTACTCGCCAAATTGCATAATGATTGGTGGAAACATGAGCCCACTATGACACTTTAAAATTCGAAGTGCATTTATGACTTAAATAAAAGATGACAACTGGAGGCCAAGTTTCTCAACCGAGAACCCGTGGTTCGGCGTGAATTAAGCCTGACATTTTATTTTAAATATCTAAAATTCGAAATAGTCTGGCAGCCATGTTATTGAAAAATATTCGAACCAAAATATGGTGCTGACCTCTAAGTGACGTCTGGCACGCACGTGACAAATTTCATAATGATAAGATAGAAAATGAGAACATAATGGTACTTTTTTTTACTTGAAGGTAAGTGACCACTCTGTTATAATGCTACTGTCGTTTAACATAGATTTGCGACATCACTGCCAGCGGTGATCTTGAATTTTACTATTTTATGGCTAAATCATTTGGTTGATCCTACAGACGACACCCCCTGTCCGATCGTCACCAGATTCCACAACGATCTTCTGGATAACCAGGGTGAGAGTAATCTAATTTTCCCGAATTTCGTTAAAAAACATTACCACAGGCAGCAATTTGGTATCTTACTGTTTGATCCTCTTTTGCATGACTGAATTGTTTAGCAACTGTACAGACATATCCCTCATCTGATAGTCACCACACTTTATATTGATCTTCGGGCTGACAACTAGATGGGAGCTATCGAATGCTTTGAAATTTTTTGGAAAACATTGTCGCCAGCAGTCATCTTCTATTTTGGTTTTTATATACATGTATATCTCTTCATTCGGATAGCCAGTATTACGTAGGTACTTCAACTTTCCGCATTCCTGTCATCATTTGAAATATAAAAATTTACCTGATACATGCACCCTTCAAAATTTGTTTCGTCATATCTATTTTAATGACCCGTATGGTAATATTGATACAGATATATTTGTCAAACATTTCTTTGTACAATATACAGGTATTTAGTTTGTAACTAAATCTAGAAATATATAATAGTAGCTGGTGGACCCTACTTCGTCCGGGATGTTTCCCTCTGATTTTCGGAGAATTGCGCGATTTAACCTTGAATTTACCATTTTAAAGGTGAACGTCATGTCGGGTCACGATTTGACCCGTCCAAAACACATTTAATGTATGTGACCCTAAATTCGTTCAGTTGTATGTTCAAATATCTATGGGTAAGGCGTTGATTGATTCCTGATAGTTCGATTATATACACCATATTGTAAAGTGGTAGTTAGAGAAAAAGTATAACGAATGTTAGAGATGATTTAATCAAGTTTGCCATTGAAATAACAGTGTACCATTAGTCGGGATACATAGCTTAAAGGGACCACATACAGGTATTTTAAACGGACCATATACGATGCCATTATGAAATTATGAAGGAATTTTCAATACTAGTCAAATAGAATGTTGTGGAATTTCCACATGTAGAATGTTCCAGAAAAATTGCGTGGTTGAAGATTACATGTGTCCAATGAGCGGGGAGTGAGTCGTTAGGGTTCACACAAAGATTGCATTGAAATTCCAATGACTCAGGTTTTGCACCTGAAGTAAGTATTGGTTATTTACTAGCAGCACCAAACATCGATACGAACGTCTCCAAGGTTATGAAACACACATAACCCCGTGGGAGCTTTCCGATTAATGACAGCAAGCCATATTTCCGACTAAATCCTGAAAATACCAATAATTATGTTGTGGATAAGGGGTCGATTAATTAGGGCATTACTGTATGTGATCTATGTGCATGAAATATATAGCCATAAAACAACACACCTCTACGCCTGGCTCTCTCTCTCTCTGCCCCTCTCTCTTTCTTCCGCTACTCTTTTATGTTTGCTAGAGTATGAGAGGGGCCTCGTTTGGTTACATACGACCATGAAAGTAATATTACCTGTATACAGATCATTTACTTTACTAAAGGGGAATATTCAAGAAGGTAGATAACTCGAGGGTTTAATATATTGCGAGAAAGACGAGACCTTAGCTTTGTTGCCTCTGTCAGCACACTTAATGACATGTGTTTGTGATGAAGGTTATAGCGCATCGGGCGAGAGATGTTAATCTTTTTAATAATGTGGATTCAAACAGCAGAGCAATGGCTGGAGAATGTGAAGCTTCGAAAATTGCAGAATGATTCCATTAATCTATTCTGTGAATGATTGTGCAATACTTTACCATGAGATTAAACCAGACGCTCTTCAAATGTCTTCAAATGAGAACATGTTATGGGACCATGGACTTGAGCGATTCAAACTGAAGCTTATATGGCGAACATTCCAAATGCATTGGCAGAGCATGTGATACAAGTGCTTTTGATAAATAGACAGTGCGTTGTCGATTCTAATGAGTTTACTGCCCAACTGTCAGGTCACGTGACGACTTTGAGAATATTATATTATAGGAAATACCCTCTGTTATTGTTTTTTCACATTCTAGAAAATTCTTGTTTCCTAGAGGTAATCTGCATATGTATTATTAGATATTTTGAAATATATATATGGTCGATGCGCTAAATGATTTCTGAGAATTTGTTTACAGGGATACACCAGAGAGAGAGAGACATAGAGATGACGAGAGAGAGAGAGAGAGAGAGAGAGAGAGAGAGTGAGAAGAGAGAGATAAAGGGGATGAGATGCTGGGAGAGGGGGTAGTTGTGAGAAGTATTCCATAATTGAGTTGAGTTGATACGTAATGATACGTAATATGTAAAGATTTGTAAGGCAGAACGATTAAAGAAAGCATATAGAGCACCAGAAGGGATATATTTTAATAAATATTATTAACAGATGTGGAATTCAAGAGAATAGTGTACCGCCAGTCTGAACCGATTAGTGTGTATCTGTTTGTGAAAATGTATAATGATCGGTGTCCCTACATACTTCATAAATGCTTTAAGTTGGATTGCCAGGAAAATCTATGAAGTGATGGTCTCATACACTCATCCCCCCCACTCTATTCACAAACCCCTTGCACAGAAGCCGTTAGGAACATGCATTTTTCAATAACAGACATGTTGATCTGTATCGTGGCAGTTAATGACTTAAACGTGTGTTTAATTACGAAGCTTCGAGAATCTGTCTGTCTGTTGTGTTGTGTACGGAAACATATCGCTGTGATTTAATTTATTGGATATTGACATGTGTTTTACCCCTGGTATACAGTCTGATTTATTCCTGAGAATTCGATTACAGGTATCAAATTAAAGGAACCACATACGACACAGGTATGAAACGTAAAGGGATCATGTACTATGCCTTTACAATTATGAAGGGATTTTTAATAGGGTCCAGAATATTGGAGATATCGGAGAAGGTTCCAGAACTGCGGGGCCAATGAGCGTGGTGTCAGCCGGTAGGGTTCATCCGGAAGTATTGCATCAGATTCCAATGACTCAGGCGTTGCGCCGGAAGTAAGGGATTGCGTTAGATTGTAATGACTCATTACACCATCATTGTCAAATATACTTCGTACCTGACGAACAGTATACACGACGTACTTCGATGACGGAAGTATACGATTGCCCGTTGTACAGTTCTCAAGGGCCCGAAAGCGTATACGACCATTCTCAAATAGCCACACCCACGAAGTACACATCCATATACTGAAGGACCCCCACAACCGTGACGTATACAAATACACACACGCGTATACTCAAACACCCACGCGTCGCTACGTCATACGGTGCGGGGGCGGTGGTACCTTGATCTTCTTTGTTTACATACAACGTCGTTACGTCATACTGTGCGGGGGCGGGGTACTTTCCTTTGATCTCCTTTGATGTCGGAAGACAATAGGACAGTAGAATATGTACCCATACTTCCAATGTACTTCTATAATGTACCTTTACCCCTACAAGAGGCGTCTATGCAGCATAACATGTATAGCGGGATGTGTATGCATGATTGTTGTGGTCATGCGTGCATGGTGACAAGTATGAGGGTATCACCCCTCCCCCTGAATCCTGAATACCAGTTAATTTTGGGGGGTGAATCCTGAATACGGCTTCAAAACACCATGAAACCCGCGTACCGAAAGGGGGGTGTGATACCCTCAAGTATGGCAATATAGCACAACTTAGCCACGTCTGTATATAGTTGTCCCTGAAAAAGCTTATTTCTTCAACGTTTTGCTCAAATAATCAGTAATGAGTCTTGAGTTTAATAAACCGAAGAACCAAAAAACAACAATATCATCTAGCGAACCGGGGAGCAAACAGAAATCACTTTAATTTTCAAACTATTTCCAACGATCGCCACAGGCGCGGTAACTCTATATTCGACATTCTATAAACGTGTGAGTATCGTACACGCTCTTGTTGCAAAAAGCTGGATATTCAAGAATACAAATGTTCAAAGACAATTTAGACCAAGCAGTGTTGCTGAAGAATGTAATTAGAAAATAAATAAAATGAAATAAGGAAAACCTATAATTAACTGCAATACACAATTAGTGTGTAATCCGTAAGTCAACTGCATGCATTGGTAGCATGTTAATGTAAAAGAACGGGGAGACTGACATCAATGTTGTCTAGATCTCGGTGTGCTGTTACGTGTATATAAATTCAGAAATCAATAAAAACTAACACTTAAAAAATTAAAACACCAGTAATTAAAAATGTATTACTTATTGAAATGTGGATATATCTATTATATATTTTGGAAGATCTGTGTGTCTGTCTGTGTGTGTGTGTGTCTGTGTGTTCGCGATGAACTCGAAAACGTCCCAACCGATTTCGATGAAACTTGGTATGTGGGGGTATTTTCGGCCGGGGACGAACATAGGCATATTAATTTGTCCGTGCGACGTCACCTTGACCTTGAAATCGGGTCATTTCAAGGTCAAACGCCCGAATATCACGGGATTTCGATGAAACTTGGTATGTGGGGGTACTTTCTTATGGCGAGTCTCATAAGCATATTCATTTGCCCGTGCGACGTGACCTTGACCTTGAAATCGGGTAACTTCAATGTCAAATCGCCAATTTTGATGGGATTTCGACGAAATTTGATACGTTGGGTTACTTTTGTTCACCGATTGTTTTGGACGGGTCCAATCGTGACCCCGACCAGACCTTGACCTTCAAAATGATCAATTCAAGGTCAAATCGGGTAAAACCGGATGGATTTCGACGGGCACGTTTGTCGGGTACTTTTGTCCGGGCAGTGTTTTGGACTGGTCAAATCGTTACCCCACTTGACCTTGACCTTCAAAATGGACAATTCAAGGTCAAAGCCCGGACGAAGTCGGGTCACCTTCTAGTCTATTATATATTTTGGAAGATCTGTGTGTCTGTCTGTGTGTGTGTGTGTCTGTGTGTTCGCGATGAACTCGAAAACGTCCCAACCGATTTCGATGAAACTTGGTATGTGGGGGTATTTTCGGCCGGGGACGAACATAGGCATATTAATTTGTCCGTGCGACGTCACCTTGACCTTGAAATCGGGTCATTTCAAGGTCAAACGCCCGAATATCACGGGATTTCGATGAAACTTGGTATGTGGGGGTACTTTATTATGGCGAGTCTCATAAGCATATTCATTTGCCCGTGCGACGTGACCTTGACCTTGAAATCGGGTAACTTCAAGGTCAAATCGCCAATTTTGATGGGATTTCGACGAAATTTGATACGTTGGGTTACTTTTGTTCACCGATTGTTTTGGACGGGTCCAATCGTGACCCCGACCAGACCTTGACCTTCAAAATGATCAATTCAAGGTCAAATCGGGTAAAACCGGATGGATTTCGATGGGCACGTTTGTCGGGTACTTTTGTCCGGGCAGTGTTTTGGACTGGTCAAATCGTTACCCCACTTGACCTTGACCTTCAAAATGGACAATTCAAGGTCAAAGCCCGGACGAAGTCGGTCACCTTCTAGTCTATTATATATTTTGGAAGATCTGTGTGTCTGTGTGTCTGTCTGTGTGTTCGCGATGAACTCGAAAACGGCCCACCCGATTTCGATGAAACTTGGTATGTGGGGGTATTTTCGGCCGGGGTCGAACATAGGCATATTAATTTGTCCGTGCGACGTCACCTTGACCTTGAAATCGGGTCGTTTCAAGGTCAAACGCCCGAATATCACGGGATTTCGATGAAACTTGGTATGTGGGGGTACTTTCCTATGGCGAGTATCATAAGCATATTCATTTGCCCGTGCGACGTGACCTTGACCTTGAAATCGGGTAACTTCAAGGTCAAATCGCCAATTTTGATGGGATTTCGACGAAATTTGATACGTGGGGTTACTTTTGTCCACTGATTGTTTTGGACGGGTCCAATCGTGACCCCGACCAGACCTTGACCTTCAAAATGATCAATTCAAAGTCAAATCGGGTAAAACCGGATGGATTTCAATGGGCACGTTTTTCGGGTACTTTTGTGTTTTTGGACTGGTCAAATCGTGACCCCACTTGACCTTGACCTTCAAAATGCCAATTCAAGGTCAAAGCCCGGACGAAGTCGGGTCATCTTCTAGTCTATTATATATTTTGGAAGATCTGTTTGTTTCTTTGTGTATAATCGATGAACTCGAAAACGGCCGACCCGATTTCGATGAAACTTGGTATGTGGGGGTATTTTCGGGCCAGAAGTAACATAGGCCTATTGATTTTCAGATCCGAGGTCAACTTTTCACGTGCCGAGGTCAAATCTGTTTTACGCTGTGTTACGGGACTTTCATTTGAGTTCGGTGCTTACAAATCGATTCGAAACAGCGCGAATAATAAAATGCCAGTCATAATAATGACACTGTGAGAATCTGTCGAGTTTCCTCTTTCCAACGATATATAATGCGTATGTATCCGTTTTAGTTACCTGCCTCAATTATCAAGAAGAAGTGGTACTATCTTCCATCAGGATAAAAACAATGCGTAACTTCTATGACGTCGTTAGAGGTCATACTAGTCTGGTCGATAAACTCAAATTTTAGGGTCAACCTAGAAAAAATTTGGACTAAGTTGGTTTTTATATCATTTTGAAGAGGAATAACATATCCAAAATCCGCTAAAATCCGCTTTGAGCAATTTTTGTAATTCAAGATGGCGTCCAAGATGGCTGCCATTTTCCTATAAGTCAGCTCGATGCAATTATAGTGAGAACATCTTGTCATATGTATACACTTGTATACATTTTTGTGAAGCTATGACATAACGCCATTTGTATGTGCCAAAATTGAAACTTCCCGTCTAAGATGGCCGCCAAAATGGCGACCGGAAGTGGAATTCATACGTTTTTACTAATACTTTTAAGATAAGTTTCTGAGGTCTTGAACTGGTTGAGAATTGTGACTTTATTTTGTATATAGCATGTTAACTGACCATTGGAGCAATTAAATATGCTGTTCATGGGGGTCCACACCCTTCCGATCACTCAAAAATTCGATTTTACAAAACGCGGTATAACATTTTACAAAAGATCCCCTTTGTGATTCTGGTCACATTTCACCAAGAAGTGGGAAGAACTGTGCAATGTAAGTGATCCATTCTATATCTTATTGATATTCGAACTCAATGGTACCAAAATTGTCACTTTGGCTCAAAATGGCTGTCAAAATGGCCGCCAAAATATGGAAAAACGTAAATTATTATCCCAACGTGCCATGCAACCGCTTACAAGTTATGGTGATATACACAAATGACTATTCCGTATTATATACATTGAATACCAACATTTCTTATGCACCTTGATTAATTTTTACTATTTACCATTCTGAAATCACCAGAATTATGGGATTTTTCTATCACAAACAGCATCAAACTCGGCAAAAAATCACTATCTTTAGTATCAAAGGTTCTTTTTATAGGTGGCGTTATGTCTTAGCGTCACAAAAATGTATACATGTGTATATATATGACAAGATGTTCTCACTACAATTGCATCAAGCTGACTTATATGAAAAAAATGGCAGCCATCTTGGACGCCATATTATATTACAAAAAATGCTCAAAGCGGATTTTAGCGGATTTTGGATATGTTATGGAGGATATATTCCTCTTCAAAATGATATACAAACCAACTTAGTCCAAATTTTTTCTAGGTCAAACCTTTTATCGACCAGACTATACCGTTAGATCACGTTAACGCTTAACCGGCCGATGCATTTGACTGTTTCAGACGTCTTGGCGATATCTCGGGCACCGATGGTAATTTATCTTTACGTTGAAACTTGATAATTAATGAGCGTGTGTATATGAGGCGCGTTTATATACTTGAGTGGAAATCAAATCGGGTTAAACTGGCGGATTTTTACGGACGAAATTTGATGCATAGGGTATCTCGGTATCCGCTGGGCCGATTTCCCGGTATCCGCTGGGCCGATTTCCACCATTTTTGGGGTGTTGGTGTTTGACCCCACCTGACCTTGACCGTCAAAATGGTCAATTCAAGGTCAAATCGGGTAAAACCGGATGGATTTCGACGAGTACTTTTGTTCGGGCACTGTGTTTTGGACGGGTCAAATCGTGACCCCACTTGACCTTGGCCTTCAAAATAGACAATTCAAGGTCAAAGCCCGGACGAAGTCGGGTCACCTTCTAGTATATATATATATTAATATTGCATGCATATAATTATATTAATTGAGAAACGAAGGAATAAACCCACAAATACATATAGGTCAGTTGTCGTCCCAATGTCACATCACTCTGTTTCCGGTTGTGGTTGGTGTTAACGCATTGGTTGGGGCGAATATCAATATTTCGTTTGACACCGACACGAGCCCTCTATATCCTATAGTGGGATATTCTCCGAGAAATGAACCGTTCCACGTTATTCAAAATCATGTTAGCTATTGGTCACTTTCTTCGTGTTCCGAATCCCATCTGACTCCGCCCGGAAAATGATTACGTGGCAATAACACCATGAATGTTTTTTTTTATCGTAGACGATCCGGACAACCAAAATTCGAAACCTGGGAAAGAATACTAATATTACACCATATCTAGCTATCGGAACTCTCGCGAATCGACTAATATGCCTAGCTAGGTTCGATCTTTTTACTTTTTGGACATAATTCCAATTAAATGTAACTTACCGCTGGTTCTTGCAGGGTTTTGTGCAACTTTATTTGATGTTTTCCTATTAGATATGTCAGACACTGGGCTAAATTTGCTCTTGGGACAAAGCGCGCCGTTTCGACCCTATCGGGCCTCAACGGCGTGGTTTCTGCCCACGAATCAATTCAGTCTCGTGTTTTATCAGTTAACTAAACGGTTCCACCGGCATTCCATTATTCCCGGTCAGACTGTTACATGTGCCCATATTTTACCACACTCTGAATTTTGGTTGTCCGGAACGTCTACGATAAAAAACGTTCATCGGCATTGTGTCATTGCCCCAGGGGGGGGGGTCGGAAAAAAAATTCAGGCACGTATGGCATTTTTTCCCTTTCGATCATTTTTCGTACCCACCCACCCCCACCGCCAAATTTATTTCCGTTTTCGGCAGTTTTTTCCGACCATTTTTTGGACACCCACCCCCCTTTTTAACACTAAAACAGAGATTTGCGAGGGGAAATTCACTGTAAACAGCTGTATATGAATTTCTGTGCATACTATTTATCATGGATGTTAACATGGACATGTAAATAAGAATGAGTCATTTTGAGGTCATTCGGCCGAAAAAAAAAGCTGCCAGCGGCCATCTTGGATTTCAAAATTTGCAACAAAATACAACACGATAACTGCCTGCAGTCAGTTTACCAGTTAGAATTACATTATTTCTCTCATTCAAAGTGGTTTTGAAGCCCAACTCATTGCCAAAACACTAAAAAACAAGCAGGAAATATTTTTTTTAGTTGCGGAAAAAATTGCTTGTTGGTGGCTTTGACCACCCACCCACCCCGGCATAC
Source organism: Siphonodentalium dalli (assembly GCA_032622095.1). Lineage (NCBI taxonomy): Eukaryota > Metazoa > Mollusca > Scaphopoda > Gadilida > Siphonodentaliidae > Siphonodentalium > Siphonodentalium dalli. The sequence continues at coordinate 164,431,633 of CP136064.1, forward strand.
GTGCCGGAATTTGTTTTTCACCCCCCCCCCCTGATTGCCCACGTAATTATTTTCCGCGCGGAATCGGATGGGACACGGAATATGAAAAAAGTGACAAATAACGCCCCATTTTGTGAAATTCAGCAGAGTTGAAAAATACACACCAATAACGAGACATTTAAAAAAAATACTCAAATGGCTGACTTCCGTTCGCCATTTTGTGTCGCCATTTTGAATTTTTGCAGTCGAATTATTTATGCATTTATGACAAGAATAATGCGTTTTGGTTGCAGCTTTCTGTCACATTTATAACTTTAGGCGACATTGGGGTGGTTCAAGGTTAATCGGGGGGTGTACGTTGACTGACCTGTTCCCATTTTCTTAAATGATTTGTTGCTATTTTTACCCAAAAATAATGAATTTCCCCTCCGTGAAACGCATACAAATTTAAGATATGGTATAGTTAGCAGTCATGGAACTCGACTGAGCCTTTGTTGTCGGCAGATTTGTTTGTTAATGAAATTCAAATTTTTTTTTACATATTCCTGTCTTTTGACCCAAAAATCACGACTTTTCCATCTTGGGGATTTTGGATATGTTCTTGTATGGGTAAAGTCACATTCAAAAACACCAAAACACATTACATATCTATTTATTCACGGTTGGGCGTTTCTTTCTATCAGATTGAGTGGACTAAATGTCGTTCCACACCGGGCGCGAGCGAGCGATTATAACGGCCGTTTTCTAACGTCCGTAGCAGTTCAAAGCGCGCGATTTTTATGTTCACACCGCAAGCGACTGAAACGCTTCGTCGCGCGCGATAGTCAGGTTATATTTTGGTGTGTACGCTAATTTCAGGGGAGTCAGGTGGCTGCATGGGGGTACCCCCACCCCCACACTCTTGTGACTAATGTGTAGGGTTTCTACACACAACGTGTAGCCCTGCTACACAACCATTATTCATTTTTTATCTTAAACATATTGTACACAATAAAGGGTCAATTTATACACAATTTATACACACTGGTGGGCATACAATCAACACCTATGCCTTGCACATTTTGTGTAAATTCTTACACATATATATCGTAGACAAGAATGTAAGTTCAGTATTCCGAACTGTGGGTATATAGTATTAATGGAAAATGGAGATTTATATGTACAATGGTACGTAATTTCTTTGTCTCTGTCATGTGTGAGTTTTCGTTTTAAATGAACAAACCAGGGTCGTGGCGTGGTTGCACGTGATTAGTATTAACGTATTACAACAATCATATAAAAAAGAATAAGAGCAGTATTCTTCATGAAAGTTTTAACAAATAAATCCTCATATATCATTAATACAACACTCACAAGTCGGAATTCTGAACTTACATTCCTTGTCTACAATTTGTTTATTCTCGTCACTCAAAAGTACATGGGTATTGAGACAGTAGTAGATTGTATTTCAAAAAATATACTCAAACAATATCGCCATCATGTAGCAGACTATGAAACTGAAGGCACGCAATGCGCACGCTCTACGTTCTTACACATTTGTGTGTAATAAAATGTACACATTATGTATAGAACGGCACTTGGTCAATGTATTTGTATGTAAAACTACACATTGCTGTGTGCATTAACCGGGTTTACACATTTAATGTAATTAGCGTACACACCGAAATATAACCTGACTATCGCGCGCGACGAAGCGTTTCAGTCGCTTGCGGTGTGAACATAAAAATCGCGCGCTTTGAACTGCTACGGACGTTAGAAAACGGCCGTTATAATCGCTCGCTCGCGCCCGGTGTGGAACGACCTTTAGTCCACTCAATCTGATAGAAAGAAACGCCCAACCGTGAATAAATAGATATGTAATGTGTTTTGGTGTTTTTGAATGTGACTTTACCCATACAAGAACATATCCAAAATCCCCAATATGGAAAAGTCGTCATTTTTGGGTCAAAAGACAGGAATATGAAGAAAAAAAAAATTGAATTTCATTAACAAACAAATCTGCCGACAACAAAGGCTCAGTCGAGTTCCATGACTGCTAACTATAACATATCTTAAATTTGTATGCGTTTCACGGAGGGGAAATTCATTATTTTTGGGTAAAAATAGCAACAAATCATTTAAGAAATTGGGAACAGGTCAGTCAACGTACACCCCCCCCCCCCCCCCCCCCCCCCCCCCCGATTAAACTTGAACCACTCCAATGTCGCCTAAAGTTATAAATGTGACAGAAAGCTGCAACCAAAACGCATTATTCTTGTCATAAATGCATAAATAATTCGACTGCAAAAATTCAAAATGGCGCCACAAAATGGCGATCGGAAGTCAGCCATTTGAGTATTTTTTTTAAATGTCTCGTTTCTACACATTAGTTATGAGTGCACCCACCCGGTAATACGCGATTATTATTAGTTGATGAATGCATTGTCTCATGTTTATCACAACGTCTTTTGGAATGAACTAGCCTCGTTATATTCTTTATCATTTTTCCTGATTATACCAAAATATAATTCACCAGCCAATGGAGCAGATTATACGGTTTTTACAAGGAATAAACTGAGTATAGTAATCTAAGGTGGAATTTCAGTCACGAAAAATAACAAAAATAAAAGGTTTAATTATTTGGTCATAGAGACATACAGCCATACATACACACATGGCATGCATACATACATACAGTCATACAGACACACACAGTCATACAGACACACACGTGTCATACATACACACATGGCGTTGTACTTCGATTATTAGCCTCTCGCTAAAGTCCTCCATTATCGCGGCAACAAATCAGTGTGCCGTCATCAAATAGAAAACAATACGGCCGTAAACACCCTATTTGAGAACGGTCCAAATTATCTCGCTGGTTTGCAACAAAGCGAGAATTTGGCGAAGCATAAAATCACTGCTATAATCGCCTCGTGGTCAGCGAGTCAGTCGCTTGCGGTGTGAACATAAAAATCGCGCGCTTTGAACTGCTACGGACGACATAAAACGGCCGTAAAAATCGTTCGCTGTAGAAAATTTTCCTCAAATCTGATTTTAGCGGATTTTGGATATATTGTTCCCCAGATTCTGCCCGGCAAAATGACACCAAAAACAGCTTGTCAACAAATTGTTCTAGGTTCATCTCAAAATCGAGACTCAATGACCAGACTAGTATATGATCCAGTGTCCCCATTTTAAAAATCTGAACCCCGGTCACCCAAGGACCATCCATCCCAATTTTGAGAAGTCTTTCTAAGAATTACTATGGAGGGCAAGAGTTGTGACTCTGGATTCACAACTATTTGACTGGGTAACCTCATTTGAACAAATCTGAAAGTGAGTCACCAAGGGAACATCCACACCAAATATGAACCCATTCGATTGTATGGTTCTGGAGAAGAAGTTATTTTAAGATTTACTATGGAGGGAAAGAGTTATGGCCCTGTATTCGGCACTATTTGACCTGGTGACCTCATTTGAACAAATCTTAATACCAGTCACCTAGGGAACATCCACATCAAATATGAACCCATTCGATCCTATGGTTCTGGAGAAGTTATTTTAAGAATTACTATGGAGGGAAAGAGTTAAGGCCCTGGATTCACAATTATTTGGCCTGGTGACCTCATTTGAACAAATCTGAATGTGAGTCAACCTGGGAACATCCACACCAAATATGAACCCATTCGGTCTTATGGTTCTGGAGAAGAAGACGATTCTTCGAGCTAAACAGATATGAAAATGAGAATGTTCTATGTTTGAACCCACTTGAAGTCTTAAACATGCCACAAAATGGAAATGATATGCCCCTAATTTTAACTGAGGGTGTGGACAAATAGTAGTATTATCGGGAAATACACATCTGTTATGGACAAGATGGTTCCCGAAAGCCTATGACACTTTACAACAAGCGGCTGGCAAACGAGCAAGACAGTCAATGACTGTGGGGTCGCTCACCTGACTGTTAAGACTGAGAAGACTGGGACTCTGAAGACTACAACAGTCAGTAATTGTCAAAATTACTTGAGGCAAGTAATTCTAAACAGGGACATAGCTGGAGGTTCTCAGATGAGCAAGGCTCTTCACCTTGAAAATTTTAATTTCACACCACTGACAATCTCCAACCCCCTTACCCTTTTTAAACAAGGCAACCAGACCACAGTCCTAAGTTCACAAAATTCCTTTTGCACATCCCTCTTAGAATAAAATTTTACGACTAGTACCAGTACTTCAAGCTGTCGGACTTGGAAATTACCAACCTGACATCACTCATAAAGTTAAAATTTGTGGCCATTTCGGTCTAACAGTTTAACCCGAAGTAGGAAAATGAAATTTCCAACTGTTTAAAATTTTGATCAAAGTAGGGGGTCAAAACCCCACCCTCTACACTTCAACCTCGTTGCCCCCCACACAGGCAGCTTAGAAATAAATAGGAATCTATATATTATTATACCAGTATCAAACAGCATAGCTACAGGTAGGGTGGGTGGTTGAGAGTTAAATCTCTTATCTCTGCCCCTATTTGAACAAACGTGAATTCCCATCTATAAGATCCATTCATTTAGAAATTTCAAATGGTAGATTTTAAGAGTTGATGAGAACTGATTTTCCTCAAAAGTTTCCTATGTGTACAAATCTGAACCCCAGTCACCGAAGGACCCTCCATACCAAACATAAGCTAAATAGGCCCGATGGTTCTTGAGAAGTTCTTTTAAGAATTACTATGGAGGGAAAGAGTTATGGCCCTGGCTTCTCACCTATATGACCTGATGAACTTATTTGAACAAATCTGAATGTGAGTCACCTAGGGAACATCCACACCAAAATATATAAACCCATTCAGTCTTTAATATGTATCTGGAGAACTACAAAATTGACGGACGGATGGAGACATACCAACAGAGGGATGGATGGGACGACAGACAGACAGAGAGACAGATAAATTCAATCCAATATACCCCCAAGTTTTCTTTGCAAATCAGGGTATAATGAGTTCAACTGGATAGGTGTTGGTTAAGGATATAATATTGGAACAGCCAAGCCTGAATATAATGTCTGACATTTGCAGAATGAGATCCCTAAAGGGTGAATTTAGTGACGCAATCCTGCAAGGTGGGCTAGCATCACCAAATTCACCATCTGGGAACATCATTCTGCTTAGGCCTCAACTGCTATGGGAGACATATGAACAGATTGAAGTTCTCCAGTCAAAGTTGGTGATGTGCACCCATTGGACACCTCAATTATCCATTTTATTTTCTGCAAATTAGGGGATATAGAAACTGAACATAAGGGAAAAAGTAAGTAGAAATGTCAATTTAAGAACCTATATACTTCCCTGAAGATGAGGCCTATTAAAGCAGAATGAGGTCCCCGGAGAGTGTGTTTGGTGATGCTAGCCTACTGTGCAGGGGAGCATCACTAAATTCACCCTCTGTGGATCTCATTCTGCAAATATCAGACACACTAAATTCAGGTTTGGGAAAAGCATTTTGTTTTGATTTTAATGACACACATGGGGCATGAGTGCTAAGCAGTTGTTTAAACCTGTCTACCAGATTACATCTCAAGTGATGACTGTGTGTTATTAACTCTCTCTGCCTGGAGCTAATGCCATTGGCTGAATCTGCTGGTGAAAGTGGTGAGTTGGGAGATGAGATGGGGTGGGTGTGCTGTTGGTTGGGGGTCGGGTGGTGGTCTGGGTCATGTGGGGGAGTGTGATTGAAAGGGAAATTTCCATGCTTTCATTAAAGATTTTCATAACTTTGCGGATGTTACAATGGTGTTAGTTTTTCTGATTTATTTTGTTCTTGAATACAGTGGGTGCAGGGGTGGTGCAGAGTGGGGGTGCGGTGGGGGTACAGTGGGGTAGGGATAGACAGATGGACGGACGGACGAAGAGTGATGACTATAGCTCCACCAGAGACTTCGTCGCAGGTGAGCTAAAAAGGATAATTTTCACTGCATGTCTTTGGGGGCCCGAATCCCTATATGAAGTCTTGAACACAGCACTAGTTGAAGGGGTAGGGGGTCCTAAAACTGAAAAAAACCCATCTATCACAATTGTGTATTTTCCGATAGAATAGCCATTTGTCCAGTCTGAGTAAACTCATACCTAAATATGCATTACAACATTGAATATTAGGTCTGACGGATAACATCGCTATCTCATTTCCAAGTCCTCGGGATTCCGTAATCTGATTGATTGCGTAAATTATTTTCCGTCCAATGAAACCGTATGGGTTAATAAACAAGTGTTAGTGGGCGGAGACTCCCATAATGTCACCTCTAAATATAGTAACAGAGCGGAATTTCGTCGGTACGATTCCGATTAATTTGAAGGATGTGCTGGACCTGATAGATAGGCCTGCGTATGGTACCAACTTGGCCTCCCATAAATATAAATAGAACTCACTCATGTCCGTGTATTTGATTTACTTTATTGTAACATGGTTTGCAAATCAAATTATTTGTTAAACACCGAGGAAATGACTTAATTTTATGCTTTTAAATAGTTCTAAAGGCGACTAAAGCATCATTTTTGATGACAACCTTATTTTTTGCTCTCGGATGCAGCTTTCCGGTTGATGCAGCGAGTTCATCTCCCGAAAAAGAATAGTCGCACACACGACAAATATTATCTTCTGTAAGTTTATGTCGCGACACAGGCCTTCTATGGGTCGATGAGTCGGCCATTGTTATTGCGAAGCACAACAAATAACACGTGGGGACACCTGTCAATCATCGATGTATTTTTAAAAATCCGTGACGTCATTTTGGGGAAGCTCTTCACTGAATAGAAATGGTTTTGGCGACATTAGCTCCAGACTCTATATTTCAAATATAGAGTCGACGTTCACCCAGACTGCCATTTGTCCACACCGTCGTTTGACATTGGGAGCACATCCATTCAGATTGTGATGGGTTCAATAGTGGGTCCCTCAAAACAGTCAAAATTCGACTTTAGCATTCGCCATCTGCTTTTTGTAATGTGCCACATGCTTTCATGAACCAACATATCATTAAAAATTGCATCTTTTCTGATAGAACAGCCATTCGTCCACAATCTCTGATGATATTGATACTTGATAGCATATCATATTTGAAGACTAGAACACACCACTGGAAAGATGTCCTCTCAGTATGTGGATAATGGGTAGTTGTATAAGGAAGTAGACAATTTATTCATATGGATTGGGCCCAGAAAACATGTGCACCTTACAGAAAGTGGAAAAGAAAGGCAAAATTAATGTTTTGAGGACCCCCTACCCTATTTGAAGACACCACATGCTGAAATGATATGTTCTCAATATTAACTGAGGGTGTGACCAAAGGTTAGTTTTTATCAGGATATACACACCATGGGGGTGTTGGTTCCCGAAAGCCTGCACCATGTGGCTCTTCACAACAAGCGGCTGGCAAATGCTAAAGGCTAATTTTTATGTACCCCTATACCCTATTTGAAGTCTTGAACACATCACATACTGAAGGGATTATGCTCTCAATATCAACAGGTTGTGGCCAAATTGCCGCTATTCTATCAGGCACTATATGATAAATAATGTTGCATGTGTTGTTTTCCGACAGCCTGGATCACTTTACAAAAAGTAGCTGGCAAATATCAAAAATGCGATTTTAACTGTTTTTGTGACCACCTATTCTATTTTAAGTCATCAAACACCACAAACTGAAGAGATATGCTCTCAGTTTTAACTGAGGGTGTGGACAGAGGGCAGTCCCACAAGTAAACAAGTTATATGGATGTGTTGGTTCCTGAATCCTGGGAATCTGGGACACTTTACAATAATCGGCTGGAAAATACGAAAGGCTAATTGTCACTGTTTTTGTGCCCCCTACCCATATTTGAAGTCTTGAAAATACCACGAACTAAAATTATATGATATACGTTTTAACAGAGGTTGTGGAGAAAAGGGTATTTGATAAGAATATATACCATTACTATGAATCGCATCGTTCCCGAAAGCCTGTGGCACCTTACAATGAGCGAACAGCAAATCAGAATTATTTTTTTTCGATTGTTTGGAGACCATGCACCTAACCTATATTAAGTCTTGAACACTCAACTAACTGAGTATGACAACATTCATTCAGCTACATGTATGTCACACTGATTTAGATATACTGGTATATAAACCTGAGAGAACTGCCACCTTGGTGAGACTATAGTGGGGATAAATTTGAACATAATATTTATTTTCTATATTCTTATTATTTAGTGGGACACTAACTATCACTTTGGCAACACAAGTTATTTTGTTTGATATTTGTGAGACTATATGTATACATATCATCGATACGTTTTGGCAATGATGAAATAGATTGGACCAATGCAACTGAACCAACATGATATCACTCAGTAACATTAACACCTGCACACAACATTTTTTTCTGTGATTCCCTTCCTCTTACCTCCGAAACAAACTAAATGTTACTAATCATTATTATTTGATTTGTTTCAGCCTTGACATATAAAGTAATGCTCTAATTAATCGACTCCTTAACCACAGCAGAACTGCAGGTAATTTTTCAGAATTTAGTCGGAAATATGGCTTGTTACCATTCATCAGAAAGCTCTCAGTGAGCAAAACTAGGAATGACATTGCATATTCTTTTGTAACCATAGCTTGTTCCAGCTAAATTTACCATACAACTGCCGGCTGTCCTTCTTGTGCAGTATTTGAGTTTATATGTCCCGGTGAAAATGTTGACCATTTATTATGACCCAAACAGTTTAGACAATGCATGTAGACTACACAGGATTTATAAAATTCTTATGTTTATGATGACAGTATATATGGCATATTCGCCACTGATGATTTGAGATTCAGATATTCAATTCAATATTTTCAATTTGAACGAAAATTAATGATTCGCAGGGCCCTGAGACTGGCCATACTGATATTTTATAACCCTTATCTGGGAATAATGGGGCTGACAGGGCTCAGGTTACTTTATTTTGCAGTTTTGGACAGGAACCAGTCTATTCAATGAGATATGCGAGTCATAAAAACAACGGCAGATGACAGCTTAGATAGCACTCTTCACTAAGCATTTGCATCTACTTAAATGAGATGAAAATCTGTTATTAAAATGTACTTATACTTCCGCGAAGTAGCAACTTGGACAGATGTTGCCGAATTTTGCGTATTTGACTGGTCCTTGCCACAATTGAACCAGACGTCTGATGCGTAGTAACCTGACCCTTTTTGAAATACTGGGCACTGAAAACAAAATCACAATAAGAATGTAGTTACCACTTAGTGGGCTTCTTTATTTTCAGCCTTTTCAGAGATTTCAAAAAATGTTTAGGAAGAGGTGCTGAAATAAACAGGTTCCTGCCTTCCTCAAACTCTGGCAGGAGTAGCGACGCAGCATGGAGGTGCATGGGTACATGTCTAACCGTAGATTGCCTTATCTGTAACCTCTGTAGCAGTTCCGGGTACAACTTCTGTAACATAATGTATAACTTGAATACAAGTGTGAGGGAAACTTGAAGTACAGAACTCAATACATCCTGAAGTACAGAACCAAACACATTTTGGAATCAACTGAGAAGTTTTTAAAGCGAATGACATCCATAATAACTTAATAAGGATAGAATTTTAATGGAATTTTTCCTTTGAACTAGCAAATAAAAAACACTATAAAGATATCATACACTGATATATCACTTAAAATCATATCTGCATCTTGCGGTGTAAAAATTTTACATACCGGTATTATAGTAATTGCCAGAATATGTGTGCACAGTGCTACAATGGATGATGTTTGTGTTTTAATACCAAAAAATAAATGATAGGCAATTCGAGAGCCACCATTGCTGGTATATATATTCTACTGGAGAAATATTCAACACAAAGTAACCCTTTCCTATTGATCATTATCTGTATTTAAGAGTTATTGTTCTTCACTGAAAATGACAACAAAGACGCATGTTACAGCTTTTCTGTAAACACAAGGATTTTAATACGCGTATTTCAGCATTTGTTGATTATTGATAAAGTCTTCCTATTTTTACACATTCTTCATTGTGATAATGGTTTTACAAGCTTTGTATTATTTTTCAGCTTTACCAACCATGAACGCCTTCCGTATTTTAAATACATGACCTTGAGAATGAATATTTTTATGAGTGAAAATTTGATTATGTCATTCACTTTAGGGGAGCAGATAGCTCACTTTGTTTGTGTGTTGACCACTGAGCTATACCTCCGGCACTGTTGGGGATTCGATTCCGACATGGCATCTGTTTGACATATGTGCAACTGATTGTCGGACATGTAGAAGATGGATGATTTTAGAAAGAGAGATACTCAATGCAAGCTTCTATAATAAAATATGACTACAATGAGTTAAGATGATGCAGATTTTATACTGGTATACTCATGACTGTACTCATAATTGATTTTTGTATTAATGGACATTGTTGTATGGCTCACAATGTCTGTAAATGTTGATGATCACCATCAATTGGGTATTAAAGGTACACCATCCGATTTGATGGTCCCCATATCACAAGATTCCAATAACATTTCTTGAAATGCCGCTTCAGTTAACAGAATCGATTAATTGCAAAAAATAATAATAACCACTGTCAACTATAGTATAAAATTGCCCAAATAGTGTTATATATCAACATTTTGTTCAAAGCAATTTGCTATCGAGAGTATGTTAGTCGGCAATCATCGAATATTTGTCAGGCCTCCAAATAAACGAGGTGGTGAAAAATAACAGATTTAAAAACTCAAAATCTGACAATTCTGGACTTTGATGGGTGGGTTACTTGACTCAAATATAATATTACCCCCGAAGCCAAAGAAATAGTAATTTAGGGGCAATAAATCAGATTATGTATCTTTAATACAAGATGCGTCTCTGACTAATCAAAGAGGTTACTTCATTCTGGTGGCAGAAAGCTTTGCATTTAATCAAAAAGCTATCACTTGAATCAATCTCACTGTGAAAGACTGAATGATAGAACTGTAAGGATTAAACCAAAATACAAGTGTAATAGCTTACTTGTGGAGCTATCCTGGTGAAGTGAGAGTATTTGTGATCTCCCAGTATTGGTGTATTGAGGCCATAAGCAAGATGGGTTCTTATCTGGTGCTTTATACCTGTTAGGGTGAGGAAAAAGATGAGTATTAATATTTTTATACTACCGGTAAATGGATTATCGCATTCAGTTATAAAAGTATGCATTGGAATGGTCGATTATCATAAATATTTAAGCAAAATGATTCTTCCCTGTGGCAACTACAGTAATGCCCTAAATAATCGACTCCTTAACCACAGCAGAATTATGGGTAACTTTTTCAGGATTTAGTCGGAAATATGGCTTGTTTCCATTCATCGGAAAGCTCTCAGTGATGAGGGATGTGGCCTGTAGGCTTTGCTGAAAGAAATTGTTGATGCACAGACGATGGATGCCAACCCACGGCATTAGCTCAAACTTCACTTAGCTAAGTTGAGCTAAAAAAGGGCTGCTTTTAATATCTAGAGCATGTAACAATGGATTGCTCTTTGTTAGTTTCTTTATGATTCAGTAAAAAGAACCACCATTTGTCTCACTTTAATGTGGAATAGTGAAAGCAGATCATAAATTTATACCAAACCGGTCAGTAGTCATTGGACATCTAATTTAGTGATGTTCTGATAATGAAAGTGCCCATCAGACTGACCACTGGAGGTACAATCGGCTGATTTCCGATTCTGATCTTTATATATGTTGGGCATTTGTTCCCATATGCACTACCTATCACAGTATACTTTCAAAGCCAAATACATCAATGAAATATATTCACCCTGTTGCAAAAGTATTTCCACTGATGTAAGCTGTGCGCTGCCTTTGATGAATGCCAGTAGTTGTTTTGACAAAGAGATCAAAGGTGCTGACTCAGAGCTGTGACTACCAAGTAACGTTATGACCATGTGTGAAACTTGTGCATGCGGAGTAAAAGTCTGACTTGTGATTGAATACTTGTAAGTTGTGACATGTTGATGTATTTGGCTTTGAAGTATACTGTGATGGGGAGTGCAATGAGTGCATATGGGAACAAACAAAATTTATGATCTGCTTTCAGTATTCCACATTAAAGTGAGACAAATGGAACGGCGATGATTGTTAACTAAACTCAGATAAATGGATAATAATTGCTGTGATATAGACTAAGAGTTGGAGTATACTGAGCCACAGTGACAGTACGGGAGTTTTGCATGGTGTCATCACAGTCTGACATGCTTCATCTATACCGTATGATCCTTTAAATGTTTTTTTGGAGTCTTCCAAAGTATATTCCTTTAAATTTTGTGTTTGATGTTTATAATTATAATATAAACATATCTCCCAAAAGCCCTCATTTTGGATATTATTCAATGCCACCTCACATTGGTCGTTATTGAAGATAGTTCTGATCGCGACTGTACTACTTCATTCAGTGTGTGCTTCAAATGAGACAGCATATGACGTCTTTGAGTCTACAGGTTTCTTTGAGTTTGCATGTATTCTGTGCCCCCACGATTGAACAAATAACTTCATATTACATGGCATAATCATGCATCATATCTGACTGTTTAGATGCCAATAGCATCTTTTTAGACTGCTAAAACTGTTTCTGCAGTCAATACAATAGTTGTATTGCATACGTTTATTAAAGCATGCATATGAGATAGTATAACAGATTTTTTTGTTTTCGAAATCGGTAAAATCCGATGTTCAACTGCGAGGTACCAACAGGCTATTATCGACCGATGGGCGATTATTGGAACATGACTAATCTAATGTCTGTATGTAAGTATTTCATGCACTTAGCATCATATTTGAATACCCAGAAAATAAAATGGTGCGTAATTAGTAAGTATTATGGAGGCTTGCAGATAATATGTCACTTTACATGGAATGGCAGAGATAATATAACATCAAGTGTGAGATTTAACAAATGTGTACTGAGGAGAAATAAATTCTCAAATTTATATCTATTTTGAGTATCTACCTGTTGTAGGGATGCATTGCACCAGAGAAGCAGAATAATTGGATTCCAAAACGTTGTATTTTGTTAATGCTTTGAAGACGTTGCTACTATTTTTGGACATCACAGTACTTGTATTAGCATTATATTCAGGCTGTAGCATCATCTGTAATAAAGAATGATATTCTTTTTAACAGTTATTGACTGTTATCCATCAGATACAGCAAATCCCAGTCTCTTTAAATGGTCAATGATAATCTTATCAGATTTACATCTCTAGATTCTGGATTCTCTTTCTATGATGACGGGGCTTTCCCAGCACGGCATAGTAAATTGTTTCCAAATATGGAGTGAATGCCTGGTGTTTTAAATGTTTGTCAGAATTTTAGTACTTTAATAGTAGAAGTTATAAAAACAAAAGAAAAAGTGTTTTGCTATGTGTGGGAAAAATGGCAGGCCTCAAATGAATTATTTCACGTCACCAGTTCAATCAAATAATTATTCTGTTTATTATATACTAATATAAACATCTGATCTATCAGAAATCCGAATAATATAGACACTATACCCGTGATGATTAAATTTTGATAGCACGTATGAATACATAACTCGGCAGTAAAAGTGACATAATTCACAAGTGAAATTATCGCTTACCAGTATAATCACTCGAGAAATCAAGGTAAATCACACATAGGAATGTAATAAATTTATATTTTTAAATGTGTGAAGTGTGCATACCATGCAGCCTTGGGAATTAGCCTAGGCAGGTAAAACAAGTTCATTGGGTTACTAAAATTTATTTGTGTCTGTCAGAAATAGAACCTCTTTAGCCAAAATGACTTCCTTAAATCACTCTTTACATATATTGTCCTAACATTGTTTCCATGACACTGGGCCATTAAATAGCTACCCATAAGGGCACTAGTTTTGGAGATGATTTGTGGAATGTATATATATGATGAGTAGTGGCCTGGAAATGTTCTCCAAAATAACTAAGCATTTCAGGTTATTATTGAATCATATTGATTTGAGATGGCAATATTGTTGCATAATTGCCTAGGTAAAATCTGTTTTTGCCTAGGCCGATTTCTTTCACCTAGGCAAAAATATTGCCTAGGCAAATTTTCCTTAATTCCCAGGGCTGCCATGTGGCAGTCACAATCAATGATGCAGGCTATCCAGAAGTTCAGAGACAAAAAATAACATTCCAACTAATGTAATCATACAATTCTAAAAAAAAGTCAGCGTATATGAAACAGAGTAATGTCAAATTGTTAATGCCGGCCAGTTGTATACCTAATACCTAACCTGGTAAGGACTGAAGAGTTTGACCAGTATGAGAATTCCAATGTATGTAAATTCATAAAAAATATGCTGGATAAACCATGCAAAGCCTTCATTTTCAGAAAACTTCTCTCAGTATGCTGCAATTGGTTCGCTGCAATAACCAATGCGAAATCCTGGACCTGATTCGACTCGAGATTTGATTCGGACTGCAAATGCCCGATTCTGCGGAGTCTAATCATGAAGCTGTGTTTGTAATTGTCATCAGCTTTTAAAAGAGACTGGACTCCACCTTGCAATGAGCTGTTACGACACAAAAAATGAAATAGCGGCTAGTCTGAGACATGACCAATGGAATGAGGGGAAATATAAACCAGGTATGTCACTGCTAGGAAACTCATGGCATGTAATTGGGAGATCTGATGCAAACTTTACACGAAAAACCCTTATTGGTATATCAAATATTTTGTTGCTGTGTTCATGTCATAATCAATTAATCCCAACAGTTTTATTTGCATGACCAATTATTGAGTTCTATATCAAAATACCTAGTAGATCTATGATCATACCAGGCCGAGAATAAGGTGCCTGTCATTTGCAGAAATTTGAATGAGGTCCCCAGAGAGTGGATTTAGTGACGCTATCCCTCATAGCAGGCTAGCATCACTAAATTCACCCTCCGTGGACCTCATTCTGCTTAGGCCTCATCTTCTCTGGAAAGTTTCTTATTATATAATTTTCTATTAAAACTTCTTCACATAGATTCTTTTTTTTTTTTAGTTTAGTTTCTCTATTTTCCCAAATTGGCAGATGACACATTGCATAATTGAGGTTCCCAATGGGTGTGCATCACAATATTCACCATCTGGGAACTTCAATCTGAGTCTATATCTCCCATAGCAGATAAGGCCAATCAGAACGAGGTTCCAAGAGGGTGAATTTGGTGATGCTAGCCCACTGTGCAGGATAGCATCACTAAAGTCACCCACATGGGACCTCATTCTGCAAATGACAGGCACACTGACCTCAGGATTGCTTTTGATGAATATAAGGCCATGAAAGTCCATTTCCCCGTTTGTGAGGCAAAATCATTCTGAAAAGCATGTGTGCACGTGTTTTTTAATTTAAAGTAAAATTCAGCTAGCTCTGGGTTTAATTTTAGTTGACTATCAGAGCGTTGCCATTATTACCCAAACAGATGTCGATAAAAGTTAGTTGATAGATTAACAGATTATGACATAAACACAGCGATAAAATAATTCATGATAGATTCCATGTGATTTATTTCATCAAAAAATCACCCAATAAAATATAATTGACACAAGTGATACTGAGTTTGCAGATGCAATACATCACGTGTTTAACACATATTTGAACATAGTTATCAAATACAGTAATGAATCCGAAATGTGAACCGGAATAGGTCTGTTCGATCTCATTCCCATGCATGTTTGTATAAAAAACGTACCTCATTTATTTTGTCCTCGCTAAAATTTATCCCTGACAGATCAAATGCGAATAAAAAAGTTGCATGTGCGAGGGTTTCGGTACCATGCGCGCAGGCATGAGAAACGGTAATTTGGATGGACTACATTTACATCTATTTGTCTAAATATATAAAGAATTTACAAATAAATTCTTTCTCATATCTAGTTAATTCAGATAACTTTTATCATCCAAGATATGGCGTGTTGCTTTCCGGGATAAGGAATTGGAAATTGCTTAGCAGTTTTCACATGTATTTTAGAAACAAACAGACTCATGTTGACTATATCTATTTAGATAATGCGTCTTATACTTACTTTAAACTTGCCCTTGACATTCATCTCCTTCATCGGTATATCTATCACTCCTATAATAAGAAGTATTTGAGGATAAGTTTCTCTGTGAAAGATATGTCTAAACTGTTACAATACAATGAAGACAGATTAGAATAAACTAGAGGTGGTACTCTCCCAATGGGACTAAGGATACCCCTGTGTTTTTAAAACACTAAGATATTTCACATGTCAGTAAACATTAAGTTAAAAAATAAAATAACAAATTCCAATTGCAGGTGCACAACTATTCAAAAATGACTGAGAAAAACTTCGGACAAAGCTTGTCCATGGACGGTGGATGGACAACCCTGCATTCCAGATTGTAGCAAGGATAAAATGCCATAGTAGTCGGAGTGTTTTTCATGTCAATCAATTATAAAAATATAGGTGACATGTACTCAACAGACATATGATCTGGTGGCAGGTTAGATATCAGTAAAATACTTACAGTTAATTTAGGATATAGTTAAAATGAGAGATCATCTTCACCACAAATTGGTAACAAAAAATATTACTGAAAAAAATGAAAATATTCTAAGTCATGAAGGCTAATAACTCTGCCAAAATAAGTCTGACCAGCATTAAATTGCAGGTGCAATCGCTACCATGGTGGTGGATGTCTGTGCAAAGTTTAACAAAAAAAGATTCATAACCAACTGAGAAAATCTCCAGACAAAATAGTGTCGACGATTGAAAATATCTAGTCAAGAAGGTCAATAACTCTGCGAAAATAGGTCTGAACGACATTAAAATCACAGGTTCACATTTCCCATGGTGGGTGATATCTGTGCCAAGTTTCAAGGAAAATGATTAAAAAACGACTGAGAAAAATTCCCGACAAATTTGTGCCCACGGACGGACGACAGATGACGGACGAGAAAAATGAAGTCAAGAAGGCCAATAACTCCACCAAAATAAATTTCACCAACATCAAATTCGCAGGTGTACAGGTTATCATGGTGGTTGATGTCTGTGCAAAGTTTCACAGAAAATGATTAAAAAACGATTGAGAAGAAATAATATTTATGTCAATATTAACATCCATGACAAATTTCATGATGATCAGTCTAGATCAGATGAACAGTTCGGCCTGTAGCCCATGCTAAAGGATTGAATTTTGAAATCCAAGATTTTTTTTGCCGAATGACCCCAAAATGACTCGTTTCCCATCTACATGTCAATGACAACAGTCATGACAAATTTCATAATGATCCGACCAAAGGTACGACTTGAAGCCCGTGTCAAAGGATTTAGTCATGCAAAGAGTAATGTCCAAGATGGCTGCCAATGGCCACGTTTTATGGCCGAATGACCCCAAAATGACTCATTCCCATCTACATGTCAATGATAACAGACATGACAAATTTCATAATGATCTGACCAAAGGTATGACCTGTAGCCCGTGCCAAAGAATTTAGTCATGCAAAGAGTAAAATTCAAGATGCATGCGACCATGTTTTATGGCTGAATGACCCCAAAATGACTCGTTCCCATCTAGATGGTTCATCAACATACCAAAGACTCAAATCTGACCACCGATTACTGAGATATATAGAGCTCCAAAGTTTGGATGGATGTACGGACGATAAGACACACAGATGGAACCACGGACGGACAGAACCCTGGACATATGGAATCCATTTCTATGTCACCTGCCAAACTTTGTTTGAGGGGAATAATAAAGTATATCAGTGTGACAAAATGTGACATTCCCCAAGTGAACAACTTGTCAATTAGAATTTAGTGGTCATACATGTGAAATATTCTGAATATTTTAACTACCTGTGTGATCAGTGATATTTTTATTGACAAATCGCTGTAAAAGTAATGTTCACATAACAATGGTTTCAACATGGGAAATGCCGTTATTGGATAATTATTTTAGGTCAATGTGAGAAGAAAGTCAATCTATTTTTCCATATTTTTATTGGTGATGATCAATTTACAGGCCTTTTTTATTTCTCACATTCATATACTGCGATTGCCTAACATCCCTTTAACAAAGTTAACATTCTGACGCATACATGTACATGGTATAATTAAGCAAATGACAATTTAAAATACCAGTTGCCCACCAAAACATCCACTGATAATCAAAATACTTCTGAGTTACTTCTCTCTTGACAAATTTCCATGTAAAATGTACATGCCATCTGAGGATTCCAGCAGCAGATACACCCAGTTGGAGTCCTATCAGGTCAGTCACTTTCCCCAATTGCTGTATATACGTCAATCGGCGTATATACCACTATGGGCCTATATTTTTGTTTTGCGTAATTATTTAGTGTGAAATCTATTCTGGAATATATTGCACAAGATTCTCAAACTGAAGATATTTCCAAAGTTACGATGGTGAGAAACACACTATATAAAAGTAGCCAGGGTATATCTTGTACTTTGTTATGCCATATAAATATCTCAATTGTATAACCAAAAAGTCTGTCCTTTATTGTTGTCTATATACAACTGTGGCTGCTCATTGAAATTTGGTGTGAAGTTAGTCTTCTATATCTTTAAATTAATAAGCTATAGGCCTAATCATGTTTTATAGCATACTTTTCAGCTTTAACATATATAAATTATTTTCAAAGGACAATAAGTTGGCTTTGCCGCATAAACTTTTGTCTTTTCCTGATGTGCTTTGCATATAATTCCAACTATACATGTGCACACTAAGTCTAGAGTTAGATGGCAGTTTGCGGACTTTCGTGGTTCTTGCAAATATCCCATAAATCTGAGGTGATATGTGTAGCATCTATCAATTTTATAGGCTGATAGAGGTAAATGCACCAATTAACATTTTCTTGTGGATAAAGGAGTTTCTGTGTTGTCGACAACAAAGAGTTCGAGTGAGTTCTTCATTCTCAAACTGGACATCGGTGATCAGCGGTGTACCTCAGGGTAGTGTTCTTGGACCTATTCTTTTTACAATGTACATTAACGATTTACCTGAATGTGTTACTACCACATGCAAAATTTTCGCTGATGATACTAAGATAATTGGAAATCCACTTCAGGACAATATACAACTAGATGTTGATGCTATGTGTAAGTGGTCCATGGATTGGCAATTGCAATTCAATTCTAAGAAGACGCATGTTATACACATGGGCCACAACAATCCTCGCAATATATATGTGATGTCTGATGTTCCAGAAAATCCACCAATATTAGTCAGCCCATCGGAAAAAGACTTAGAAGTAACGATTGATGAAAAATTGAAATTTGACATCCACATTAACGCTGTATGTAGTAAGGCATACCGAATCCTCAGCATAATAAAAAGAACATTCGTCAGTTTGGAATTGGACACGTTCAGACAGTTATACATATCCATGGTAAGACCTGTATTGGAGTACTGTAACACTGTTTGGCACCCACACCATAAATACCAGTGTGTGTCACTAGAGTGTGTACAACGTCGTGCTACAAAAATGGTCCCACAACTTAAAGAACTGGATTATAGACAAAGATTAATACGTCTCAATTTGATGTCAGTGAAGTTTCGCAGATTCCGTGGAGATATGATAGAGACCTTCAAAATTTTAAAACAGTCTTACAACGTAAATCCAGACTTGTATTTTCAAAGATCATTATCTACAACCACAAGGGGTCACTCGCTGAAATTACAATTGCCTCGTAAAACTAAAGACATAGGCAAATATTATTTCACCAGAGAGTTGTTATACCATGGAACAATTTACCAGAGATGATTGTCTCATCCGTCAACCTGACGCAGTTCAAAGAACTGTTTGACTCATATTTCTATAGCCAGAAATATGAGTACGATGAGTGATTTTAACATATTGTTTTTATGATTACGTTATAATTTATATCCATGTTTCAAATCGGAACAAAAAGTCGGATGACTTGTTTCGAAATAAATGATACTGATAACATATATACAGCAATTGGGGAAAGTGCCAGACCTGCTTATTGTGGATAGTAATATCCATGGCAAATTCAAAGGATCTGAAGGTTCAATATTTTGGAAGTCGATAAAGGAGCAATAACTCTAAAAGCATTACAGGATGAAAAAGTATACATATGTGACTAAACCAAGACTTTACTGAAAGAACACAAGTACAATAATCAAGTGCTTTATGTTTAGGTTGAGCACTTCTCTGTCAGAAATTAACCTTCATGCATTGCCATTCATATACAATTCCCTTAGTTAGTTTGAATCCTCAAGAAAGTAAACCGTGAAAGAAGTTTATTATATCATGACCCAAAATCCATTCCCATATCATATATTTTATTGTTGAATAAGGCGCATAACTCTTTCCAAAACTAACATTCATGAGACTAATAAACATGATGCCAATCTTCGACATTTGTGGAATGATCCACAAACTACAACTTAGCCTTAACCTCTTAGCCTTAATTGTTGCTCTCATCTCACAATGTTTGTCTGAAGTTGCGCAAGTATATACGGACATGGATTCCCCACAAAATTTTACCATTCTCTCACCCCACACTTTCGTCCGAGATTGCACAAGTATGGTCGCGAAAAGCTAGCAATTTTCGGCCCATGTCACCCCACAATTACCTATGGTGAGCAAATTGCACCCCACAACTGCAAATTTGGAGAAGTACCTCTGGACTAATAGGGATGGACGAATGGACAAGATGATTCCAGTACAACAGTACAACTCGTTGCAGTGGGGTATAACTATAGGATTAGATGATTAAACCATGAAATTAACCAAATCTTGATAGAAGCAGTAAAATGCACAGATACTGAAAACTTGGACAATTGTTCCTGTGGTTCCACAAACTTTGAAACATTGAGGGACATTTATACTTGACGGTGTTTTAACCCTTTGGAGAGTATCTGTAACATCATATACATGACGTCATGAGTAGATTTAACATCTACATCATAGAAATAATTATTAACAAGATCGGGTCAAAAGGGTCCAATAATCCGTTTTAAGTTATGTGCATATTTTATTAACATGCGTTATCATAATCGATTGCACTTATACATTTGGGACATTATATTAATTAAAATAACTCCTATACAAATCATTTATAAATCAGATGATTTATTGAAGTTATGTCTACATAAAATAACACTTCCTGAAACGACATATATGTCGTTCTACTCCTCAACCGATCTCGCCAAAGGGTTAACATGGGAAGACATAGTGATAATTCATCATGATTGGTCCCTGGTGGACCAAGTGTCATTTATAAGCTATCTGATGAAAACAACGAGTGTCTCAGAATGAATTACCTTCTTCCAATGTAGGCACTCCTTTTGTAATCGCAAAATACTTCTTGATTACTTCTCTCTTGACAAATTTTCCATGTAAAATGTATGCCATCTTAGGATTCCTGCAACAAATACAGTCAATGGGAGTCTTATTGTGGGTAATAATATATGTTAATATACATTTATTTTCGTTTGTATTTATATACTAGTATCAGGTCTGGCACATCATGGATTCAACTATTATAGTATATTCAACTATTAAAGTTAAAAATGGACATTACTGATACATGCATTTGATGAAAGAGGCAAAACCTAAAGTCAGATATGAAGAAGATTGTCGGAAAATTGGGTTATGTAGCGTATAAGTAGCACCATTGATATAAGGAAAGTGAAGGTAAAGGTCTCTATGCAAATATTAAAAGCTAACATGATCAGGAGTCTTCTAGCATATAACGGAGTAAAAAATTGCCATGAATGAACCCATAGCGACCAGATAATGCCATTCCTGTGGTTCATTCAGTTTCACATGTTATGAGTTAAATAAGCTAAATGGTGATAAATTTGAAGCTATATATACACAATTTGTGGCTGTTGTAATCCTACTGACTGAAACCCCGAAAAAAACATTTTGAAAAAAATACTCATAAAAAACATTGTCAGCTGAGTATACTATCGTGTGTTGAGAGCAACAACCCGCCATCTGCAATTGTTTTATAAAATCACTTTTTTGCATTTTTGACATTATTTAGTTGATATCTAGGATATGTGAAAATATTAACATGAAATCCCGCCCACAAGGGGTCAAACTGTGATGCACCAACCAGCCAAGTGAAAATATCATAAAAAACGGGAGCATAAAGCTGCCATATAAATTAACAATTTATATAGTGTGACTGCGGGAACCATAAACTTTTATTTTAAAATCTAATTTATTATGGCAGTATCCAACTGTGGGGTTTATTGCAGCATCTTTTCACATCATTAGGATAATGTGATACAGATTATTTTCACAACTCTCTGTTATCAGAATGAATCCGAGTTAATAGATTTAATGCAACAAGAACCCGCCATCTGATCTATGAGCCAAACAGCTCATAGATCAGATGGCGGGTTCTTGTTGCATTAAATCTATTAACTCGGATTCATTCTGATAACAGAGAGTTGTGAAAATAATCTGTATCACATTATCCTAATGATGTGAAAAGATGCTGCAATAAACCCCACAGTTGGATACTGCCATAATAAATTAGATTTTAAAATAAAAGTTTATGGTTCCCGCAGTCACACTATATAAATTGTTAATTTAATCAAGAAGTGTATCAGATTAATAAAAGATTAAATCAAATTCCTAAATATGTTGGCTGTTGGCATTTTGTTCATTTAGTTGGTTCTGTTTCACAAAGTAACATTATTTTTTACGAAAATAACTATAGGCCAAAGCTATGGATTATAAAGATGATTGGATGGACACCACAATTATTGATCTTAATTGGAATTGGGATATTTATTGGTGACCGTTGTGCATTTACTGTATTATATTGCTATCCTTTGATGCCAATTTAGATAATGTTTGTTTGTATAATTAGCAAACAAACGTTCTGTCGCGGAAGGATAGAACTCGAGGCGCAAGCGCCTCTCGTTCTATCCTTCCGCGACAGCACTCGTACCCTATCGGCAAACCCATTTACACATCGTGTCATTCTGTGTATTTACAGATGAAACTTTAGAATGGATTTATCTCCATTTCATAAAATATGTAGATGGCGGGTTGTTGCTCTCAACCCACGCTATGATGTTCCACCAGTTATCATGTATATGCGCCCTATTTTTGTTGTCTGTTGTTTTTATTTGATCCCTGGTATTGAAAAACTAATTAGTTCGAATTTTCTTGGTTTAAATGTCAGTATTCTGCTTGTTATTCGATGAAACTTGTTTGGAGATATCACTATTCCCTGTCAATACTATAATGAATATGGCTTGTTGCCATTCATCGGAAAACTCTCAGTGAGAGCTTTCCGATGAATAGCAACAAGCCATATTTCCGACTAAGTCCTGAAAAATTACCCATAATTCTGTTGTGGTTAAGGAGTCAATTACGTAGGGCATTACTGTAGGTCAAGAGTGGAGATAGAACAATATAAAACAGACAAAAAAATTTAATTGTGGAGATGGAATAGTTTTCCATATGTTATCAAATCTGGCATATTTGCTACACAAGATAGAATTTGATTTTCCAACAGAAATCCAGCACCGAATTTAACAATATCAATATCTCATTTTTCTGCCAAAATGTACTTTAGAACATTATAACACTCAGCCGAAGACATGTGAATCACATGCAGTGGCATGCACACTACACTAACTACCGAACAGTGCTTACTTTGCTATGATCATGACACCAGTTGTTTCTTTGTCTAACCTATGGATGGTATGAAGAGATTCTGAATTCCCAGTCATATTAATTTTCTCGGCAAGTAAGGGGAGTAACTGTGCCACATTGAACCGGATGCCTGGTCCTCCTACAATAAGTCAAAAACATAAATAGGTTTACATGCAGTGTTAGCGCTGGACCGAAAATTCTTTTGGCCAAATTAAAAAGACAATTGTGCCAAATGAAATCCTTATTTACTGGGCGGTTCACACTTGATGACTAAAATATTTGTTTGAAACTTTATATGTTACTCAGAATGAAAACATAATTATAACAACACAAAAACAACATTAAAATTAATAATATTATAGGAACATATAGGTATGCGTTATGTCACATGTTAAAGACAGATCAATTCCTAACTTCGACGGCACTGTCAATCTATTCAGCGCTTTTGAATTGGCATGCTGTCTCCATTTGGAGGGGAATAAAATTTTGGCCATTTTTTCCATAAGATATAAAACTTCCTGAAATTCTGCTTTTCGATCTTGCATGAATGTTCAGGCATCCATATTCATACATATTTCAAAGGACTACCAGCAATGTTGAATGTTGGTAGCCTTTAGTTAAAGGCACAGATGGCCTTTGTGGTGGGACTTGCTGTTAAAAAAGTCACTTCCGTTAAAAACGCCATAAACAGAAAGAATATTAAAATACAGACAGACTTTGTTTATTACCAATCATAAATATCATGTAAATAGTATGTTATTGTCAAGTTTGTATGCCTTGTTATGTAAACAAAAGCCAAAAATGTTACAGAACCTGGCTTTTGTTTACATAACAATGCACACAAGTTGAATGTCAAAAATGACAGACATCACATATATGGATGAGTTTACAAGGTATTTTATCATTTCATAATTACAAGTGGAATCATGAAGTCACAAATATTCAAATGACATGTTTCATCCACACAACTGTAAATTGGGGTTCAGCATTGGATAACTAGCTGATCAGGGACATTTTATCACATATTATCTGTAAAACTAACAAATTTTAAGGGTATAAAGTGTGATAAACAGAATAATCTATAGGTTTTGATGATTACAATATATGTAACATTAGGGATCTGCGAATTGGGGATTTTGCATCGAATCGAATCTCGATATCGAATCTCCTTCCTGATATCGACATCGAATCATATCTCGAATCAAATCAGCTAGTGATTGTCATTGTTTAGTAATGTTTACCAGTGTTTATTTCGGTGTCTCGTGACAAAAAAAACTGCAAAATGTACTAGATACTATATCAACAACGTTCATCTCCTTTAACATCCTCTGGAACATCCTCTGTGTTTTTTTGGGGGAAAATCAGGACATAGGTAAGTCATTCTCAGTCTCACGGAGGATTTGAGAAACGTTTCATTGAATTTCTATCTATCTAAAGACACTTAAAGCCAGTCCAAGCAACGTATCACAAACCCCATGCCTCGGAAGTCACTTGTCTACATTATTTATTAAAGATAATCTAGATTTTGATAATCTTGGACATGGGTACACTGGTCAGCTATATAATTGTTGTAGTTGTAGTCCATACCAATGGTAGTTATCTGTTAAACTTTTCACCCCACGATAGATCAAACACATGCATCACATATTCACAGTAGTTGTTTTCACGGTGGGGGTCCCAGAAAACAGACATAAATTAAAAGTATTTAATGTTATCAACAAGATTCAATGGATCGAAACTTGATGCATCCGCTCGATGTCCCAGGGAACAGAAACTGAATTGTAGGAAATTTCAAGGAATTCTACCGACAGTGTCGCTGATAACTGGTCGCACATAATGATGCCCATTTAAGAACGTAATCAACTGATTGTTCTAAGGTTTCGGTTCATTCCAATCTAAGTTTTGTCGCACATAATGGCGGCTGAATTTTATTCATATAATTTGAATTGGATATCTGAAGTTTTAAACATAAGGTAATCAATTGAGTTCCTCATCTAGGGATCACACACCATCTAGAATGTCGATACAGATAACAAATGTATGTGGCGATTGATAACGGTCACAGGTTGAGACCGAAGCACTTATTTTGCATAATGCACGTCTATTCTGAACAGCATGCATTTAAAATTACATACATTGGCAACCTTGTGCATCAATTTTTGTGACTTCCAAGTAATTTGGCATGTGTCATCTAGACGCAAAAAACGAAAATACACCAAAGTAACACCGATTCGAAAATATCCGAATCAGCGGACCGATTCGGTGTCGATCTCGAATCGGGTGCCCGATATCGACATCGAATCGAATCTCGAATATTCGCAGGTCCCTATATAACATACATGTAATTCACTTGGGGTGGGTCGGTCCTATTTTGATCTATTCACTCGGGCTTTTCAATGCTGCAACCTTTCCATCTGTTAGAAATTTGCAACCTAACACCCCCTCCTAAGGTTGGCAATTCTCCAAATGATGACCATTTTAGTCAAATAATTTGATAAAAAAGCAGTAAAATATGTGACCTTTGGTTTAAAACAACAAATTTCACACTATATAATGGTTGGAAAATCAAACTATTAGAACCATTTCAAACTATATTTGGTCTGACATTTCCACCCAATGTAGTGTCAGGCATGGAATTTCCAACTTTCGACACCCCCACCCAACCAAAACCCCCATGTCGCCATATCCCTGCAAGTATCCCAATTGTGCTAAATGGATCATTTTTGATAAATCCTCAAAATGCAAAACTTAATTGAAATTGTTTGTGCCTCTAACATACCATGTGATGGAAGTCCATACGGTTTATTTATAGCTAGCAATGAATCTGAAAAGAAACAAAAAATACTTGGGTATCTTAATACAAAGATTTTTTATCCAATGCCTTGCAGATAGATATCATGTAAATAGAATGATACATATATGGAATGGATGGTGTTATCGTTCTTAGTACAACAAGAAACATACTACCGGTACTTGCAAAGAAATAAGGTAGTGTGATAACTAATAATATCAGCCCCTTCATATAACTGAGTCATTCCAATTGTATTACATATCATAAACATAACAGATTGCAGTAATTTTAATGTGAGGTTGACATTGGCTTACATGCAACCAACTGGCTAAGTTAGTAACAAGTACTTTTATAATGTATGTCATATTAACCCTTTGAGTGCCAGGTCAATTTTTGTATCAACCCATATACCCTGTGCCAATGCATTCTCTTATATATGCGATTCGACCATAGGTCGCCTCGCATATACATGTATAAGAGAATGCATTAGCCTAACAATTTTTTATTTTTTTTACAATTTTTAACAATTTTAATAATTTATTCTTATATTCTTTAACAGACTTATTTTGTAGGTTTAGGGCCGATGAGATCGCCCCCTGGCACTCAAAGGGTTAATACATGGCTATGATATCATTGCTTTGTTCAACACCTACAGTTTATAGGATAATGGATGATTATTGGCAAGATCATACATTATTTTGCAGACAACGTCTATTCGTCTAACTTCAAATTGGGGAGGTCGGACCTATGTCTAAATTTTGTCTAACTTCAAATTTCACACAGGTTGCTTTCAACTGTTTAAATTTATCAGATCTAATTCTGTTCCCGGGTGACCCAACGACAAAACATAAACTAATATAGAAAAAGCTCTGCCAAATACGAAATACCTGCAATATATAATTTAATACAATTGCCGAAATATAAAAGAAAAACTCTGAGAATATAAGTTAACTCTATCGCAAAATAAGCTCACTGTTGGTACATGTATGCCATGTCCAGTCAATGGTTGGAAAAGCAATGGGGTACTGCCAGTCCATTAAATTGGAAATAGGTTAGGATGTCATGCCATCCATGCAACCAATGAAAGGGTGTGGCAGGAGCGACCACATGGTACAACTCAGCGTTTGGACCATGTTCATGTGTTTAGTCAGATAATAGCTTCAAACTGTATATGATTTCAGCAAATGGAATTATGGAATTATCTCGGCCTGCTGCCTCAATCAATGCATTCGCTGAAATAATGTACAGTTTTCAGCCATTATCCTGTACAGTAACGCCCTAAATAATCAACTCCTTAACCACAGCAGAATTATGGGCAATTTTTAAGGATTTAGTCGGAAATATGGCTTGAGGCCATTCATCGGAAAGCTGTCACTGAGAGCTTTCCGATGAATGTCAACAAGCCATATTTCCGACTAAATCCTGACAAATTACCCATAATTCTTCTGTGGTTATGGAGGGCATTACTGTACATGTAGTTTAGGTGAACAACTTCTGTTTGGTTTGTCGTCAATGCAAAAACATTGTCAGCATAATCTGCCATAATAGGTCTATAATTATATTGTCCATGGACAGCATAAAACTGACTCATAAATTTAAGGCCTTCACCCAGCTAGTAGAGATACCTAAGGAACAGTAACAATACTGAGAGGAGGAATTAGAGGTGGAGATGTTTGAT
Organism: Siphonodentalium dalli; assembly: GCA_032622095.1. Lineage (NCBI taxonomy): Eukaryota > Metazoa > Mollusca > Scaphopoda > Gadilida > Siphonodentaliidae > Siphonodentalium > Siphonodentalium dalli. The sequence goes on from CP136064.1 coordinate 164,459,757, forward strand.
GATAAAATGTATGTTCTCTTGACCCTGCCTGACTACCAAAATTTCCACATTTTATAAAAACAAGCCAAACAAATCAGGCAATTTTTAAAGCATACTCACCATTCTCGAAAATGATATTACTGTACAGCAAGTCCACAACCTCAAATTTTGCCATGTGTTTGAAGTTTGGAATCTCGCTGTTGAGTAAACGGAATCCCTGGTTATCCCTCTTGGGTAGCACTTCAGATTCTGGAAAAGAGGTCGCGTTAGGAGAAGGTAAAGGTTTTCTTTACATGAATGAACCTAATTAACCCTTTCTATACAAAATACTCTTTGACGAGTATTAGTAGTTCCTTAGCAAATGTTCAATAATAAGTAAAAAAAAACAGTCATAGGCCATATGCCGTTTGTTGAACTTATTATCTAAACAATTCCCTCTAATGAATAGGAATCCTTCTGCAACTGTATTTTCGATTTAACTGGCTGCCGACTGCTCATATATCCTGAATGCCCCTCCAAATGAATAATAGACCCTTCCAATGTATATTTTTATATCTGATAGGAGAATCAGAAATGCTTAACTGATTCCGCTATAATGCTGCAATGTAGACGAGTTCTGCTAATAGAACAATAAAATATTTAAGTACCTAAAATATTTCCATATATTACATATCTTCCTAGATAATAGGTGAGACGTTAGCTTTGGCTGGAATCTGAATCACTATGATTTTTCATAGACCAATACCATGACAATTTGAAAAAACTAATTTAGTACATTAGTAGTTTGTCACCTTACAACATGTCCCCCCAAAAGGTAGCTTTTTTGGAACATAAGCTGCTGGAAGATAAGCTGCTAACAAGTGTGAAAATTCAATGTCTAAGTTTAAGAGCCATAACTCTAACAAAATTCATCATTAAAAACCAGATTCAGTTACAAATTGACTTGCATACTTGTGTGAATAATCCACTTAACAAATTTAAAATTGTTCAGGCAACAATAAAATATATCATCCATAAACCACACAATACAGTAATCATTGAATCAAAGTCGAAAGGTGAGCATAACAAAATTCATCGGACTAAGCCCCAATTTTAACTTGACCAGTATTTTCTTCAGTGAGTAACCAAATAACAAACTTGAAAGCAATCGGCTAACTACTACATGTAGTATAACCAACGTTATACAGCAACCCTAATTATCAGTAAATTATGTGTAATAATTATTTAGTAGTACATGTAGTGCAACTTGATACAAGTACCTCCAGATATTTTCTTCCTTATAGCTAGTGCTGCTTCATATGCTGAGCTCTTCTCTTCCATCTTCGGCTTTTGTTTATGCCCCAGAATTCGGACAGTTTCAGCAGGAATTTGGTCTTGTCTCTTTGAATTTCCAGGATGTGAATCATGTGATGACACTTCAAATGGTATTTCTACATCTTCAGTCTGTTTCTCTGATCTTGCGATATCAGACAACTGAATTTTGTGATTAGATTGACCTGTTGATCTCTCAGATACTGAAGAATTGGAAATTTCATTGTACACCGGTTCTTGAATCGTCTTATTATGTGTTGACTCCATTTTACTCTGATTATTGCTGGAAAAATACACCTCATCAATATAGTTCAATTCCTCAGAAGAGTCCATATATGCCATCTGAGAATCAAAAACATAATCTTTACTAATTGCAAATTCATTACTCCTGTTATCTGTATCCAGGCCATTGAAATATTGCTCATCGAATATGTTCACAAGTGAATCGTTGTCAGCTTCCAGAACCCTATCACTTCTCTCCTCATGTAACGGTGTCCTGTATGACATATCACGATGAAGACTATTTTCATAGCCTTCTCTTTCTTCTTTTTCAGATGCATTACCCATAGTGTCATATAAATTACCAAAATATTCTTCTTCAATACAGTTATCAACATTGACAGTGGAGTCATTGCTTGTCAGTGACAGACTTTCAAAAGGAACAACAGATTTGCTGTCTTTGAAACATATTTCACTTGTGTCAAACTCTGCATTGGTTTCTGTTAGACGATGATCACATTGTGAACCTGCACTTGAGAATCCATCAGCTTTGAGAATCTGATGACAGCTGTCTCTGCTCATATCACTAACCACAGAAGTTGAGGGAAAGTGTCCGAAGTATTTATTCTGTTCTTTTGCATGATCTGCAGCATTGGAGTCAAAGTTCTTCACTCTTCCTGAAAATTGAAACATACATACAGGATTATTTAAATGCTTAGGTTAATGACTCGCAGGGACCAGCCTATCTAGAGAGTGACATGAGTGGTCAGTGCTGGCCTGCAAATTTGAGCCATAAAAGCCACGCACTTACAGTTGTTCTCCCCTCTCATCAGATACATATCATATACATAAATACCCGGCACTGTCATTCTATTATTTTGTCAACCCATGTATAAACTGTCCATGTATAATTATTAATCTGATGGGAAATACACAACAATGATCATACCAAATTTGAGGCAAATGACCATTCTGTTCACCTGTATTGCACAATCAAGTCCTAAAATGGACATTTAAAGGTACTCAATCCGATTAAACACCCATAAATTACTATTTCTTTTGCTTCGGGGGTAAACAATATTTGATTCGAGTCAAGGAACCTACCCATCAAAGCTCAGAGTGATCAGATATCAATTTTTGAAGTTTGTTATTGCAATTGTTTGTGGCCCAGAAACAAGCCATCATACTGATGGTCTCGGTCAAAATTACGGATAAAGATGGATAACTCTAAAAACAAGTGATAATACGGCCATATTTCGTAGAACAAAATGTTGATAAATAACACGTTTTGGAAATTTGATACCATAGTTGACAGTGGTTAGCATATTTTGTTGCAATTAATCGATTCTGATAACTAAAGCGTAATTTAAAGAAATGTTGTTGTTGTACCTTGATGATATGGGGACCCTCTGATCGGATTGAGTACCTTTAAAATTATTACTTCAATCAGTTACTCATTGCTACATGTAGGTAATAATACCAGTATAGGTGATATTATAGTTTGTGTAACTGTTCTAGTAACCTATGTGTTAACAAGGCACAAACAAGGCAAACGAAAAATAGGTTACGCAAAATTATGAAAATTGCAGGCAAGTCAGTGTCTTCAGGTCCATATTCCTGGCTTTGTCAAAGCGAACATCCACTTGAATGAACATATAATGAGAGGATGATCACGATGTTTAACCCATACCTTCAACAAAACCAACTTGATCTATACTGAATATACGCCTCTAGACTAGTGATGCGGAACGGACCGGACCACCTCGGGTGGTCCGGTCCACTGCCAAGGCGGTCCGGTCCATTCCGGTCCGGTACACATGCCTGGACCGGTCCAAAACGGTCCAGTCCACCTATAATAGGCTATATGTTAATGAATTCTCTGTTTTATCAAAGTATATACTCTGTATAGTACAAACTATAAGGTTACTGAGTTCAGTGCATTGCAATGAGTCAATATATGTTAAAACTTACATTGTTTGCCGATTGTATGCATCATTGTCTGTCTCTGGTGGGATATACTGGGAACGATGCACGATAATAGTATTTCTAGTAATGCGAACATGCATTAATTAAATGTATTGGACAGATATATAGCTAGGGCCAGAATGTGTTATAACCAATCTAACATGGCACTCAACTGATCGTATATATTATGTGCATGATTTGTATCATACTTATGCTCAGTAAATTGAAATTTAAACGAAATAACTATACTGATGACAATTATACAAATGTGTACTAATATGACTACTACATTGATATTGGAGTCTTGGAGATTGTGATGGCTGATTGTATAGTCCTGACAATTACAGTTATATTCCTAAGTACAACTACTATTGTAATTCAATTGAGTATTTGTCACTAAAAACAAGCATTCTGATTGGCCGACAGCGGCTAACTTTAGTTTTTGATTCACCAACTTTGGCCGCTTCAGCGTGCATCAAATCTGAATGTAACACGGTCAAATTTCATCGGCGCAGAACGAGTAGCGAAATGAGCACACCCGCACGTTGTTGTCTATAGATACCGTTCATCGGCCGCTTCAGCATGCATCAAATCTGAATGTGGCACGGTACAATTTCATCGGCGCAGAACGGAGTAGCGAAACGAGCCAAACCGCCCCACAGGAAATGGTTACGGAGCAGTGTTCCGAGTAACGCAATGAACAAACACAACGATTTGTGCACGGTGACAATGGCAAAATGAAAGTCTCGATTCGTGTCATGAAAATGACTAAATGATACTTTTTATACAGTGTTTTTGCAAATTCCTTGCTAGATTGAATTACAATGGAGATAAACGTACCCTGTTTCGTTGTACATTCTGGGATTCGAGCATGAAAACAGTTTGTGAACTAGCCGGCAAGCCGGCTCTTTCACAAACTGTTTTCATGTTCGAATCCCAGAATGTACAACTCAACAGGGTGTGTTTATCTCCTAATTGGATTAATGTGACTGTCTTGTGTACATGTATGTACTACGTAATGTGGTTTGCATGTTTCTTCGATAACTATAACTGTGAAAAACAATAGAATACTCTATTCGATATCCATCCAAATTGATTAGTTGATGCCATGTTACACTGTTTATGACAAATAGTTCCATATATACTCATTCAGTTGCATGTTTGTCGCATTGCTAGGGTGCTACATAGTGTTGGCCCGTGTTACACAAATACATTATGAGGAAAGTGACATGTACAAAGTTCATCTATACATTGTTTTCTTGGCATCAAACGTTTAATAGATATTAACCACTTGAATGCGTCAATACATCGTTGCTGATTTATATGACGGCAAATATGCAATAATATTCGCGATAGTTTATTATAACTGAAGTAAAATAGTGGACCGGACCGGAGAGTACCGGACCGGCGGGAAAAATCGGTCCGGTCCAGTGACACCCGGTCCGGACCGGGGTCCACCCCTGGACCGCGGACCGGACTGGTCCAAAGCGGTCCGGTCTGCATCACTACTCTAGACACAAGTGGAGATGATTGGAAAGATATATTAATATGCGGTTTCCATAATTTACTTGTTTTGCTTTGAATAGCATGTGCATGTTCATGTTATGGTTATACAAGTAGAATACTAGATCTAGGGTTAAAACCGATAAATCGATACCAAGATCTATACAGGTGAAGAATGTGTCATGGTTAATCTGGAAGTGAATTATGAGAGTATTAGGGTGAAAAATATTTGGCTTATCACATTGGATAGCATGTGACTACCGAACAGGGTTAATATGTGTGTACAAGCAGGTTAATATTTTGACAGGGGTGTGGATCATAAACTTTGCAATGAAAAATAAACACCATCTGATAGCAAATAATTTGAGGTTATTAAATGTTGTACTGGTCCATACTGTGAGTATTTTTGGACGAGTCTGCAGAATGTACAAGTCAATATCGGACTGAGTCGAAGAAAAAAAAATACACAACCATAAAACTCATTGTTGCTGTATTTTTTATTATAACTATATCTAGCATGAGTGGTTATTATGGTGCTAGAACAGTAAAACTTATAATGACCTTATTATTACACAGCCAGATTAGTTGAACATATTGGAAATTTCAATATGTGCAGATGAAAACGACAACAAGGCAAACATGGAAGGTGACGTACAAAATCCATACAGGTGAATAGTGTGCAAAGATACACCTAGATAAGAAATATGAGTAGGAGCACATGTATAGCATACATCTATGGAATCCTTGGGAAATGTTAATTATTTTTTCTAAATAGATCAATAGAAATATACCAGACACTTATACATGTGAGGGGTGTGTCATCGGATACCCTGTAATGAAATTTCAACTTTATCGGAGGAATTAGTGTCATCCATTAATCACATTTTGACATATATGATAAAAAAAATCAGCATGTCATTACTCTCAGAATTCATCTGGAATAACATTAAGTAAAGAGAAAGCAATTACATTCAAATAGAGTTGTCACCTTATAGCTTTCTAAAGTGATTTGGAGTTATAATAGTATATGTACACTCAACACTGGATATTGAATGTTCATTTGAAAATAAATTAAACTATTAAATATGAGTATTATAGAGTGTTCATTAATAAACCTAATTCAAGAGTAAAAAAGTCAATTAATCAATACCAAAATCCATACAGAAGATTGTGCTAATAAAAACCTACATGTAGGTAAGAAATATGAGGCAGATCACTGAGATCAGAATAAATTTAAGTATTTGACTTATTCCATCCAATAGCATATGTTTGAAGAATTAATTCTTTTCTAAACTGATCAACCAATCAATACCAAAAACTATACAGGTGAGGGGTTTGTAATCATAAACCGCAAATGCAATATGAACACGACCCGACAAAAGATACTTAGACTTATCGCATCAGATAGAACATGTTTATTGGTGGATGGAAAGTGTTAATAGTTTCTAAACTGATCAACTGATCGAAACCAAAAACTAAGCAGGTGAGGGGTGTGTCATCATAAAATATGAACACTATCATTCCAATAAAAATAATCTGGTTATCGCGACACATAGCATACATGTACATTTATGTCTACAGACAGATGGTCGGATGGACCAACGATAGGGCGTTCGGGGCTACCATTCATTTGTGGGCTGGACACAATATTTAGCACACAAACAACAAAAGAATGGTCTGACAAACTTGATTGATGGATGTTTGATCCGGACATCAGGATTATGTGTACAAACTACCATACTCTCGGGATCCAAATAAGCGTACCCGTACGCTTAACTATTTTCAAGGAGAAATCCCCCTGTACGCTGCTTATTTGGGACCCTACGTTTATTAAATTTTAGCTAAATGTGTAAAAAAAATATGAATTTATGTGCTTAAACCTAAGCTAAATTTATCAGAGTTTTAAAAGCTAAAATCATGAAAAAATTCCCAATATTCTACTATGGCTATTAAGGGACCATTCATTTTAAACATCAATGTATTATCCAAAAATGTGGGTGACACTTGGTATTAGTTCAAAATGAAATTGAATACTTTGAACAATTATTAGGTTCAATTTCTCTCCAATGATCTCTGTATACATATGAAACTAAGGCGGAACATGACATTTAAAGCATGTTTTGTGTTGTATATAAATGCAGAAATAGAACAAAATAATGCAACATGGCATAATTTTATTTGAGTTTTGATGACATACATGTAGCGAGCGTAAATCTATAGAAAACAGTGTGGCGATTGCAAAAACTTCAGCTTGGTATTTCGTCATTTAAAGGTACTGCATGGTACATAATACTTCGGCCATAGGTGATAATTGATGTTGGCCCACTATGACTGTGCAGATGCCCTTCATCTTTTATCCGGGTTTGGGTCCGGTAGATATGACTTTCGGGAAATGATCGACTTTAAGACGTACCCATCGTATCAATGCTTATTCCTCTCCGTGACAATGGACCATTGGAATCAATTATCTGATGAACTGATAAATTATGAATTGAAATTGTTTTCCGACCTCCTATAGGGCCTACCTGCATGCTGCAGCCGTAACAACACTATCTGGCCCTAAACTATTCAGATGCAAAATCATATTGGACATTGTGCAGTGAATTCCATCGCGAAGGCATCACCATTCACCAAAAACGATGGAATCTATATGTTCAACCTGGTTCCACCCCTAGATAATGTAGATCATCCACGCGTCGTAAAAATTAACTGGTCTTTTATGTGCCACTCATCATTTTAACGTCGTATCTACGCATCGAATGGTCATGACGGAATCACCGACAAACAAAAATGGAAGTATGGGGATCTTCAACTGACAGGAGAAATATTCAACTTTATAAAATTTATGACAGCAATATGTGAAATTCAGTGTGGCGAGAGCGTTACAACGTTTTGTGTTTCATGACAGAATCACACAGGTGCCATGATGGAAGTTTTGCTGGAATTACAATGGAAGTATTGCTTCTTAACTTCAATGGAAGTTTTGCTTCTTAACTTCTTATGGGATATTTTCTTCATATAATAAGCTACCACCATCACTGCTATGGTATTTGTTCCGATGATAATAATAATAATAATAATGGTAAGCACTCGTAAGAAACCTTGCATGATTACATATTACTGTCAAAACATCGGTAATTAATCAACAACAAAGGCTACCATTATGCTGAGGAAAATTAATTATCACCTCTCTCTGATGCACCCAGCAGTACCGGTAAATGACGAAATACCAAGCTGAAGTTTTCGCAATCGCTGCACTGTTTTCTAGTATTACGCTCGGTATGTCATCAAAACTCAAATAAAATCACACCATATTGCTTATTTTGTTTATTTCTTCAGTATACACTTCAAAACATGATTTAAATGTCATGTTCCGCCTTAATTTTCCCCTCAGCTTGGTTCTGCATGGTTCAGCTTGGTATTTCGACGCTCCACTCAAAACTATTGGATAGTTTACACGATCAAAATGAACGTCCATGTAATGTGTACACATACCTGTAGACTTTGGTGGTGAACCTCCAGTAATTGCCATGAAATTATCTTCAGCAAACACCTTTTTTAGCACTCCAGTTTTATTTTGCATTTTTTCACTGTTTCGCTTTGATTTAGAATGTTTATGAACTTGGGGATTGTTGAATTTTATGCGTTTGCCTTCGTTTGTGGGATCGTTATCACAATCAAATCGGATGTCACCGAATGGGGACGAGAAAACCTTGTCATATTTTCTTGAATGGAATTTATCATCTGATCGAAGGTATTTCTTCTTCAGTTCATTAACATCAATCGTCACGTGTTGATTTTCGGAACTAGGACTTGCTTCGTTTGCTGCTGCAGAAATTCCGAAGAAGTCAGATTTTTCATCTTCATTTTCTATTCTTTTGACTGTTGACAGTGTTGTGTCAGTTTCGATGGATACTTCTGGCAATGTAGACATGTTCTTTTGATGATGGTATACATATCTAACAGGCTTTCGATCAATGACTGAGTGACAATTAGGTATTCTTGTGGAATATATTGGAATTTTCGAAAAAAACGCAGCTCGCATGGGCGCCGCCATCTTGAAGTAGGGTTCGTACTGTTGCTATTTCGTACCGTGCTGTCATCCTGCAATCTCGTTTCTCGCATATATTTATCAGGGGATTGACTGTGATATGCCGACGAAATTAACTCTTTGCGGGGTCTTTTCTCCACGAATGATGTAATAGTAATAAATAGTAATAGCCCCTCGGCCGGTGTGAGTAATATCATGTAGTACTATATGTAGGTATGCATACGGTCAGTCTGGAGTAAACTACATACCCACATATAAAAAATAGTGGTATCATTATGAATCTCAGTGTATGTTTACATAGACTGGCATATGGTAGGGTCTTCATGTATGTACGTTACCACGTCATAATAATGATAATAATTCACATGGGTAATTGTCATGTGATAGGTGTCGTTGACATCAGATGATTTAATTTAATAAGGCGATGAATATCAATGAACGTTTGAGCGCAATTAAATCAATAGATGTCGATCGATATGTTATTCGGATACCATTTGCATATGTTAAAGGCACGGGCGGCGTTCGTTGCAGAAATATTCATATTTGTTCAAATCGCCATCAACGGTTCTAAGTAATATTAAAATATATATAGTTTTGTTTATATGCCAAACATAATCAGTGCGTAAATAGTATATTGTCGTCAATTATTTCCATATCAGGAAAACAGTAACAAACAACGCTCTTTATGTTTACCATATCCGGATCTAAACAAAAGCCAGTAAACGTAACGTTTTTTGCGTTTGTTTACATAACAAAGGGGGGAAATTTACAATAACACTGTTTATGCCATACTTCTGAGAGGTATAAGAACAAAGTCTGTCTATATTTTACTATTCTTTCTGTTTATGGCACTTTTTGACGGAGGTGAATATTTTAACAGCATATATACCCACCGCCGCCCGTATCTTTAACGCAATGCTATATTGCGTGTCATTCAATTATTAATACGTGGGGTAATGGCAATGTGTAATTATAATGTATGAACATAAGGCAGAGATATGTTGGCAATATATATATATAGAGATACTGATTAGAGATACTAAGTTATATGTTAAATACTAATAAGTGCGACAAATGGGTATATGCCCCACTATATTCAGTTACACATATATATATTTGATGGCAATATATATATATATGGTAATGTGTGATGTGTCTCTCTTTCAGATCCCAAGTTCTTGTCCATGTGTTACACATATGGATAATTTTAGAGCGTCTCCAAGCAGGACATCCTTGACACATGTATCTGCACATAACTAAACTGAGTGTGGTATATTTCGTCTCACATAAGAACCCCCCGTGCGTATAAAAATCGAATGTTTGGTCGTATACATACGGGCAGGATATTGTCCATATCAGTAATCGTAATCGTGATTTTGCGAAAAATATCTATTAGTGCACGATGCATCATTTCTTTTTCCAGCTATAGCATGTCAGCCGATGAAGGGGAAACATCGACATGGGTCTGATTCACACCTCACCCGTGTGTGGCCTGGTTCCAGCTATCGCCATTTCCAGCTACTATACGTTCTTTATTCTCATCACATATACAGCCCTATACATATGGAGAAAACAATTTACAATGTTATTTACAATATAGCATGTGGACTCCCGGTGAATCTGACTTATACACACTGATCGAAAAACATATATATATAGCTATTTGCATACATATACATACTTATGCGATGTATGCTAATATATGCTTTTTTTTCATAAATGTGTAGGCCTATATACTATTTATTGTTGCGTATATTTGAATGTTGTATATGTGCTCTCCATTGATGGGGTTGCCAATTAACATTTTCAGCAACAACAATTCACAATTCTATGAAATTATTTTCGAACGTGATGCATTATTAATATTTCCGTAAAATAAAATAGAAACAAAAGACGTTACATAATTCCCATCCTCTATTCCTGAACCAAAGTTACAAATTTGGCGACCCTTCGATTCACTATCCATCCCTGACATGATTATGGACACTCTGGTTTCTTGAAACCACACCATTATATCACTCGTAATTGTGATATGACTACATATATGTTTTATATAGGTGGAAATGAAATCGGCGACTTCAAATGTTCTTATCAATTTTAGTGCCCCTCCTCATCCCTGACCCAAAATGTCACAAATTTGGCGCGTTTAACTCACACGGTTAGATTCCGCGTATCGTGGAGAAGAATATATATCAATTTGGTGGAAATCGGCGTTTAAATATTATTATCGATGTTAGTGCCCCCCCCCCCCCCAAACCCCTGACCAAACGGCACCAGTTTTGGGTATTTAAACGTGCACACTCCGATACGATGGGGTGAAGGAGAAGATCACTCGATCTTTTCGACCATCCCGGGCGCTAAGCTTCGCGCCCATGCACCCACTCTCTCAGATTCGCACGATGGTCCCCATATAGCATCAGAATCAACAACAACAGCAACAACATTTCTTGAAAGGAGCTTCAAAATCGATTAATTGACAGACTGTCAACTCTAGTATGAAAATGTCCAAAATGTGTTATGAATCAACAATTTGCTCAACGCAATTTTATATCGAGAGTACGTCTGTCGGCATTTGTGGAATATTTTCCAGGCCGCCAAATATTCCAGGTGATGAAAATTAATAGATTTCAAAAATTGATATCTGATAACTCTGAGCTTTGATGGGTGGGTTAAGTACCATAGCTTAGCTTTCCATTGAATTATTTATTTTCATCTATAATGTTAATTCAAATAAGCTATATACATGTGCCACCTTAAAGATACGCGGTTCCATTTGACACACAATCAGTCCAATATTCTAAAGCCAATTTTCAGCTTACAATTCGAAAGAGAAATGAAAATTACTTGCAATCCCTATCGTTCGCATGACACATAAATCGCAGAAATCCACAAAAGTATCCACCGAATTTACGTTGAGTGTAAAAGATCATAAATGAAAACGCTCTTTATTATATGGTTGCCTATAAAATAGCGGGACATTACTGAAACGTAGATATGCGTATTTCTTAGAAGCCACAGTGAAATACGATTTCGTTATTTCACTGTATATGTTTCATTATATTTCACTGTAGCCTTCAGCGCGTTATAGTAAATTGTCTGCAAACTTATCGATTATATATAACCCATAACCTTATTCGAAACAAGAGTTATTTCTTATAATTTAATCCGCAATTTCACAGGAGAACCACCGTAAGTAGAAGGCAGAAGTAAAACAAGCGAAAAACTTTTCAAAGAAAATCACACGCGCGTAATGTTGAAACAGACACTCTTAATTGACACTCAAATGTCGTCGATTCGGCGTTTTTGATTGGCTAGTCCGTACTTATCACGTACCACGCAGCTGTGACCCGTACACGTTGGATTTATATATTTCGACTGTGGTGACACGGAGCCTTGTTAGTTTCGATTCCGTGTTTCATTTCTTTGCACGGGTCCTGTTGCTTTATCTATAGGTAATTGTGCACTTATGATTACTAGGAAGTATTCTTCCCGATTATTGTTCATATTGCTGTACTATATATTGAAAGTCAAAATTCCGTATAGCTTAGCAATTAACTTTGAGCTATAATAACCTGAGATGCATATAATAAAAAGAATATGCCTGCTGTGTTTTGTTTGAATACTTGAAACATCTCATTCGCGTCTGAAAAGAAATATCGAACTTGTAACAGATGCAAATGTGCAAACGCTGATTTACCATACACAGAGTTATGTAGATGTAATTGTGTGCTTAAAATATTTGTTCAACGTATAAACACAGGCAGCGGTGATTATAACATGACAATCTATGAGTTGCTATCTATCGGCTGGTATTATCAGTCTGTGAACATTATAGTTATATATTTACACACTAAGTGTTGGCATCACTAAATCCAGCATTCTGATTGGTCGGCGCCCACGTGGCTAGTTGCAGTTATTTCTCGGTGAATGCGTAACGCCTCATAACTCCAAGCTAATAACACCATCGATACGTCATTAGGTTTGGAAAGACGAACGCGTAATGCTTTGGGCGCATTTTGACTCGCGCAGGATTGACTTAATACATCATCGGGTTTCAACATGAAGAGAAATTGTTCCTATTAACTTTTGCCAAGGGTGCTATTGGGTATTTTGGGCTGATCTTGTCACGATACACGTTTCGATTTAAATATATTTACAAAAGCGGCTTTTTCGCTAAATGTATATAAATATAAGGATTAACTGTCATGTGGACTATTTTTATGGAGATGTAACGGTGAGATAAGTGGACATAACTTGTATGTAAAACCCTTCGGGTTTTACACAAGTTATGTCCACTTGCCTCACCGTTACATCTCCATAAAAACAGTCCACATGACAGTTAATCCTTATATAACACAACAAACATGAATTTAAGAACACAGTATAAACAAAGATAGGCCATCTTTATGTGTATTATTGATTGACAATTTAAAGTTGTGACCTGAATTGCATATCTATATATACACCACTCTTGAATGCTAGATTACATAAGTCAATGATATTGGGTCAAATATATATCCATTAATGGTATTATAGATTCTTTTATTTTTTTTTTATTTCACCAAAACATTACATGTATATACCCTTATATGTGTTGTATATATATTCGATGTTCATTTTCGAAACTTTTAAACCGCATATTGTATATTACATGTATTGCATATTGCCATTCTATTGGTTGAACATATTTGAAATGATCAAATAAATTGTTATTATGCATACAATTGTTAATTTCAACAGTATACTGACAATGAGATTGTTACATTATAATATATGACGAATTGCGATCGACAAACTCAGTTTATAAGATTTAACCAAAGATTTATTGAATCCTTACAATAAGTCACATTTTCGTGATATTTGGGGTGAGGGGTAACATAAACCAAGTTTTCTGAAACGTTGTTACATATTAAACACATACAATGTATTCATCGTTTTCAGTATATATGTCCAAAACATATAAGACCGAACATTGTGAACTATCGCAAATATCCTATGAGTAAATGACCATTTATTGGACCAAAATATTTGAAATGAAGAGGATTTTCTTACAAAATTGCATATGTTTTGTCGAAAAAGATGTTATATTTCAACTTTGGTCATTGTGTATGTAATTGTCATTGCAGTATTTAGAAATGTGATCAAATAGTGTCCTTTATAGATTCTCATCCATGTTCTATCGGATGCTTATCACAAAAACAATATTTCATGATTTTTGGGGTGAGGGGTAACATAATCCAAAATTTCAAAAAATACGGTTAAGAATTTGTCCTAGTTATTGTATGTTTTGATTAGAGTATGCATGTCCAAAACTGCTAAGACCTTAACCTTTGATCTACACTGAAACATTTTTGAGAAATTGTCTGTTTATTATTCCGAAATAATTGAAACGAGAATGATTATATGACAAAATTGCATGTTTTTGGTACAAAAAGTGATAAATTTCCAATTTGGTCAGCCTGGGTTGCTACTATCTTCAAAATATGACAATGTCAGGTTGAATGACGCCTTTATTATGCATGCGCCTCAAATTTTATACCAGTTGGAACGTCAGGGTGAAATAATGATTGAATTTGACCGCCATCTTGGATTTATACTGGAGACAAGGGTTAATATTGATCAGAAACCTGTTTCTAGTTCACTTTCTGAAAGAGCACACATAACTTGACAAAATATAAAAACATGGCACTTTTGGCCAGTCCGTTCCAAAAAAAACGCTAAGTCACTACACTACACCTCCAATTAAAGATATGGGCGGCGTTGGCGGTGGTGGGTATGCTGTTAAAATATTCACCTCCGTCAAAAACCGCCATAAACAGAAGGAATAGTAAGACATATACAGACTTTGTTCTTATGCCAATCAGAAATATGGCATAAACAGTATTATATGTTATTGTCAAATTTCCCCCTTTGTTAAGTAAACAAAAGCAAAAAACGTTACGTTTCCTGGCTTTTGTTTAGATCCGGATATGGTAAACATAAAGAGCGTTATTTGTTACTATTTTCCTGATATGGAAATAATAAAGAGCGTTTATATCATTTTTGTGTGATTAACCAATAAAATTGCGCTGTGTTATGTAAACAGAAGCACAACGTCTGTAACATGAGCAGTCTCTTGTTCACGTACACCGTTGTACGTCTTGACGACAATATACTATTTACGCACTGATTACGTTCGGCATATGAGCGGAACTGTATATCATTTGGTGTTCCTTCTGTTGATGGCGATTTGAACAATATAAATATCTCTGCAACGAACGCCGCCCGTGCCTTTAATGGGCTCATACATGGTACGACCCAATTGTTTTCTGTTATAGAAAACTTACAAATGGTGGTTTTATTGTGTCAAATCGGATGCGGTATCTTTAACCCTTTGGCGAGTAGAACGACATATATGTCGTTTCAGGAAATGTTATTTTACGTAGACATAACTTCAATAAATCATCTGAATTGTAAATAATTTGTATAGGAGTTATTTTGATTAATATAATGTCCCAAATGTATAAGTGCAATCGATTATGATAACACACGTTAACAAAAAATGCACATACATTAAAACGAATTATTGGACCTTTTTGACCCGAACTTGTTAATAATTATTGCTATGACGTTGACGTTAAATTTACTCATGACGTCATGTATATGACGTTACAGATACTCTCCAAAGGGTTAACGTCAAAGACATGCGTAACAAATTATTCTATAAAAGCTGTCACACAACGTCATACAATAACATTGATTTCCAGTCTGTTGTAATGTAATTTATTCGGTTTGTTCTGCCATTGTCGGTTTATTGAGATGAATACGTGGCGCATAAATTGTTGATGAAGCCCCAACCATCTCGTGTTATATTACCCGTGCCAATCTGTTTATTCCCGACTCCAGGACTTGACCTATGGCGTCAGAGTCAAGACATGTCAGTAATCTTTCTGTTATTTATGAGTTCACACTCTCTGTAGACTATATAATTACTCTGTTGATTCTTCGAGCGGAATATTAGATGATTTATTCAAATCGTGCTTCCTTTTTTCGATTAAGAATAATAAACTGCGAACTAGAGATTAACCAACTCTACACTGCCGTACACAGTAATATACAACTCACGGCCTTCATGTCCAGACAGGGGCATGGAAGTTTGCGTTCCCGGTGCCTGTGGTTACTACGTGCAGTGAGTTATTTCCCGATGAAATTAACCCTCTGTGTGTGATTTGCTTCACCCATAAAACTGACGACGTATAGTGATATACATATAGCCGTGGTGGTCGTCTGAATAGACTATCAACTCCAAAACAAACTATATACTATATATTCAAGATTATGCGACCCAGCTCTCATTGAAATGGCTTCATTTTAATGTTGTTGTCGTCACAGCCGATGTGGTCGTATATATACTAGCATCGCAGTCTGAGATAGAGGAGGGTTCGAATGCTTCGTTCATTCTGATTCGCCTGTAGTGTCTGCAATCGAATAATTAGAGTAACTATATGCAAATTCGAAGGAAGTGTATTGTGCAGTTCGCCACCCGATATGTATCAATCTTCGAACCCATAGATCGATACATATCCAAAATACTTATGTCTACAAAATGTTTGTATTGGAAAAAGGCATTGCAGTCATAGAATATATCGCCTCACAAGTCAAGAACACAATTTGGCGTTCAAGTGTTCACCTTTGCAGAATTCACAGTTCCTCCTTGTTATGAATTCAAAAGGTTTTGATGCCACAGATCTACATTTAAATGTATTGTAAACTGAACATCTTTTTAAACTATGAAAATGTACTGTTGAATTTCAAAGAGAGATCATTTATACCGGTACCTCAGAATTAGGTGACATGTTCTTGAACATAATTTTTTCCTTCTAAAACTAAATTAAATCAAACTGTATTTGAATTGATTGGATTAGATTTTATTTTGATAACAATCATATACATTTTGACAGCGCAATATGATACAGAAAAATAGTATAACAGTATGTGTATATAAATTGTGTTATAACATAAGTAAAGTCGGTTTCTATGTATTATACTGTGATGTATAATATATATCATAATTTCATTTAAAGCTGTACTGTGTAAAAGTAAGAGCGCAGAATATCATGTGACTGAATTGATTGGGGACAACATACTGTAATAAGCAGGCTGATGCCCATTTATTTCCATTATGGTCCCCGCAACAACATAGCTAAGTTGATAAATAAAGATATCTAGTTGATTAATCAAGATAGTAAGTTGATTAATCAAGATAGCTAAGTTGATTAATCAAGAGAGCTCAGTTAATTAATCAAGATAATAAGTTGGTTAATCAAGATAGCTCAGTTGATTAATCAAGATAGCTAAGTTGATTAATAAAGATAGCTAAGTTGGTTAATCAAGATAGCTCAGTTGATTAATCAAGATAGCTAAGTTGATTAATAAAGATAGTTAAGTTGATTAATCAAGATAGTAAGTTGATTAAACAAGATAGTAAGTTGATTAAACAAGATAGTAAAGTAAGTTGATTAAACAAGATAGTAAATAACGTGGTGTGGTGGTTCCACGTTGCCGTCGAATCCTTATGAAAATCACATACAGAAAGCTAATGCTGTGATCTAGTACGCTCACTTGTTTATTGATTCAAATAGAATATATTCATTTTGGTTGGTAGAGAACATTTCTTTGAAAAAACAGGAAGTCAGTTTTGAAGGATGTGTCCAAAATATTTTAATTAGTATCTTTGCCTCAAAACAAATAATGCTAGCTACCTAATTGATATAAGTGCTCTAGCTGTTCGATGAATTCACCAGTTTGAGGATGTATCTTCAATTATAAAAGATTTTCCGAAAAAATTGCCATAAAAAGTTCAAATTAACAAACTCTGTGTATTGCCACCATTGTAAACAGTATTTATTCCATATATGTTAGTCATGATATGAGTGATTTACTTCAAGTTGTTTCAGGGGGGGGGGGGAAACTGCAGACACAGTGTGGAAAAAAACTGTTTTCTTCGGTTTGGATACCCCCC
Organism: Siphonodentalium dalli; assembly: GCA_032622095.1. Classification (NCBI taxonomy): domain Eukaryota; kingdom Metazoa; phylum Mollusca; class Scaphopoda; order Gadilida; family Siphonodentaliidae; genus Siphonodentalium; species Siphonodentalium dalli. Next base: position 164,477,786 of record CP136064.1, read on the forward strand.
CCCCCCCCCCCAAACAGCAAAAACGCCCGTTTTTTCCCACTGACCATTCTACCCCAGCCGGACAACAACTCGGTTTGACTGGAAACCGAAAAAAACACCGGAGCATACAATTCACGAGAAGGTGCTTGGTAACTTAGTTTAGATTATTATGACTAAAATGGTCACTGTCTACCAGTAGAACGCAGATTGTACCTCGTGATGTCATGACATGTACAAACATGTATATTGGTGATCGCAACGCTTTGTATGCACTTTAAAAAATGACAACTGGTCATTACCTCGACTTTGAAAAAGATGCAAATGAGATGAGTGAGATACCAGCATATAACTGTTTTCTGATACCATTGGAGGAAAAATTGTTTAATAATAATAATAATACATGGGATAGTTCTGCAGTAAAAATTTGCCAGATAAGCGATCGCAGGGTAGAATTCTGCATTCGACTGGTAGACACTGACATAGTCGGCATTATTAAGAGGGTTAATGGGGTCAATATCACATGTAAACCAAGACAGTGGTTATCAAAAATTGTTTTAGGTGGATTGTACTACTCATGTATATGTGATTTGGATATTAAGGTTAATCCAAATTCTATAAAATGAGAGAAAATTGAAGTTGTGAGTCTGAAAATACATATTTGGAAAAATATTACATGCAAATTTTTTCCGACAACCCCCCCCTAAATGAATAAGGAAAATTTTTACGTGTAAATTTTTTACGCCTATGTACCCCCCCCCCCCACACCCCCGGTACGTTGTGTCCCGCAGTTTTTTTCCGGCGCCCCCTCCCCCTGGTTGTTTCAAATAAATGGGGACTTCAGGATTGAGAGTTTTAAAGTTTTATCGCGTATACTAGTATATACACACATGGTGGGCCAGTTTGACAGGTGTCTCAAAATAAAGTACTTTCATATTAAATGATTTGGGTTATGTGGGAGTATGTTGAAAGAGAATGGTGGTTGTCAGATGAAAATAAAGTCGCTTTATATACGGAAAGATTTTAGTTATGTGAGAATAGTTTATTGGATCAATGTGGTTGTCGGATATGATAAAAGCGAAGCGAGAAGTGAGAGTGAGATGATGATTAACGCCACCGGCCGGTGTATACTGTTGGGCAAATATTAGAAATATGTGGACCTGTGGGGACTTTATAAATAGATAATTGGGTTTTCCAGGTTATTTTGGGACGCGTTAAAGTTGTACTGCGATCCAGAGTCCGGTAAAAGCTGTAGTTGGGATGTCCAAGTTCGTGAAAGTTCTATTGACTATGGCGATGATTTGAGAAGCTTTATTGTTTTAGAATATTGTAGAAAGGCTAATCTGGCCGTGTCAAATTGAGCTATAGCAGTGGGATATCTCGCAGGACAACACATTTCGGGTTATCGTGGGTGTGTATTCGCTGGATGTCTTAAAGTTGCAGTATGCATTTAGAAGCTTTCTGGTTTGGTGAATGAAAAACCTGCAGTAATAAGCCGTAGTTTTTTGTAATAATTAGAAGGATCAGTTGTTTAAACGGAATTCTGAGGCGGTGTATTCATGTAACCAATATATTTTATATTATAATTTATATTTATGGCTAATAATATTATCTTGGTGGCGTTACCATCTCTGATTATGGTTTTCTTGTATATATTGTTTGAAGTATAGTGGATTTTGATGAGTGTGTATAATCTGTGGTGTGATATTATGCACTGGTTGCGAATTTGACCTTGCTTCTGATCCAACGTCACTTCATAAGGGGGCGCACTTGCTGTGGTTTCGCAACAGTGTCCTATTTGTAATCCATAATCGTTTCTAATTATAGCTAACAAACAATGCATTCGATATCCACGAGTGTGTGGCTCAGCGGATAATTGTTTGGTGATATCATCTATGACGTTTGGTTCGAACTCCGAATGATACAATTTTGGACTTCTGTGACAAATTTTAAGTTTTCTTCCAGTGATATGTCAGTGCATTGATCCATACAAGAGTGTCTCGGATGTAACAACACACAGATTATAAATTGAGGATAACACATTGGATAGTCGGAGACACCGTTAGCGTAATTATGGTAATTTAGGTGGCTACAGTATTTAGGCTTCACGGGTATACGCATAGTAAAAGCATCTATGGGTTTTCTTCATATGCAGGTCGAGGGACCTCTTGAATGCTGATAGGGAATCCATGCATACTATTAGTGTGAATATTATTCCATTGGGACGTCGTAAATGGAAAGAAATGATCTTCTGTTGTATTCATAGTCAAACCAGGTATATTATGAAGGGATTTCTTTGTCTAGTTTCACGCCTAGATATTTGTCCGTGAGTCGGGGGTACAAGTGTTTTAAGATAAGTCGGTGCCTGGCCATACATCATTTTATAAAACACATTTAGTTTCTGTTTTTCATGACGTGATTTTAAGGTTTCCCAACCAGTTTCTGACAGAAGTGTGGAATTACCTACAGATCTGCCACCTTAACGTTGACAAGACTCTCTTCCACCCATACAGACCAATATTAATCTATAGTAAAACAAATCTGTTAAGACATATAATAGCCTTCAGTACAGGCTAATTTTGCATGCCAAATGACGCTCTGGCTAGCGAAAATTGCTTCCCGACAGACAAACAATTAGTAACTAAAGGCTATAATATATTGCATGCCATTAACGGAGATATTTTATATCTCCCCTTCATATCTCCCCTCACGCGAGAACTCAGATCGCTCTTCCTCGGATAATATTAGAAGAAGTATTTTTAAAGCCATATGTTTTTATAAGAGCGTGCCGTATGATGTTTTTTTTTTTTTCGTTTCGTCAAAATTTATGGGTACGGATGAATTAGAAACATCGATTTGTTATTGAATATGTATTGAATGTGACGTCGCGTCTACTGGGTGAGATTTTGGAGATGCTGTATGAGTACCATAATCAACTTTTCAGAGATCTTGCATGGGTACTCAAATCAAAGTTACGAGATTCTGAGTAGCCTAATCAACGAAAACATGCAAACTGGATCAATTCAACTGAGAAATATAAAGAGTTGCTTTAATTCCACCTTACCGGCATAAGTTTTAACTCTTTCGTGACGGGAGCTTCGCTGGTGCAGCATTAAAAAACCCTGTGCCAGTGCAATTCTCTTTTATATGCGAGTCTCAAATAGACAGCCTCGCATGTATAAGAGAATGCACTGCATGGCTTACAATGTCGAGGTAAATATTGCCAGGGCCCTATACTATAGAACACAATTATTGTAATCACAAGCTTCTGTGGGGCACACAAAATGTGTCGATTACCATAGCTAGACCTCCACTCTTATTCAAACAGTGAAAAGGCGACTTCTTGTAATGACGCGTTCACATGCATGGTGACCAATAAAATAATAGGTTTTCCACATTGACCAATGAAAAAAAATGATTCCTCTGAGACACTCATTGATATGTTATCGCTAGTGCATGGGTCATCCGTGATTAGTGGTAATCGGTATCCTTTAAATAATCGCTCAGTGAGTACACCACAACCGTTCGTGCATTGTGTTATATTTCGTCAATGGTTATCGTCTGTTCCAACAATTCTAGTTGTACGATGTATTTCAATTTCCAGTTGGGTTGTCATTCAGAATCGCTGGAGTATTCGATTGATAATATGTACAAGAGACGTAACTAGAGGGTCTCGTGTGCAGGTTTAAACTCCAAGTTGTGTACACACAAAGGGGACCCTCTAACAACGTCCCTGTACGAATGTCATAATTGGGCAATATATATACTCCAATACAGACTTTAGGTTGTTTGCCACGAGACAACCGCTTGATTGCCGCAGTGTGAATGTCATTCTGATCAAACCCAATCACCCATCGGTAATGCGCCCACGAGCACATGCACGGGTATAATCTATACTATTACACTACAGTGGTCTATTGCACTTGACGCCTCCTGTGTACCTCTCATAACCTTGTGATTACAATTATTATGGTCCATATTATATAGTATAGGCCCCTGGCCAATGCTTTATCTTATATACGAGGCTGCCTTTGGGAGACTCGCATATAAGAGAATGCATTGGCACAGGGTTTAACAAACAATCAGGAAGCTCCAGTCGTGGAAGGGTTAAAGACCCACTTAAATTTCGAATCCCCAGATCACATTATATACAATATATACCATATTATATACCATTTGAAATAGGAAGCTCAAGAACAGAGTATTTTCTACTTATCCGGTCAAATAAACTGTGAACATGTTGTTTTTGTCAATGTACGAGCTGACGTGTCTGCTGTGCTTAATTTCATCTGGTATGTACTGCCAGTCTATTATTCTCAATGGAAAGGGAATAATTCTATATCTTAATTGTCAATTGTGATGCATTCTGGGTTAAATAACGGGCGAAGTCTTTGTGAATCTGGACATCTCTGTCACTTTGTAGACACTCCTAGGCCAGCACAGATCGCACGTCAGTACCTTGACAAAAACAACATGTTCACTATTTATTTGACCGGATAAGTTGAAAATACAACATTTTGGAGCTTCCTCTTTTCATATGGTATATACTATGGAATATATATTGTATATAATGTGATATGGGCATTGGAAAATTAAGTGGGCCTATAAGTCGAACCTCTTTGAAAAACACTTCACAATAAAACGCGGTCATGTGACACACTTTCAAAAATTGTAGCGTGTGAAAAGCTAAAAGTAAATTATTAACTCTGTATGCGGAGCTAATAAAAGATTCTGTTTAGCTCCCGCCATCCAAGACACGCATGGTTTGCTGCATTCAATAACAGAGAGTTTGCTTCTGTCACTGGCCATATTCATGTGGGTATGCGCGTGTCCTGAGGGTACTTCTCGATCGATGCATTGTACGCAGTGATGCTATCAGGAGTTTTAATATTTGTGTATACTTATCCAGATACCAAGCGTAGAGGTAGAACATTGTGTACTTCTGCTGTTACTGTCTTTATTCGTATAAGGTTGGGATAGCTATAGATGCCGTTGCACATTCTTCTCTGAAAGGTATTGTTGTTATATTGACGTTAAAAGATCGTTTTCGCGAATGAACTTGCAAATATTTAAATTGTCGAGTTGTTTGTTGTTACACGAGCGACATTACCCCCATGTCCTGTAATGTCCCGTGGTGTCCATGGCTATTCACCATGGTCAACAGATGTTCAATATCATGTCAAGTAAACACTATATAGATCATATTCCACCAGTACAAAACCTTTGAAGTTTTTGAAGTTTTGACAGGGAACCTTATATAAAGTCGACAAAATAACACGGGGAATTTCTTAGTTAGTATGTGTTCCTTAATAAAGCAATTCACTGTATGAGAAGGTCCCAACTATAAATTTCACAATTTAAGCGACCTTGTGAGCGATTTTGCTTCGTGTCTCTTACAATTATTGAATTTCTCCTGGGTATTTTAATTCAATGTTCATTGCGCTATCGGCTCACAAAAGTCACGGAAAAGCATGCAATTTCGATTTCGACCATTCACATGCAGCGAAGTACATTATTAAGGAACAGATAATAACTAAGAAATATGTTTCCCGCGTTAATTTTTCGACTTTATAAGGTTCAATGTCAAAACTTTTAAAAGTTCACAGGTTTTGTATTGGTGTATTTGTATCAGGGGCGCCGGAAGAGGGGGGGACAGAGAGGGCAGCTGACCCCCCCCCCCCCTGCCCAGGACCAAGGGGGGCGAGCGGGGGGGGGCAGGACTTGCCCTTTTTCTGGAGACAGAAAATGCTTTTTGTGTGTTTAATCTCGTGTTTTTATAGCAAAATGTGACATTTTTGGTCCAAATACCACCAATTTCACAAGGAATATTTTGGTCAATTTTATCACAAAACGGCCATAAAAACCGACAAATACCATTAAAATAGGGATTTTTTCCACAATGAATTTATGGTTATTTTCCCGAGTTTGCGGAGAAAATGCCCTTTTTTGCGGAAAAGTGCCCTTTTTAAGTTGTAGGCTCTGCCCCCCCCCCCCCCCCCCCTGCCCTTGGATGCTTCCGGCGCCCCTGGCTAGAGTAGAGATTCATGGCATGGTCTAGCTGTTCACATGCTCCCGGGGAGTTCTCCTCCGCCAAAAATACAAACAAGGACCTGTATCTTTGGATGGAAAGGGAACTTCCCATGCAGGGGCCCGCATGTTCTGTAGTTGGGTATGTGATATATTGTTCCTCTTTCCTTTACGTTTAAATGTTTTATAGGGCTGTGTACTCTTTCAATATCTCATCTGCGGAATTTAAATTAGAAATACTGAGTCTATGGCCAACATCTATACCTATCAATGGACATTATATTTTCTTTTGTGTAAGTGCTATGAGCTAGTAGATGGACAATAATAATAATTATTATTATATTCTGAAAATGTTTCGGAGTCGGTAACATCTATTAACCATATATAGTATGTTTTATGAATAGTCTCTGCATGTTTATTGTATGCCGATGATACGGTGCATGATCATTTCCGCTTCTGAACTGGGGCCTGTTAGCATTTGCAAATTTGTTGAAACTCCAGGTTAGCACAACGAAAACCATGCAGTTGCCTAAAACACCACCGATGTTTATGTATCGTGGCCAGAATTTGGAAATTATATAAGAATTTACATATAACTATATAAGTATAACTTTCTTCTATAATGAACAATTTTACCAGTCGCTGAAGCAAACCACTGAAATGGGGGCGAATCAATATGTGCATTTTTGAATAAAGTTAGAACATTGACACCCCCTACTCAATTATGTTCTAACTATTCAGTTCGATGCTTATTCATGTCATAATCTATAAATGGTATAGTGAAATGCTGTGCTGCGATAGGACACAGTGTATCGATATATATTGCATTTGAAGTTCTGCAATATCATAACCTATACATGAAACAGAGTATGCTAAATTACGCGACTGTATGTGGAACTTGGACGGCCCCAGATATAGCTGCATGTACAACATTACGCGGGTCTCACGAAAACACACCCATACACGCATGACACGGATGGGTGCCAAGACCGCACAAAAGTGACGCTATTAACCATTAACTTGCCAGAATTGCAATGTTATAACGGCAAAAAACACTCTGGACAAAATGGGGCGTATTTCAAACTAATTATATTATTTCGCCACGTTATCAATATTCAGCCATATCGTTATCGATAGAAATGGAGCGTAGATGCCGTTTTGTTGTGAGAAAAGTGTCGCATAAAAGTATACATCTATGAAATTTATGTTCTAACAATGGAAAAATTGTCATTATTTTCTGTTATCGGCGTCACCGAAAGAGTTTCCGCTTTTTACATTGTTGCAACAGGTGAGGTTGCACGGCGTTAATCTGGACCACACCCATTAAACAAAAGTGGTATTTGATGTCAAAAAATTACAACTCTGGGTATACGCAATTTTCACAACATAATGAGTTCGAATCACAAATAAATTCTCATGTCTACGTTTATGTGTTTGATGCCGAATGGGTAAGAATGCGTGCTAACGCCGCCCAACAATGAAAGATGCCACAAACTCTTCATGTGACCACAGGTATATACAATGTATTTGCCCAACAACATTACTGCCAGACGAAGGCGCTACATGGGGTATTGGGGAGGTGTCGCCACACCCCACACTATAATTTACGGCCCTGCACATGAATTGCATATCTTATCTGGTTTTTCGTATGGCATATTATAATGATATATATGAGAAACTAGGGAAAATCCACCCACATTATATAGAGGAAATCGCTCACCAGAACTTTGGGGTAATGTGAGAAATAATCTACACTTGCGTGATATCGACATGTGTAGAAAGGAAGATTCCAAATGGATGATTCTGATACCGAAGCTAGCGCCATGTGGCTGGATAAAACATCAAGAAAAGTCACGGATATCATTCGAAGAATGCATGCAACGTTGAATTCCAACATCGTGACATTTCACATAATAACAAAGCAGCGAGGGATAGACTGTTGCTAAAACTTAGTTGTGGGTAAATACATGTATCAATTTTATCATCTCCAGTAGCATGTGCATGTGTAACGTAGTTTATTCCTCAGTATATGTATATATATTACCAGTCATCTCTTCTCACAGAGAGACCCTCTCGACAGCCCAGATTAAAAGTGCAAAGTATAATTTCATAATTATTGAGTTTTATGTCAGTGTCGTATATCTCTCTATATAATATATCTGGTCCAGGGCTGATCTTAGTGAACAGAACAATACGGGGGTCTCACATGGGAGCCCCGTACAAATCCCATGCGTTATTGCACTGAAAAATAAATAAAGAGTAATGGCAATGTAACTTGACTACCAAAACAAGTTGAACATATATATAGATCGCCGGTCACCCACTCCCCCGAGTCAATCATGAGTTTGTATATGTATTTTTCGAAAGTCGTATTCGTTGAAGTCGTTTGCTGGGTTATACATATATTTGCAAGAGTTAGTCAAAAGAATCTTGTTTTTGTCTCATGGATGAATGACTGTACAGCTATAAGAAAAAATATCGTTGTTGCAATCACAAAGAGCAGGATCTCCTAAAAGCGAATTTGTTAGTGAGAAAATATTATAAGAAAGTAATTTATTTAATACCACAGGGGTGGCCCGGTCTTATCCGGGCTTTATTTGGTCACACCCTTGTTGAGTAAATCTTGTGTGAAGCAAATAGGGGAAACGCGCGTGCCCAGCCCAATCTGCATTGACAAACACAGATGAATAAATTCAAAGTTTACCCAATACCGCGAGTGGAATCATTTTAATAGTTAGAATTTAATATCTGCCTCAAATAGAGCCATATTTTATCGTAAAATTAAAAGCAACGTTAGAATTAGTCGATATATATTTGATATGTACCACCCTATCGTTCGGTCTACACGTATATATCTGCTTATATTCAGTACTGCTATCACAAATTGTCTGTCGAACATAACCGATGGCGACATCGGGGGAAATATAACCTGAGATAGCAAGACCAGAGATACTATATAGTATCTCTGGCAAGACTATTTGCATATATACGACATCTGTAACGAGTATCAGGTCGTAAATTTATGCGAAGGTCTGAGAGCTTTGAGTCAGAAGTATATAGCACACGATATTTAATATTGGGAAAACCCGAGCTGAACAGAGAGAAATGTTATGGCATGGTCTCTGTAAAAAAAAAACACCAGCCTCTTGAAAAGAGTCAGCATATTTCTCAAGTTGTCAATAATCATATCGAAAAATATAAAAATATCGACGAGTAGTCTGAAACATGTTGTTCTGACACTATATAGTATACATACTATACATATATCGTTGCTTGATTGTTATTTGGTGCTCTCACTTTATTGAACTCTCGAACAGAATCATTAAATACATATTATGTACTTATTCGGGTGCGTGAAACTGATAAGTTAGTATTCGGGCACTATGGCAATTGGTCAGTGTTCGCGCTGGACCGAAATTTTTTTTAGCCAAAAGTTTAGCCAAATGAAAATTTTATTAGCCAAATGAAAAAAACTTTAGCCAAATTTGTTTTGGCCAAATTAAACAAAATATGGCCAAATTAAATCATCGTTTTATGGTCGGTTCACAATTAATGACTAAAACGTCAAATCCAACAGGCACAGGTAAAATACACAATAATTTTGATGATGAACTAGAAATATTTTTATATATGTCATTTATTAAAAAATTATTAATCTTTATGAGAAATGTGAAAGAGTGATTTGGGGGGGGGGGGGGGTAACCCGGGATTGGGTAACGGACATTTCCCCACTTTCTTCTTTTAAATCATTAAATATTAATTATCCTTGCGAAAATATCTAAGTGACATCTCTGGAAACTAATAACTTAATATTTTTACGCCATTATCAAATTACAATCTGTCATAAACGCATGGATATTATTTGGAATGTATCGGTATTGACGAAAAATAGCGACAAAATATCTGTCGTGATTCACATTTGGCTGATTAAGCTATTGTCTTACACTTGGTGCTCATAAACCTTGGCCGTCATAAATACAATGTCATCATAAACATGCATTGTGCAGGAGCCCCGTGAGTGACCATACAGACAATGGGGGATTAGCGGATTAAATGTAAAATAATGATATGACCTTTTGCTGTTTCGTGCAGAGTGACGGGTTTCCCTTTGTACTGTCCGCGATCGGGTTTCGGGTTTCCACGTACGTATACGATGTTTTCGGACAAGATCGTTCACATCACAGAATTAAAAACCCACTTGCTAAAAATTCATGCTTCCAGTCTCTATTTGGGGTCAAAAAAAGTTTAGCCAAAAGTTTAGCCAAATGAAATTTTTATTAGCCAAATTCGAAAAAGATTAGCCATTGGCTAATTTGGCTACCGACAGCGCGAACACTGCAATTGGTGGAATGCAAAATTCTACTAACACTGCCGAAAATCTGAAGCAAATCGACCGTACCACTCCATAGAAAACATCGTCTGAACTACGCTCAATTGTAAATATTTACTACTCGATTCTGGACGCATCTATCGGCAATAAACTAACGAAAACGATTTCACCATCGAGAGTCACTGCATTTAATTAATACATAAGAATGACGGTGTGTTGTCAATTTAGATATAATATTTCGGACCAAGCTTTATATGACTTCACAATTGTATCCTCATCCAAGTGTGTAAAAGATATTCTGATGGCACCCATTACCGATTGTCCTTTCTTTGTTTTTTCATTGATATGGCTTTCAAAAGTGAGCATATTGTCCGTGATTACCCCAATGTCTTCCTCTTCTTCCGCGATCTTTAGTTGGCAAATATCCCCCTTGTTGTTTGTCATTTTATATTCTGATTATACCTCAATTTACCAACGTTCATTGTTACACACTTCTCTTGGTGGAAAAGTAGCAGCCACTTGTCTGACCATATTTGTAAATCGTCCAGATGCATGGTGTATCAATATATATGTACACATGCACGGTTGTGTGAGTGTTAGGAGGGTATAAATGGCGTTTTCCCATCCCTGCGTATTTCTGTCTTTCTTTTGAAAATTGCAAGAGTTCGTATATCCCTGTATATGTTCTTCTATATACATGTGCCACTCAGAAACGTGTGTATATGTTGTCAATTTAGATATAATATTTGTAAAAATAACTACTTTGAACAAGATTGATCTCCATTCTATTTGATAACCCTACCGGAGTGTTTCACATCATTTAAGGATAATGAGCGTGCATGTGCTACACTGCACGTAATACTTAAAATTGTTGTATATATAATATACATGTATTTGTTAATTTCTACAAATTGTGTTTTGTCTATATGCATATGTGTACATAGTTTGGCTTATACGTTGTGCATCTTCCATCTTAATAAGTGGCTTAGCATTCATTCAATCAATTAACGTTAGGAAGAAGCGTGTGTGTATAGATGGACGATTCAAGAATATTTCCACCAGGGTGGAATACATATCTGTTTGAGCCGTCGATGTTCCGCTAATATTATAGCGACCGTTCGTCACCAATAGGATCTTATACTACATGTACTTGGCAATCATCGTGTTCTTGTTAAAGATAGTAACCGCTGTCATCTACGTGTTACTTATCAACATGTTGTTCAACGAAATATGGCCGTATTATCACTTTCGTATCACGAAATTTGATCGTATTACCACTTGATTTTAGAATTATCCATCTTCATCCGCAATTATGTCCGAGTCAATCGGTTTGACGACTCGTTTCTGGGCCACAAATAATCAGTAAACATTTCGAGAAATAACAAATTTCAAAAATAGATATCTGATGACTCTGAGCTTTGATGGTTGGGTTCCTCGACTCTAATCAAATATTTTTCGCCCCCGAAGCCAAAGAAATAGTCTATTTTCAGCATTAATTCGGATTATGCATCTTTAATCTGTTCCAGTCGCAAACATGTGGTCCCCGGGTGAGCATCATCATACATGTTTATAGTCTAAAACGTGGACATGTCCCAACATGGAGTAAAGAATGGGCCAAGGTAGTCACTGCCTGAAGTAAAAGTCTAACATAACTCAAACAGTTTAATTATCAATCATTCTAATTTTTCTTTTCCAGGTTTACAAACACCTCTCACCCCTATCGTTGTTACCGATCCGTTGATCGATATGGAAAATATTAACCCCTTTTACCCATTCCATGTCCTTTCCATGATTAAATAACTGTATTATTTTGATATTTTGATATCTCGCATGACAATTTGCAACAACATAAATAGAGCTGCTTCCTGTGTGATATTGGTGACATGCTCTATAGTTTAAATGTTATATCAACCCTTCTCTTTGGTCCATACATGTCAATAATTTGGTGTGAAATCAGAACGTGCATCTATAATAAAGGTCGACATGCAATGGGTTTCGATTACCCCCACCCACCTATATACAATCGAAAACTCAGGTAGGCATAACTTAGTACCGTATAACGTGTGTGGGTTTTTTTGTGTGTATTGATCAAATAAGTAGGTACCCAAAACATATACTCGCACGCATCAACACTCAATATGACAATCGGTGAGACATATATACAGTAGTATACTGTAAACTGTTCGTGCGCGGGTTTGCCAAGTGTATATATTGGCTTTCCTCTTCATGCGTGTATGGATGAATAGGCGCATCCCATACATGGCTATATAGTTCTTTACTTTTAGAGAACTGCTAACTATCACACGGTCTCATTCTTGAGTGCTTCTTCAGGGTATATTTTGTACGCGTATAAGTGCGAAAGTTTTCTATTGCATGCCCGTTGTGTGGTGGAAATAATATAAAATATTTGTATATGGATATATTATACTTATGGTTACTTATATTTTTAGTGGGCGTTGGCTCCTGTGGTTGCCACTGCATCCACCTCATTTATACATGACACTTCAACTAGAAAATCCTCAGCTAGAGACTTGTTGCATTATGAGAGATTGTCATGCAGGTTCTAGTTTTCAATTCAGTCTTAAAGTTCTATACTTCACCTCTTGCTTGTCCCAATGGTTATCCAGGTTGTTCTTAAATTGGTTCATATTTTCTGAATATACAACTTTTTCTGGTAGGTTGTTCCATATTTCGACTACTCTCTGACTGAATGAATACTTTCTTGTGTTGTAGTTTGATCCCACTAGATATAGTTTGTAATTGATGCCTCTGGTTCTTTTGTCAGTATTTCTTGTGAGTACGTCTGCGACTTCTTGGTCATATGTGTTAAAGATTTTCAAACACTCTATCGTATCACCTCGATGTCTTCTGTATTGGAGTGTTGGAATTTTAAGTCGCTCCAATCATTTGTGGTATTCTAGGTCGTTTAACCCTGGTGCTAATTTAGTTGCCCTTCTCTTAACTCCTTCTGATCGTTCGATGTGTTTTTGTAGGTGGGGTTTCCATGCATGCTGGCTGTGCGTATTCCAAATGTGGTCGGACCAAGCTTTATATTACTTCACAATTGTATCCTCATCCAAGTGTGTAAAAGATCTTCTGATGGCACCCATTACCGATTGTCCTTTCTTTGTTTTTTCATTGATATGGCTTTCAAAAGTGAGCATATTGTCCGTGATTACCCCAATGTCTTCCTCTTCTTCCGCGATCTTTAGTTGGCAAATATCCCCCTTGTTGTTTGTCATTTTATATTCTGATTATACCTCAATTTACCAACGTTCATTGTTACACATTTCTCTTGGTGGAAAAGTAGCAGCCATTTGTCTGACCATATTTGTAAATCGTCCAGATGCATGGTGTATCAATATATATGTACACATGCACGGTTGTGTGAGTGTTAGGGGGTATAAATGGCGTTTTCCCATCCCTGCGTATTTCTGTCTTTCTTTTGAAAATTGCAAGAGTTCGTATATCCCTGTATATGTTCTTCTATATACATGTGCCACTCAGAAACGTGTGTATATACCCAACATCAAGTTTCAGTTTTCATGTAAACTCATTTGATAAGATGAGGACAATCAACGTTTATGACGCGCTAAAACAATCACTTGAACAAAAACAAACTGCCCCCTCGTTTAGATCCCACTCAATTTAACACCATAACCCTACTCCCTGCGTGTTATTTATTAGCATTTGACATCCAACGTATGTTGCCATTTATGGAACGTTTTTTTTATGATATCACCTTTCAAAACAGGCAACTTCATTTTGACGCACAAAAATAGATAAATATCTATAGAGCGTCTAGTATTTAATTGCCCATTAACGACGAACATTAAAAAGCGCTCCTGTCTCATAAAATACGTTTTATGCTTGTTCATATCGTATTAATTTTGGATGTTCTGGGCTCTGGGTCTTCGGTTGTGATGCCAGTGCGTCGCTTTCAATGGCATTTTGTATGTATTAATACTATCCGCTAATATAAGGGATGAAGAGCGTTTATCTCAGCCGTTATCGCAGTTTTACAATCCGTGGCTGGTAATTAACTCTCGTCGAAATATATTTTTTTCCTTGAAATATATTTTACCTCAGAACACATCGATGCGTGGAACTGCATCCCTAACTGTACTTCAGAAATAAGGTTAATAACCTGCATATACTTTCTAGACATATATCATTATTTTGGCTATATATACTGTACGAATTTTGAAAAAGACAGCAATTTAAATGCCCCTTGGCGGTTTGAAGTCTGATATTATCCTTGCGTCGAAATATTCTCTGGACAAATAATCCAGTCTAATCGTTTGTCTTGATTATGTGCCAATACGTTTCTTCAGCATGAACTAATAAAGAGCGTCCCTTCTCAGTTCCTTTTCCATGGCAAAAATAAAGGGCGTTTGTTGAACTTATTATATCAACATTCCCCATGTAAACTAAAAGTAAAAAAATTGAGTGGAATTCAAATTTACACATTCGTTGTGAATGTAGTAACCGTTCCTACACCACGAAAACTGTATATTTACTGCAGCGTGATATTTCGTGAGGCAATGTACGCTATTCAATTTAAGTATACATTTCTAGCACTTGTTTTGGAGTAGGCTATATCGCGACCACGTGTCTATATGTAACGTCATTTTCGGTACGTCGTTTGGCAACTCAATTTTGTCGCAATGCAGTTTATGGAAATTAAAATATTCTTCACCCATAGGAATCGTGGAATCTGCATGTATTGCCATGTAAGTATGCGGACTGTCGACATGTCGGAATCGCTATAACCACCCCTGGTCAAGTGGTCCTGATAATGTGCTATGATGCGGTTGGATCCTGCTGAATTGCTATGCATGATGCTGTTAGGGCAAACTGTTGCTGTTTTAATTAACAAGCCGTACCGTTATATTGTTTTAATTTGTCTTTTTCGCGGTGTTCCGATAATCTGAACATATCCAGGAAAAGCCATTATAAATATGCGTATCAAACCTTCAAAAACATTTTTATTGCGAAATATTTTTAATACTGGTTGTATTGGATGTTGAAAATCGACTATAATCAAGATGGTTACTCACGTCGTTTTAGAAACACTATCGCAGGAATTATTAAATTTTTCGAAATATATATGTTCTTGAATGTTTAATACACACACTGTTCTTTTTCTCTCTCTCAAATCGCTCGGATTAGCCAAACACCCCGAAATGACAACTTTAGAAAAATAACGGTACTTTTTCGTAACGGCATCAGTTTGCCCTACCCGCATCATAGAAATTCAGCAGGACCACCAGCATATTAGCAGGACCACTTGACCAGGGGTGGTAAACTACTTGCCAATGAATAGACATAAAATGGTTAAGAATCCACGAAGATTAACCTCCTATTTTCATTGAATTATATATATATATATATATATATATATATATATATATATATATATATATATGTGTGTGTGTGTGTAGTATATATATATATATATGTGTGTGTGTGTGTAGTCAACAGAGGTCCTTTATTATGGCGAGTGATAATATATATACACTATAGCGTCGGTGATCGTAATAAATTGTAATATATGCCTATAACATTGCGATAGTCCCTTAAACAAATTCCCCCCGAAGCCAAACTGAGTGCCCGCTGTATGGTAGGGATATAATAGTTGCACCCGATGTGTAAGACCCACTGTACTGTATGGAAGGGATATAATAGTTGCCCCTGCATGGTGTGTAAGACCAAGTAAGACG
This sequence comes from Siphonodentalium dalli, assembly GCA_032622095.1. Lineage (NCBI taxonomy): Eukaryota > Metazoa > Mollusca > Scaphopoda > Gadilida > Siphonodentaliidae > Siphonodentalium > Siphonodentalium dalli. The sequence continues at coordinate 164,493,842 of CP136064.1, forward strand.
GTAAGTAATTATAGGTCTGTTGTAGTCATACACTGAGTTTTGTGTTCTCATGGGACTTTGAGAGCATATTATCTCATCGAACAATGTACACCCAAATACCTAGTATATAGAGTCAGTACTCAGTAATTGACTGGATCAATTCTACTTGTTAATCGGTGATTAAATATGTCAGAATAATGGTTAGTATCGACAGCCACTTATTTGAGTTAAAATTTCAAACGAACATGGCTCATTTGAATCTCAAAAAGTTTGAACTTTAGTGGTATAATGAACGAGGGACAAATGCGTCGATTACTACATGGAATATCGTTAGCTAGGCTATATGTGACCCGTCATATCAAATCCAGTCGGAAGTCGGGATTTATTTACCATGTGACAATGCATTCTCTTATATATGCGAGTCGACCATAGGTCGCCTCGCATAAATAAGAGAATGCATTGGCTTAACAATTTTTTATCATGTTTTTTAAATAAATGTTTCTTACAATTTTTAGGACATAAAATAAAAAAAACATCCATTACCCTGCAGGGAGCCCCACACATATATAGAAGCATATAGAAGAGTGTCGTCTGCTCATGTTTGTCTGGGGCTCTGTATGGGTAAAATTATAAAATTGTTAAAGAATACAAGAAAAAATTATTAAAATTGTAAAAAATTGTTAGGCCAATGCATTCTCTTATATATGCGAGGCGATCCATGGTCGACTCGCATATATAAGAGAATGCATTGGCACAGGGTAAAAAAAATCCCGACTTACGACTGGATTTGATATGGCGGGTCACATATACTGTTACTCTGAGTAACTCGTCGAAGTTATAGAGAATCATTAGCAGTTTACAATTGTCGTCACATGTAGGCTATATAAGTTAGATAAACGCTCTTTATGTTCACGATGTAAGGAATATAATGGCCACCCATGCTCTTTTTTTTTTTCAATCCCAAGAAAAACTGAACTGCGTGTTCACAGAAAGCTGTTGTGATCAGCTACATGTATTTGAATCAACGTTAAACTGAGGCAATTTTATAACGTTTTAACTTGTTATATTTCAAACGAAGACATTTCCATGCCCATGCGCAGTGGATACTATTTTTTTCTTTCTCTATAGCCGACAGAAATGGAATCATATATACCAATGATTCCATCTATGGGAGTATTCGAAGATCGGATATCGACTTACGCTAGATATATAAATTAGCCATGATGTTTTTTTGTTTCGTTTTGTCACGCTTGCACACAGAAACTTATATCACCTGTGGTAATGGACGTTTATGATTTCTTCGCACAATAACGGTCAATATTAAAGAGAATCTGCAGTTATATACTTTTACGCTTGAAGCCCAATAGCGATTGAAAGCCTGAACTTTATGCTCGCTTCTGTTACTTCCTGGTTCGATTCGGGGATAAACAGAGGTCGATAATTAGCCTACGTTAAAGGTATACACTCAATCCGATCAGACACTCCTAAATTAATATTTCTTTGGCTTCGGGGGTAAAAAACATTTGTAATAAAAACCACTTGATTTTAGAGTTATCCATCTTCATCCGCAAGACCGTCCGTTTGACCACGTGTTTCTGTGCCACTTTTTACTGCAGATCTCGAGAAATAACAAACTTCAAAAATCGGTATCTGATCACTCTGAGTTTTGATGGGTGGGGTTCCTCGACTCGAATCAAATATTTTTACCCCCGAAGCCAAAGAAATAGTCATTTTGGAGCGTCTGATCATATTGAGTACCTTTAAATACTTGCACGTGACATGTATATGCAACAGAAAGACTTATTGATGTCATGGAATTTAGAAAAAAAACTGGTCAACAAGATGGATCAATAAAGAGCGTTTCTTGAAATTTTCCTCATGTTGTTGTTAAAAATTAAGAGCGTTGTCTTAAAGGCCCGTTTATTTTTCGAGTCAATTATTTGTTTTATAGTGCCTTGATGTACGGTTTTAATAACAATCTATGGCATAAACTATGATTAAAATACTATAATTCATCACCATTTGGAACGTCTGTTTCTCAGAAGGTGCCCATAGAGTAATAGAAAATAGCTGAAATCATAGAAACATTTCCCCCCGTTTCGCTCCCAGAATGCTACATAATTCAAACTAAGATATAGAGTTATCCCCCTTCCATTGATAATAACTGACATTGCAATGCAGTCCAGATGAAACTTAAGCACAGAAAACGCATCGATACATTAACAAAAACAACATGTTCACAGTTTATTACACCGGATAAGTTTATAATACAATGTTTTGGAGCTTCCTCTTTCAAATGGTATATAATATGGCATATATCTTATTTAATGTGATCTGTGGGTTCAACAGCCTGAGAATTATATATATTACTGTGGCAAGTTTATTCAGAGTATATCAAACATGAACATCGACATTTCGCGTATTTGTCGACGTATTTGACCCCCATTCCAAATTACATGCATGTACTTATATATAGCTACTAGAAGGTGACCCGACTTCGTCCGGGCTTTGACCTTGAATTGACCATTTTGAAGGTCAAGGTAAGGTGGGGTCAAACACCAACACCCCAAAAATGGTCGAAATCGGCCCAGTGGGTACCGGGAAATCGGCCCAGCGGATACCGAGATACCATATGCATCAAATTTCGTCCGTAAAAATCCGCCAGGTTAACCCGATTTGATTTCCACTCAAGTATATAAACGCGCCTCATATACACACGCTCATTAATTATCAATTTTCAACGTAAAGATAAATTACCATCGGTGCCCGATATATCGCCAAGACGTCTGAAACAGTCAAATGCATCGGCCGGTTAAGCGTTAACGTGATCTAACGTTATGACCTCTAACGACGTCATAGAAGTTACGCATAATTTTTATCCTGATGGAAGATAGTACCACTTCTTCTTGACAATTGAGGCAGATAACTAAAACGGATACATACGCATTATATATCGTTGGAAAGAGGAAACACGAAAGATTCTCACAGTGTCATCATTATGACTGGCATTTTATTATTCGCGCTGTTTCGAATCGATTTGTAAGCACCGAACTCAAATGAAAGTCCCGTAACACAGCGTAAAAACAGATTTGACCTCGGCACGTGAAAAGTTGACCTCGGATCTGAAAATTAATATGCCTGTGCCACTTCCCGACCGATAGTACCCTCACATACGAAGTTTCATCGAAATCGGGTCGGCCGTTTTCGAGTTCATCGCGAACACACACACAGACACACCACAGATACACAGACAGATCTTCCAAAATATATAATAGACTAGCCGATGAGCCCGACGTTGTCCGGGCTATTCAAAAACCAAATTTCAAGTCAATAGCTCTACCCAACCAGAAATTTCAAGTCGATAGCTCTACCCGTTTCCGAGATCTGGTCTGCGCATGCGCGAAGCTGGCGTCGCACGGGCTCGGCGACCCGATAAAATTCGTATCCGGGGCAAGATACATTCACATAGCAAATTTCAAGTCGATAGCTCCACCCGTTTCCGATATCTCGTCTGCGCATGCGCGAAGCGGGCGCCGCACGGGCTCGCCAATACGACAACGTTCACCGCCTGGTCAAACTACACACACGTACCAAGTTTCGTCCCGATCGGTCGAGAATCGTAGATTTGTATAAATGACAGACAGACAGACAAACAAACAAACAAACAAACAAACATACATACAGACAGAGGTCTTCAAAATATATATGAGACTAGAAGGTGACCCGACTTCGTCCGGGCTTTGACCTTGAATTGTCCATTTTGAAGGTCAAGGTCAAGTGGGGTCACGATTTGACCAGTCCAAAAACACTGCCCGGACAAAAGTACCCGACAAACGTGCCCGTCGAAATTCATCCGGTTTTACCCGATTTGACCTTGAATTAATCATTTTGAAGGTTAAGGTCTGGTCGGGGTCACGATTGGACCCGTCCAAAACAATCAGTGGACAAAAGTAACCCCACGTATCAAATTTCGTCGAAATCCCATCAAAATTGGCGATTTGACCTTGAAGTTACCAGATTTCAAGGTCAAGGTCACGTCGCACGGGCAAATGAATATGCTTATGAGACTCGCCATAAGAAAGTACCCCACATACCAAGTTTCATCGAAATCCCGTGATATTCGGGCGTTTGACCTTGAAATGACCCGATGTCAAGGTCAAGGTGACGTCGCACGGACAAATTAATATGCCTATGTTCGTCCCCGGCCGAAAATACCCCCACATACCAAGTTTCATCGAAATCGGGTGGGCCGTTTTCGAGTTCATCGATTACACACACACACACACACAGACAGATACACACACACACAGATCTTTCAAAATATATAATAGACTAGCCGATGAGCCCGACGTTGTCCGGGCTATTAAAAAACCAAATTTCAAGTAGATAGCTCCACCCGTTTCCGAGATCTCGTCTGCGCATGCGCGAAGCGGGCGCCGCACGAGCTCGCCAATACGACAACGTCCACCACCTGGTCAAACTACACACACTTACCAAGTTTCATCCCGATCGGTCGAGAATCGTAGATTTGTATAAATGACAGACACACAGACAAACAGACAGACAGAGGTCTTCAAAATATATATGAGACTAGCCGATGAGCCCGACGTTGTCCGGGCTATTCAAAAACCAAATTTCAAGTCGATAGCTCCACCCGTTTCCGAGATCTCGTCTGCGCATGCGCGAAGCGGGCGCCACACGGGCTCGCCAATACGACAACGTCCACCGCCTGGTCAAACTACACACACGTACCAAGTTTCGTCCCGATCGGTCGAGAATCGTAGATTTGTATAAATGACAAACAAACATACAGACAAACAGACAGAGGTCTTCAAAATATATATGAGACTAGCCGATGAGCCCGACGTTGTCCGGGTTATTCAAAAACCAAATTTCAAGTTGATAGCTCTACCCGTTTCCGAGATCTGGTCTGCGCAAATTTCAAGTCGATAGCTCCGCCCGTTTCCGAGATCTCGTCTGCGCATGCGCGAAGCTGGCGTCGCATGGGCTCGGCGACCCCATAAAATTCGTATCCGGGGCAAGATACATTCACATAGCAAATTTCAAGTCGATAGCTCCACCCGTTTCTTCAAAAACCAAATTCCAAGTCGATAGCTCTACCCGTTTCCGATATCTGGTCTGCGCATGCGCGAAGCTGGCGTCGCACGTGTTCGGCGACCCGATAAAATTCGTATCCGGGGCAAGATACATTCACATACCAAATTTCAAGTCGATAGCTCCACCCGTTTCCGAGATCTCGTCTGCGCATGCGCGAAGCTGGTGTCGCACGGGCTCGGCGACCCGATAAAATTCGTATCCGGGGCAAGATACATTCACATAGCAAATTTCAAGTCGATAGCTCCACCCGTTTCCGAGATCTCGTCTGCGCATGCGCGAAGCGGGCGCCGCACGGGCTCGCCAATACGACAACGTTCACCGCCTGGTCAAACTACACACACGTACCAAGTTTCGTCCCGATCGGTCGAGAATCGTAGATTTGTATAAATGACAGACAGACAGACAAACAAACAAACAAACAAACAAACAGAGGTCTTCAAAATATATATGAGATAGGTAACTTGGATCTTTAAATGGAACATGTATGTTTAAATGCACGGGCGGAGTTCGTTACAGAAATATTCATATTTGTTCAAAATCGCCATCAACAGAAGGAATATAAAAATATATATAGTTTTGTTCATATGCCAAACATAATCAGCGCGTAAATAGTATATTGTCGTCAAGACGTACGATGGTGTACGTAAACAAGAGCCTGCTCGTGTTACAGAAGTTGTGCTTCTATTTACATAACACAATTCTATTGGTTAATCACACACAAATGATATAAACGCTCTTTGTTATTTCCATATCAGGAAAACAGTAACAAATAACGCTCTTTGTGTTTACCATATCCGGATCCAAACAAAAGCCAGGTTCTGTAACGTTGTTTTGGCTTTTGTTTACGTAACAAAGGGAAATAAATGTACAATAACATACTGTTTATGCCATATTTCTATATTTTACTATTCTTTCTGTTTATGTGGGCTTTTGACGGAGGTGAATATTTTAACAGCATACCCACCGCCAACGCCGCCCGTATCTTTAATCTATGGATGTATTGCGCATCCATATACGACCATGATTACCAATTGCGACTTTTGTTAGATAAATGTCTGGCCGATTGTTTAATTATGCTGAACGAGAACACTGCATGATGTTAGGGACCATTACCGTACCGGCCCACATGTCAAACATATCACCCGCTTCCTGTCATTCGATCGTGCATATATAAGTGTCATTTCAGAACGAGATAATATATTCAACCGTATATGAATTAGTACAAATAAAAGCTTTGAGACAACATGTGGTATATGTATGCATGTCTCACTGTAGTAAATCAATATCCGTTACCGACCATTCTGAAATAAGTGTTATTATATAAAGGTACTCGTACTCAAATTTCTCACTTATATCACGCCTGATGGTCATTATTATAGATATTATATTAACTCAAACAATTTTATCTGATTGGAACCAAATTTAGTATGTGAGTTTCTCAGCCCAAAATACAGATTGAGTTCGAATATGGATTTGATCAGATTATTTTTAACGGAGTTATGGCCCTTTGGCATATAATTCATACATGCTTCAATAAATCAACCATTTTTCATCTGATAGGAACCAAAATTGGTATGTGAGTGTCTCAAATCAAAATACAGATCGAGTTTGAATATTGATTAGATCCAATTTTTTATACCAGATTTATGGCCCATTTTCAACTAAGAATTGAACAGATTTGAGATTTTAATGCTTACAAGATAACATCAGCAGCTTACAATTAATTACCAGTGATATCAGTAATATCAGTTTAGCTCTAAGAGAGACATGAGTTAAATCTGATTTATTGAATTAGAGTTATTTTTAGCCATTATATGTTCAACAGTAAGGTGTAACTCATTCATGAATCAATGGACTCTCCCATTCAGTTCTAAAATTATAAATTGGAATAGTCTATTATTCATTGTAGTGATGTTCTCAGAATTTGAGCAGACCAAGAGAACCCCACTTAGTAGCGCTATTTTTTATAAAGTTACCCAGTCCTATAATAAGATATCTGATGCTAAATGTACTGCACAAATAAAATTACTTTAATAGCCATCTGTTGTTTATTGTATTTCCATCGTGTGTGGACAGTGTTGGCCCAGGGTTTATCAACTCCCGCATATGCCTCTGGTTTAGCCTATCAATGCAAATACAAATGACATACCTGGTACAGTCCCCTAATTTTATAGAGTTAAAATTGTTAACCCTGGTCATCAATTTTATGCTTTTGTATATTTTTCATGTAACCATTCTCCTATTATATCTCCAGGTTTTGTAGTTAAAAATGAACCCTTCTCAACATTCCTGATACTTTAACAGATATACCTTTCATCTGATATATCTCATTTTATTGAAATGTATGTAAATTTGGTATGTGAGTTTCTCAGCCCAAAATAGAGATATAATTTTTACGGAGTTATGGCTTATGGAGTTTAGCGTCCAAGCTGAAAATAGCTTATCACTATCGCCAAGGTATGAGTTAAAAATCTGCCGATCGTGATCGGCCTCTCGTTCTTAGACACAGACGACATACATATATATGGAATTTAAGCTGAACTTTACTTTACTGTAAAGTTTGAGCTATTACCATGGGTTGGTAGTCTGTCGTCCGTGCATGTGTGTGTGCGTCTATCAAGACTTTCCTTTGACACACCCTACAGCCCACATCCCTCATCCGATCGTCACCAAACTTCATAAGGATCTTCTGTGTGACCTCTAGATGGGAGCTTTTTTTAATTTCGTTTAAAATAACATGGCTGCCAGCGACCATCTTGGATTTTACTCGTTGTACGACTAAATCCTATAGCACACCAACAGGTCAATATCTCATCCGATGTCACCAAACTGCATATGGATCTTCGGAGTGATCTCTAGTTTGGACTTTACCATTTTTTTTCGAATTCTTTTTTTTAAAGGCTACCTGCGGTCATCTTGGATTTTACTCTTTGTATGACTAAATACGTTGGGAGTTTAGTATTATTGTACATAGACATACCAACTTTCTGCATTCCATATATCGCTCCATTAAATGTACCATAAATTTGACAATAACCCCTCTCTAAGTTGAGCCTCAGTGTCAATGTCAAACTTGTTTGTGGAATCAATGTAGATATCAGTGAAATATAGTATGTTGTTCACTATAATGATGACTTAAAGGTACTCAATCCGATTCGATGGTCCCCATATCATCAGATTCCAACAACAACAATTTGTTTTAAATGACGCTTCAGTTATCAGAATCGATTAATTAACCGAAAATAATGCTAACCAAAGTCAAATATAGTATAAAATTTCCCAAAACCTGTTATTTATCAACATTTTGTTCAACGAAATTTTGCCGGTTTGTCAAATATCTGACACAAAAGTCACTTGATTTTAGAGTTATCCATCTTCGTCCGCAAATTTGGCCCGAGACAGTCTTCTCGTCGACTTTTACTGGGCCACTATATATTCGAGGTGTTGAAAAATAATAGATTTAAAAAATCGATATCTGATCACTCTGAGCTTTGATGGGTGGGTTCCTCGACCCGAATCAAATATTATTTACCCCCGAAGCCAAATAAATAGTAATTGAGGGGTGCTTAATCGGATTGAGTAACTTTAAATTTTAGTTTTAATTGATTTTGTTTGCATTCTTCATTATAGGGTTATATCACTTTTATAGAAATGTTGATATTTTGTCTGTCCGCGTGAATGTCTCAACTGTGGGTCATCCGATCTCATTGGAATTGGGTTGATTTATTCAATACAGAATAGCTTTAAAAAGTATCCGTTGGATTGATTGAAAATGGTCACCGTCTTCTGACTACTGACTACTTATAGGGTATACCAACTCTAAATTTGCGATATGCCTGGCGGCAGCCAGCTATTGTTGTCCACTGGAATGAGAGGAAATCGATAAATTATCAGACCTGAACTAGCGGCTCGTAATCTTCAGTGTTGGGATAAAACCTAGTAACATCGTTTTTAGCTCAATTTAACAAAGTCAAGTTTGGGCTATGAACATTGGTTGTCGTCCGCCAGTCTGTGCTTCCGTCCGTCAACAAGTTCCGTAATAGCCCTCCCAACTGGTTATACCTCTCATCCAATCATCACCATCATATGGATCTTCTGGGTGACTGAGGGGGGGTCGGAAAAAAAATTCAGGCACGTATGGCATTTTTTCCCTTTCGATCATTTTTTGTACCCACCCACCCCCACCGCCAATTTTTTTTCCGTTTTCGGCAGTTTTTTCCAACCATTTTTTGACACCCACCCCCCCCCCTTTTAACACTAAAACAGAGATTTTCGGGGGGAAATTCACTGTAAACAGCTGTATATGAATTTCTGTGCATACTATTTATCATGGATGTTAACATGGACATGTAAATAGGAATGAGTCATTTTGAGGTCATCGGCCAAAAAAACATGGCTGCCAGTGGCCATCTTGGATTTCAAAATTTGCAACAAAATACAACACGATAACTGCCTGCAGTCAGTTTACCAGTTAGAATTACATTATTTCTCTCATTCAAAGTGGTTTTGAAGCCCAACTCATTGCCAAAACACTAAAAAACAAGCAGGAATTTTTTTTTTTAGTTGCGGAAAAAATTGCTTGTTGGTGGCTTTGACCACCCACCCACCCCGGCATACGTGCCGGATTTTTTTTTTCACCCCCCCCCCCCCCCCTGGGTGACCTCTAAATGGGAGCCATCGATTTTGTCCACTGAAATTCGTTAACATCATGGCAACCAGCAACCATCTTGAAATTCAAATTTGAATCGGCACTATATGCAGCCCGCATTTATTAGAGAATTGTTTCGAAAATGTACAGGCAAGTTTAGGTTGACATACATGCATTTGGGAGCTATCGAAATTGAACAATTTTCGGTGAAAAACATGGCCACCATCTTCGTACATGTATGTTGCGTATTTATAGACTTGACTGTCTGATGCATGTAGTCTCTGTATTTTACAGATGGTTATATAAGCAAAATACACTTCATAGGTTGTATCGATAAGGGTGCATTTACATTGCTATAGAAATGTATCCAGATCTGTATGAAGTCACGTGTCGCGCATTACGGTGATCACAACATGATTACTAATAGTGAACGCGCGCTCATCAGCACTCTGGTAATTGACAATTCACTGCGAGTCGTGTCAGTTTAGGCCAGACATAAAAATGTATCAACTATCAACAGATAACAGCGATTTGGTATGTGCCGCAGGTATTTAAAGTGTATCCTTATACCACTTGATAATGGTTCGAAGAAAGAATGAAAATCATGCAGTTACCCTACAACACCCTTTATTTGACCAAATGTAGTAAAATTTTCAACTGATGACAATTCCAATGACAATGTTGACCAGTGTAGGACAATATTGTTTTCTTAAATTACATGCAGTTTTTATATATAGCTGTTAGACAATAAATATGATGATAATGACTGGCCACGGGGAGGGACCAGGTCACAATATTTCCAAGTGTTGGACATTTCCAACATTACACCCGCCCCTATGATAAGGTTGGAAAATTTCCAGCTGATGGCCATTCCAGCCCAAAATTTTGATAAAAAGTAGGAAATTATGCAAATATTGGTCCGAAAACAATACCCCCCCCCCCCCAAATAAAATGTTTGAAAATCAAACTACAAGATCATTTTCAATCTATTGTTGGTTTGGAAATTACAACTAATGTTGTATCAGGTATGAAATATCCAACCGTTGAACAAGTTGCCACGTCCCTATCCGTGTTCAATATTCGAAATACACGGGTTGAAATGACAACGAAAACATTCGCCAAGCCCGAGTAACAATTAATCAAAACTGATTTGCCTGTCGCAATGCTTCGGCGTTGACCGTGACGTATAGCGGACACGATTTTTGCTCACACGAACTAATACCGTTTCCTTTCTGTGTGCATTTCTATATCAACCCGTTTACACTATAGTCTGCGTGTAGATCTATGTAGATTTCTATAGAAATGTAAATGCACCCTTAACCGTGCATGTGCTGCATATGTATTCTGATTTTGAATTGTATTAATTGTATGACCGATATATGCCGATGCCGGCGGCCATATTTTTCATTAAAAAATCGTTCAAATTCGATAGCTCTCATGTAGATGTGATCCTAGACACGCCTGTAAATTGTCAAAACATTTCTCAGATAAATGCGGACTGCAAAGTGTGCCGATGGATTCAAACATGATCTCCAAGATGGCTGCTAGCGGCCATGTTGTTTAACGAATTTCGGAAATAATCTATAGCTCTCATCTTGAGGTCACCATGAATAAAAGATCCATATGTCGTTTCGTGACGATCGGGTGAGGGATGTGAATTGTTGGGAGTGCCGAAGGTTTTAGCTCTGCGTGCATGCAAAGAGTGATATCCAAGATGGCCGCTGGCATCCTGGTTTTTCAACGATTTCGGAAATAATCGAATGGCTCCCATCTAGAGGTCACCCCGAAGATCCATGTAGTTTGTTGACAATCGGAAGATGGATGTGTCCTTTATGATTTGCCGATGGATTTTATGATGTGCCGATGGATTTAAGGATACAAAGAGTAAAATCAATGCAGATGGGCGCAGACAACCATGTTTTTCAATGAATTTCGGGAAAAGCTATGGCTACCCCGAAGATCCATTATGAAAAGTTTGGTTATGATCGGATGAGGGATGTGGCGTGTATTGGATCCTGTATAGGGTGTGCTAAAGGAAATTGTTGACGGACGCCAACCCATTTCAAAAAAATACAATCCCATAGTAAGTCTAACAACCCCGTGTAAAACAAGCATGTGCTTCCTTGGTTACACTATGGAAGAATAATTACACATTTTTGTACCATTTGTCACATTCCGGGTATCGAAATATGTCGACAAATATACCATACTCTATAAACTACAAAAACTACAGAAAGAAATATAATACCTTCGCTTTGTTTTACCTTACCAGGGGGAAATTATTTACAACTAACGTTGCTTAGACACTTTCTACTATAGAAGCTAAAAAAGAACACACGCACTCTGCATTTATATTACCATTTTCTCTGTCATGCCATTCTACATGAAGAAGACAATCAATTGTATGTTTTGCCCTTTCCACTCTGTCCCCTAGTTATTCGCAATCCCGCTTTGTGGAATAAAATTCTCGCGCGCTCATCCAATTCATTCAAGTATGCAGTTTGCTGTGGAAGTAGTATACAGTTGCTTTTTAACTTTTATATGCTTGGCACAGGTTCGATCAAGTGGAATGGCAATTAGACCAGATTTCGCGGACTAATAAACTTTTCCTTCGTACAGGAATGATAAGCCCTCGAGGAAGCCAGGCCGCAAATCCTGACACCTCCTCGCGCAAAACTCATTATTCTGTCAAATTTACACCGGCGGTCTGTTACGGGACTTCATTCTATGAGTATGAAGAGAAATTACTTCTGGTGAGGCTGGTTTATCCACGTGCACCCCAAACTCACGAAGGTTGGAATAAGGTGCACTGCCACGAGGGTGGATATGATTCACAACAAGGTTTAGGTTACAAACAACTAAGTATTCATTTATTTATTGGGGTTTAACGTCGCTTTCAGCAGCCAGGGCTTATTCACGACGTTGTCAGTTTTATTGGCGGAGGGAAAGTCCGTGCACTAATGTAAATCTAGCAGTGAATTCTTTGGCTGGAAGAATTACCCATTGTGCCCGGCGAAACCACCGACCATCGGCGAGTAATGGGCAACTCCGCCAGATAGCGATAATTCATACGTAAGTCAGCGATGACTCCACAAATATTGCTAATCGTGTAGTATGTTCAAATATTTAGTCTGAATATGATTTTCAGAATATTGTCCAATGCTTTGACCTTTTCATGCAATGTTTACCAACAAGTTTTGATTAAAATTTGGTATCTTCGGACTAATTGGACTTTTATCGGTAATCCCACTGTAACAATAATGTTTACATAACAATGTTTTTTACATGCAAAATCTCATTATTGGAGAGTTATTAATAATGAAAATAAGAACAATGTCAATCTATTTTGTCATGTACTTCTTAATGATGGTTGTTTTACAGACTTTTATTATTTCGCATGAACGAACTTCGAAGGCCTTGGGTCCCTTTAACCCTTCGCCGTCGGGACTTACATTAAAGGCCCACTTCATTTTCGAACACCCAGATTACATTCTATAAAATATATGCCATATTATGTACCATTTGAAAGAGGAAGCCCAAAAATATTGTATTATCAACTTGTCCGTTGTAATAAACTGTGAACATGTTGTTTTGTTGAGGTATCGACGTGTGTTCTGTGCTTAAGTTTCATCTGGACTCTATTGCAAAGTCTATTATTTTCAATGGAAGGGGAATGACTCTATATCTTAATTTGAATTATGGGAGCGAAACAGGGGAAATGTTTCTATGATTTCAGCTATTTTCTATTACTCTATGCATGGACACCTGAGAAACAGACGTTCCAACTGGTGATGAATTATAGCATTTTAATCATATTTTATGTCATATATTGTTATTAAAACCGTATATGAAGGCACTATACAAAAAATAATATATAAAACAGATATATAGCGTGCACCAACTCATACCCCTTGTGGGTCAAATTGTCCCAATTTCTTGTGCATAAGTTCGGGTAGTATCGATTTGATCTGGAGGTCTGGAACCCTCAATGCATCTTTAAACATCCATAATTTTTACAATCAAACGATCATAATTGAGAACGCTATTTTATTATCTACTTCTTTTTGGAAACGAAACCATGAATACATGTAAACGTTCTTTTTGAGAGAGGATCATTGGATTTGTTGCTATCCTGATCTGATCATCCTCCAAAAATCTGTCTTGATGTTACCATTTACGTCTTAGCGAATATATCACATACATGGGAACACATTTCTCAACAACTTAAACCATGCATGAATATGTTTTGCGCTGCAAACAAACGCGAAACCCCCTGAAAAACATCAGGTGCACCAACCCCAAAATAGTCGCCGAAATGACAGTCTAAATGAAGAATCCCAATATTCGTCAAATATATTCTCTGCTGGAAAATCGTATAACGGAGCGACTCGAAGCTAATATACAATTCCTGTAATTAGGAATTGTGTCCCAGTCCCAAGTAATATGTGGAGATCTTTCAGTTGAAGCCAATAACACATGACAGAAGATCGTAGTGTGTATGCATCGACCAATAATATTATTTTCTTCAGATAAGCTCCCGGAGTATGATTGATAACTGGCTCAAGCCTGAAGGATTTCACTATTTGACTTGCATCAAAGAATAGATTTAATGAGAAATCTTGAGACGGCGACTCAATCTTCATCAGAGAAGCAAACCCGATAACGCTCCGGTTAGAAAGACGACAGACCAACGTGGAGCCAAAGTATATTTGTACACGTCGTTTGTGTATTAAACGGAGGTAAGCGGATATTAAATTGTGTTGATGATGAAGACTCGAATGCTGGACGCATGTTCATTCCCTCGGTGACGCGTCTATGGACTATATACATTCACCTATAGAAGGTTGCGCAATTTTCTCCGTAACTAGAACGCAGCGCTTAGATTGTGATAGTTTGACATTAGACTCCCAGCGAAGGCTATTACTTATCAAGATTTAAAATTATATTGGTAATATAATGCTCGCTGAAATAAATCTACGTTATCCGATTGAATTGTTTTGAATATAGGGTATCAATGTTTTCAAATTGACATGGATGGCGCATAAGAACTGCGATATATGTATATTGTGACTGAACGTAGAATGGATTCGGAGATTCCAAATGACTTCACGTGAGCATACGATTTGACGTTCACAAGCAACCGATGCACAGTATGCAATACATGATGCACTCGTTGAGAAGAAATTGTGTTTGACTTAACGCTCGCGAGTCTACAAACCTTCGAGATCCTTCATAGTACAAGCATTTATATCACGTGAAAGAGTGTGAAACCTGAGATGCATTCGAAGACCACATATATATTCATCGGAGTTACACTAACCGTGATATACACCTTCGTGTATAATGTTCTGTCGCTCAGTCATCTATCTGGAGTGACAAATGTCAAACTTGGGCGCCATTTAAACCAGTATGGAGCGTTCTATCAAGGACAGAAAGTGAAGAACTGGACATGTAGGCATCTTCGATTCTCCGAGAGAAGACTTCCTCTAACAGCTCTGGCCAGTGTTCCAGGATCTGGGACAAAATGGATGCGACATCTCGTTCAGCAAGTAACAGGTAAGATCGTGGTTCATGTTCCCATTTATATTAGAGCCGTGATGTTTTACCAAAAGTTGTTTTTTATTTTTTTAATGTAAATTGTTTTTATTGAAATATAATCAGATTAATTTACATATGTAAAGCTGTGTTACACAGTTAGATAAGATAAGATAAAATAATATTTAATGCAAAATACACCCAAATGGGCAGTTGTAAACATGAATAAAATGCATAGAATTTTACAACAATTGACTATATATGTTGTAGGAGTATATATATGGGTTTAGTATGTAGTTTCCTAACGACTTTTTTCCTCTTTTCTTCATAAAATCGAATTCATCTGTCATAAATCATAAGTTGATTAGCTTTTATTAGAATCAAGAACGGTGAAGAAAGACCGATTTCATGTCACATATAACATTAATTGTTAATTTTTGTTCGTTCTTTATATAATAAATCTAAATTTCTCATAATTCGTCATATCTGATAAATGTGGTAAGTTTGTGATTATGTCCCTAAAATTGGTATTATGCATACTATTTTAGGCTGTACATTCTAATATCAAATTTATGTTGATTACTTAAAAAAAATATATAATACACATTTATATACAGAATAATATCTGATAACAACGATTGAACAGATATTTAGACGGGAATGTGTGGGGTTGGCATTCGTACACAACTCACACACACCTTGCACACACATTGGTATATTAACAATATTGTATGCGTACATGTAAACACGTATTTTAAATTTATGTTGATTACAATATAGAGCATTATCCCTAACATACATTCAATCATATGCCCCTTCACGCACTCACGCTTGCACACTTACTTACATCAACAGGCATTATCCCTTTACCCAACAAACCGGCCAAATAAAGCTTCAACAGCCTAAAATATCTTCGGTCTGTCTCAATAAAACCATACACATATGGATATCATTGGAACCGGCTCCTTGACCACATTGTGATAGTTACAGTTATGCCCTGTGCCAATGCATTCTCTTATATATGCGAGTCGACCATAGGTCGCCTCGCATATATAAGAGAATGCATTGGCCTAAAAAAAATCTTTTTTTACCATTTTTTCTTACATTCTTTAACAATTTTATAATTTTTAATGTGTTAAGCCAATGCATTCTCTTATATATGCGAGGCTACCTATGGTCGAATCGCATATATAAGAGAATGCATTGGCACAGGGCCGTTCTATTGGGTAAAGGGTTATAAAGCTCTGAGGAGCCGATCTGGCTATCTTATATTGCAATGGAATTGTAATCATGATATAAAAAGAGAAAGATCTGATACATCATCCATGTCTTTGTTATAATTTGTATAATTTTCGTTCCGGTTTAGCACGACACTCAAATTACTGAAGGATGACTATAATTACTTCCCTCGAGGTCTTTCATTATTTAATTCACTTGAGACCAAGTCTCCGGTGGAGCTAATGTCATCAATTATCACCCGACGATGCACCGTCCACCCACTCGTCCGTCCGTCTAAATTACTTCAAACATTCTTCCCCAGAGCCTCACAATCGGATTGGCTCATATTTGGTGGAGATGGCAATTAGGTGGGTTTTTTGGGGGGGGGGGGTTCAGATTTATCATAATCAACTCTTGTCAGGTTAAGGGGTAAGGTACTTGAGGTCTAAATCTGAATTGTTATGCTTACATTAATTTTTCACGATATCGAACAATATTTTAATCAATGATACATTATGTTTGTCATTGCCTTTTTAGCTCACCTGAGACGAAGTCTCCGGTGGAGCTATAGTCATCACTCATCGTCCGTCGTCCGTCCGTCCGTCCATCCGTCCGTCCGTCAACAATTCTTTGAACACGATCTTCTCCTCTGAAACCGGAAGACCGAATTGGTTCATATTTGGTGTGGATGTTCCCTAGGTGACTCTCATTCAGATTTGTTCAAATGAGGTCACTGGGTCAAATAGTTGCGAAGCCAGGGCCATAACTCTATTCCTCCATAGTAATTCTTACAACGACTTCTTTTTCAGAACCATTGGGCCGATTTAGCTAATATTTGGTATGGAGGGTCCTTGGGTGACTGTTGTTCAGATTTGTTCAAATGAGGTCACCCGGTCAATTAGTTGAGAAACCAGTGCCATAACTCATAGTAATTCTTACAATGACTTCTTCTAAAACAATATTTGGCCGATTTAGCTTATATTTGGTACAGAGAGACCTTGGGTGACTGGGGTTCAAATTTGGTCAAATGGGGTCACTGGGTCAAATAGGGGCAGAGCCAGGGACATAACTCCAAAAAAATTATAAAATTTTTGCATTTTGACCTTGACCCCCACCCACCTCCTGTCCCTGCCACACCACACTGTATCATACCATGTTATCTCTTCCTTGTTCACCCCATTAAAATCCTTGTTTTGATCACAGCTGTAGGAGTATCAAAAAGCTGTGTGTGCAGTCGTTAAAACCTAATAATCTATGTCAACACCGCCCAGACACTGGTAGCTGATGGTTTCATGAATGGAATATAATTCTTAGAATGCACTTGCTCTCAAGGTCATGGGAATTTTGTTAAGCTAATGTAGTCAATAAATGTTGTATGTCATATTCTCACAGAGATGTCCCCACAGTGTTGGGGGGGGGGGGGGGTGACTGACAGATTTGTTCAATGAAATGTAAATTTGAAGCTCTTATGAGAAGAAGCTATAGTCATCACTTCTCATCTGTCACCTGTTCATCTGTCTGTCCGCCATCCATCTGTCAACAATTCTTTGAACATCTTCTCTAGGTCATAGGACTGAATGTGTTCATATTTGGTGTGGATGTTCCCTAGGTGACTCACATTCAGATTTGTTCAAATGAGGTCACTGTCAAATGGTTGTGAAGCCAGGGCCATAACTCTTGCCCTCCATGGTAATTCTTAAAAACGACTTCTCGTGTACCATCAGGTTGAATTGGTTCATATTTGGTATGAAGGGTCCTTTGGTGACTGTAGTTCAGATTTGTTCAAATGGGGTCATCCTGGTCAAATAGGGGCCAAGCAACGGTCAGTTTTCCTCTTAATATGCTTCATTTACACGGACCGTCACGTTTATTTTACTGATATTTAGTATGAAGGGTTCTTTGGTGTCTGGGGTTCAAATTTATGCAGATGGGGTCACCAGGTTAAATAGGGTGGGACCAGGGACATAACTGTATGTCTCTATAGTAATACTTATAAAGTCTTCTCAAGAGAGATTGGACCATATAGTATGGAGGATCCTTTAGTGACTGAGATTCAGATCTGTTAACATGAGGTCAACCCATTAAGAAATGACGGGACTATGGGGACTTAAGACTTTTGTGTCTAAAAAATCTTTAAAATACAAAATTCATTAAAACGTCTACCTTGGAACTACCTGACTGATTAATCTGACATCATATAGTGTTTTTGGGTCCATGGATAATTGGGATTTAAACATGTCTAAATGGTTTTATATAAAGCGCTATTGAGATTGAAAATTTCCAACAATTGAGAAAGTTTGAGATGTCGGTTGTGAAATTTCAACCTAAGACTTGGGAGTCTGGGCCCCGGGCGAGAGGGGACTTCTTGAGCTGGAGGAGGGGGTGATCACTAGTGTACAGTTGGTAATTTCAAGTTAGATTTGGTAATGGTAGATTTTGTAGATTTGGTAATTTGATATTCACTGATCTACATGCATGAAGCCTCTCTAGCCACATATCCTGTTTAGATCTACTCCTTTTAAAGTGATTATGAAAAGTTCTGACTGTTGTGGTCTCCAAAGTCCCAGTCTTATCAGTCTTTGCAGTCTGGTGAGCGACCCCACATTATTTGACTGTCTTGTTATTAGTAAGACTGAATTGGTAGCAATGTCGCATGGTTTCGTGAAAAAAGCAACACACGATCTCCAAAACGTGCACAAAGCCACACAGAATCTCCCAAAATGTTCAATGCGACTTTTTCACATTTGGAAGATCCTG
This sequence comes from Siphonodentalium dalli, assembly GCA_032622095.1. Taxonomy (NCBI): domain Eukaryota; kingdom Metazoa; phylum Mollusca; class Scaphopoda; order Gadilida; family Siphonodentaliidae; genus Siphonodentalium; species Siphonodentalium dalli. The sequence goes on from CP136064.1 coordinate 164,513,097, forward strand.
GTGACCATGCGACAATGACAAATTAAGCATTTGTTAGCAACTGATATTGGACAACCACCATCGAGAAAGAAATGGTTACCACACCAGTAGATCACACTTACTCATTTTTCTGGAGACATTCAACCCTAAAAGTCGACGTGTCTAGGAAAACGTCAAATGTTCTCCCCGTATTTTGACAAATGTACTTAGAAAGGTTGTCCTAAGTCGTGACCGCTGATCGATCACATTGTCTCGTTCGTTTCCTAAATTATTCCGTCCCTACTCATTCCAGTAATTGAGCGTCTTGCGAGATAATAATTACATCTATTCCTGGCCATTAGTAGAATTTTAATACGCAAGAGATTATGTTTGGCTGCCTACCGACCAGGATAAGCGACATCGCACACAGGGATGTAACTAAGGTATAGGGCCACGAAGCTACATCATTAGTGTACTCTCTACACTGTCGCTTCAGACGTTCGGATGGCTGCTATCTGGAACTCATGCAGTGGATGAGCTAGATTTTTGTTGCAGGAGTTATTGCACTCACGAGTAAAAGAGATTATGTGCATTTTAGGGACATTTATTAAATGGTTGATGTGTTGTTTTAACCCATTTGCCTTGGAAATATCAGTTATAAATATGAGTTGTTTTGTTGAATGTGTATTGTGAATTTCCATAACTCATGTACTAGTTTTGTCACCCATAAGGTAAATGTTTATAATTGTTTTAAACAAATTTAAAATAAAAACTGCTTTTGTTTAGATGTTTAGAGACTTGATTGGTGACGTAGGTTCTTGACCCTAGCCTGAGGTAGTTGTACACGATTTTAACGGTTGCATGAAAATAGGAAAATAAATATGCATTTATGGGGGTAACAACTACCAGTACATGTAGCCTATGTTAAATGTGACATTATGGTTTAATGGTTCGATTATTTAACAAAGCTGTGAAAGTTGGCAATAAAGTAATACATTTGGGGTGCGTAACACGATTTTAGTATTCAGTGCTCCGTGTGTTTGACTTTGTGAAAATAGCCAGACCCCCCCCCCCCCACCCCCCCCCCCCCCCATTGCATGGATCGTGACACCTGGGCTTACAAGACAATTATTTATATTTTTCTATTTCGTATATTTCTCAGTTCTATCATAGCCCTATGTATCGTGTAGAAGAAGCTTATTTACTTCGCTCAGTCATTATTGCTTTTGGGTTGAAAAAAGGTAAATTTTTGTCAAAATTCTTTTTAATCGGACGTTTTGTGTGTACAGAACAAGGGACATAACTCAGTGATCAATCATTAGTGGTACGAACAAAGCAAAGTACAGACATTTGTCAGCTTCAGGAACTAAATAAGTAGAATTACGTCCCTTTCGTTTTTACACCCAATCTCGAATACGAGTTAAAAAAATTCTGGCACGCGATTGGCGTATAATATTTCAATAATATTTACAAATTTAAAAGATATAATACATATGGCATGTATAAATGTGGTTTTCCCTAGTCTGAAATGCGTTCGTGTCCAAATATTGACGGGAGAATAAGGCAGGGTATTTGTTTTCATCAGCAGTTCAAATTTTGTGCAAAAAGTTAGGTAGTGTGGAAAACGCGTGTTGTAAAATTTAAAAATGCGTGGTCAGGATAGTATTCATACATGGCAAAAGATGCGCGAAGGGTTGGGCTTCACGAAATTTACGATTTCGTGCAATTTGTATGTAGCAAATTTAGTGGGCGGGGCCAAACATTAACACTGAGGCCTATGGAAAACATTTGGTTCCTTCTAACCTAAAGCAAAACAAAATCGAGTTTTTCGTATTTCGGCCTATGATGAAGAAATATGGTGGACTATCACATCGTTGTTGTTAGATTGACGAAGCATACATAGCTAGACATTATACTACACCGGATTTTGATTTTATGGCCATTTTTCGCGGCGTTGAGAATAGTTGCACCTGATGACCTCACTGAGATTTTCGCACATTTATCGTCATTCTGTATCTGGTGTGCTCCTTTAAGAGAGGAACCACTTCACATCGATATCTTTATATAATGGTGGATAACTGACCATCGAGAAATACTCGATATCTCGAATAGTTAACCCTGTAGCTGCCAACTTGTCGACCACACGGGAATTCCTAGCTTTCAGATACATGGGGGTGGGTATAAAAATCCGCCATTTTATTCATAAACCCGGGAAATTCAGTTTAACGAAGCATATAATCTGAAAGAGGATTAACACACATTGTCTATGCCGTTCAATGCCTGCGCGTCGTGGACATTAAAGGCATATTCTGCTCGATTAATTACCATTTGTTACCCAAATTTCCACCAATTTTGAGACATTTTCCAAATATGGCAAATCTCGGTATGTGGTGATCACGAGACACCCATGATTTTTAATGTTGAACTGCTGACGGCACTGATCAATTCCCGAATATTACTTCTTTGATTAATGAACGGATGTTTCCATAATTGCCAACGACAGGGAAAAATTTCCGTCAAAATTTTCCTGCTAAATGAACCATGCATCTTTGGAACTAGTGGGGTTAAAATTACACAGATTTCTGGAGAATGAGAACAAAGAGATGTATAAAATCAGTTTTATTTAGCATAGATATGAAACAGCTTCACGCCGAGGTAGTATGGATTACGTATCGTCAGTTTTCCCCATCGCTTAAGGTTAGAAGGAACTAAATAAGTAGAATTACGTCCCTTTCGTTTTTACACCCAATTCTGGCACGCGATTGGCGTATAATATTTCAATAATATTTACAAATTTAAAAGATATAATACATATGGCATGTATAAATGTGGTTTTCCCTAGTCTGAAACGCGTTCGTGTCCAAACATTGACGGGAGAATAAGGCAGGGTTTTTGTTTTCATAGGCAGTTCAAATTTTGTGCAAAAAGTGGGGTAGTGTGGAAAACGCGTGTTGTAAAATTTAAAAAGGCGTGGTCAGGATAGTACTCATACATGGCAAAAGATGCGCGAAGGGTTGGGCTTCACGAAATATACGATTTCGTGCAATTCGTATGTAGCAAATTTAGTGGGCGGAGCAGGGGTGGGGGGTGAAAAACAAAATTCAAAGCCACCAACAAGCAATTTTTTCCGCAACTAAAAAAAAATTCTGCTTGTTTTTTAGTGTTTTGGCAATAAGTTGGGCTTCAAAACCACTTTGAATGAGAGAAATAATGTAATTCTAACTGGTAAACTGACTGCAGGCAGTTATCGTGATGTATTTTGTTGCAAATTTTGAAATCCAAGATGGCCGCTGGCGGCCATGTTTTTTTGGCCGAATGACTTCAAAATGACTCATTCCTATTTACATGTCCATGTTAACATCCATGATAAATAGTATGCACAGAAGTTCATATACAGCTGTTTACAGTGAATTTCCCCCCGCAAATCTCTGTTTTAGTGTTAAAAGGGGGGTGTGTGTCAAAAAATGGTCGGAAAAAACTGCCGAAAACGGAAAAAAATTTGGCGGTGGGGGCCAAACATTAACACCGAGGCCTATGGAAAACATTTGGTTCCTTCTAACCCATTGCTATAAGCTAGATTCAAGATAGTTTAACTGAACATAGTAATATTACAGTAAATTGGCGCCTGCTAAAAAGCGTTCTGTTTGTGGTTGACAGGAACCGCGTGGAAGAACAAATGAGTAATGATGTGATTCTGAAATGAAAATAAGGTTATTATGTAAATCTGTGTTGCTAACTGTTATAAGCCTGCAAATCATGTTTTAAGAAACAACAACCAGCAAATTCATTAATGCGACTCGATAATTTCAACTCATGCCTTGGTATAATGTTACAACTGGCAATGAACAATAAATAACATATGCAATACTAATGTATACTAGTCATTGATTTGGGTAACCATCTATACAATATTGTTTTACAAGCTATTTACAATTCTCATAATTCAGGATGATAAATGTGTGTATATTTGGGGAAACTATTCCAATGAGTTGTAGCTCTTTTTGAAAGAGCTTTTTGTGCCCCCGATGTTCTCAAATGTTTCAAGAAAAAAATTCTGAATTTCTGAAAAAGTTCTGAATCGTGTATTGTAATGATGAACGTCAGTTACATTTGTAAATAATTTCACACGTCATTCAGGTATCATGCCGTAGTGATAGTCTCTCAATGTTTTACCATTTGCATATTACCAATATCAGTCAGTTGGACGAGTTTTTCATGAAAGAATAATTTATCAACTGATACATTAAACATGTGTGATATCATTACAATACAGCGACCGTATCAATATGTACAGGTCTTCTTTGGTCACACACTCCATATAATATTGCAGTACGTGAGGTATGGTAATGTCAGTGTAGTATATAATATTTTAATAATTTTCTTTGGAAGAAATTCCTTTGATTTTGACAAAACTCCTGTGTTTTTTTAATTTCTTAATTAGTGAAGTCATATCTTGTTTATTGTTTCCATGAGAGGTGTTCATCAAGAATAATACACAAGAAAGGAGTTACCGTTTTTGGCATCATCTTATTTATATTTAACTCTGGTAACTTATTCTTTATAATTGTGTTTCAATTTGAGTATCATCTGCAAATAGAATAAGTTTCAGGCGATTACATTTATCAGGTTGGTAACATACCGTTATATTTATCCTGTTCTCCCGAAAACCCGCACATTATCTGCTTATAATGGAACTTATTTTAGGTACAATGATCTGCTTAGAATTGCCTCGTTTTGAGTCGATAATCTGCTAAAAGTGACATAATTTTAGTCATACTATCGACTCATAATGCGACTAATCTAAGCAGATTATATGCTGACAATGACACAAATGAGCCAACTGGCGACTTTTCATATGTCTGATCTTTAACATGCGTTTTCACCTTGGCACGCGCACTAAAACGAAATAACGGGTATGAGTCCATTATCTGCTTATTTCATAATCAAATAATCACATTGTGTACCTATTTCACACTATATGTCAATTATGTGCGTATTTGCGCGAGGATATGTTGCTATATTTTACATACTATAGCTATCTTGTAAACCAGTTCAAAACATCACCACGATATCCATACTATTCTAGTTTAGTAACTAAGATTGCATTATCAGTAGTATCAAGAAACACTACAGGTGTGTGTTGCTTATTGCCAAGTGCTTCTTAAATATCTTCCATTACGTCAATCATAGCTAAGACAGTAGAATGTTTGCACGAAAACCGTACTGTTCAGAGTAGAGAATGTTTTCATTTGTCTGATATTTCATTGTCCTGTTATAAACAATTCTTTATAATATTTTTGAAAAAAAAGTGGTAGCACTGAAACTGACTTATAATTGCTTACAATTTTCAGTTTTGATGGAAAAGATTCATGGGACTTATGCCAAGGATATTGGCTCAGCATATATTTAAAGTTATCAAACCACCTCCAAAGTTGGCCTAAATTGCTGGAAATTAACTGTTGGTGCCTGGCTTAGAATTTCCAACTACATCTCCCTTGTTGACAAAAAATCCAAACTCCGGGAAACGGGATGCGCCCTTTGGTAGCAGTACACGATTTATCGGGTTGTAGGGGGTCTGAATAGAAACTAAGTATCTGGGGGGGGGGGGCATAACAGCCATCAACACCTGTGTTAAATGTGTCATATATTACTGGTTTGAAGGTTTAATTATTTTACAAAACTGGGAAAGTTCACAAAAAAGTGACAAATTTGGAACCGCAACAGGATTTTCGTATTCAGTGAAGGCCAACTGTGTTATTTGTTACAGGAAAATAGTCTGATTTCTCACCCCTGAATTCTGTCATCTGCGCTTGCAAGACATTTTTTTTATCAAATTGAATCCATAACTTTTGTTATATTTCAAATATTTCTCAGCTCTATAACATAGCTCTATCAGGTGGAAGAAGCTTATTTACTGACATTCGTTCTATCGTGGTCTGTTTTTTTTAGGGGGGGGGGTGAAAATGGTCAATTTGAGTAAAAAAATGTGTAAAATTCAGCGTTTTGTGCGTGCAAACCAAGGCCATAACTCAATGACAAACTTTACAAAGAAGCTGAAGTACAGACATATGATTACACATGTCTGTCGAAATTAAAACATGCTTGATGGGACCTATGCCAAAGATAATGACACAGCATAGAATTGAAGTACAGTACCCCCTCCCAGGTTGGCCAAAATTGCTGGAAATGGTCTATTGCTACATTTGAATTGGAATTGTTCAACTAATACCTATAACTGAAATTTCCAATGGAACACCTCCTATGGAAATGAAAGTTTTCAAATGATAGCCATTTCAGTCTGAAATTGTTTATGATTGTAGGAAAATATTTGAAAACTTGTTTTAAAAAACACATAGTTTACCACGACAAATGTCGGTTAGAATATTGACCTATCGATAGAATATTCGAGATAAATTATCGGTTTAAAATGTCAGACTGCTGTTAAATTTAGGCATGACATTTCCGACTGATAACATTTGCAACCACAGTTCGAGTTGCCTAAGTTGGGATGAGACTCTCTGTCGCCGCGTACCTTTTCTCACCGAACACGTTAACGGTTGCATATGCATGGTCCTATTACGATATTGGTGGGACAGGCATGCTGAGTTAGACGAAGCTATGGTTGTGGTATAACTGATTTCACTATAAGCGATGCTGATCATAATGCGGCACATAATCATCATTCCCAAACAAAACCTAATAATTCGTGCTTTTATTACGGTGCAGTGATCATACTATTTATTATGGTCGCTTATAAAACAGCGATAAATTACCGAATAATAGATCGTCGTATGTTTATCTTAGAAACCACAGTGATATACGACTTCATTATTTCATTCTAGCTTACGTTATATCACTGTATAGCTTCCGAAAACGGTTGGCGATTATCGCAATGTCCGACATTCGTACACAGTTGTCATAGATTTGTGTATGTATCGCTTGCCTTCTTGGAGATAAGTGTTCCACAGAGTACGTTATAACTCGGATAGTTACATGTACGCTACCTACACGGTATTCCCCTGGCATATTTCGATCGATAATCGTCAACCATTTCGGAATTTAAAAAGTCGAAACGAGAATTATCAAAACAGTTCACACGTCATTTGTTCATTTGTATTGTTTTAAATTGTTTTTATATCTTAATTGTTATTACACATGATTACAATGAAATGTCTGGGTCAAATTTTTAACAAAGTACAAGTGGAACTATTTTGTTCTGCGGACGTGCTAATTTTGCATATCAGCTTATCGGTGTCAGAAATTTGGGTCAACCAGATGTTTCTTTCCGAATATTGTTCAATTTGTTTTAATATTAAAATTGAAAATGTCGGATAATTTAGCAACTTTTAGCATTATTGAAGAGCATATAATAAACAGGGTACCTACATTTTTTTTGTGAGAATATCTGAAACATCTCATTCGTGTCTGGAAAGAGATATCTAATTTTAACTTGCGGCTGCAAAATTCGATATTTCTTTCCAGGCATATTTTGGTATTCAAACAAAAACTGTATGCTCTGAATATAGATATGTACAAATCATTACAATTTATTATCTGTTGTCCGTACAGACGATTTCCTCCCCCCGAAATTCGTTAAAAACATGGCCGCCAGAAGCCATCTTGGATTTAAAATTTGAATCCATCGGCATATCCTGCAGCCCGCATATATTGGAGAATTGTTTTGAAAATTTACAGGATCACCTCTTGATGGGAGCTATCAAATTTGAACGATTATCAATTAGAAACATGGCCGCCGGTAGCCATCTTGGATTTTACTCTTTGCATGACTATATCATTTGGCACACCCTACAGGCCGCCTCCCTCATTCGAGCGTCATCAAACCTCTGAATTTCTTTGAAAAACATGACACCTGGCAGCCATTTTGGGTGTTACTCTTTGCATGACTAAATACTTTGGGACACCCAACAGGCCACACAAACTGATCCGATCTTCACCAAAATGCAATAATCTATGTATTGCAGCCACAGTTTAGCAGTTTGAGATTGAGTACCGAGAAGCGGCTCGTATTCTGAAAGGCATTCGTCCAGTTTCACAAGTTCTTGTGATTTCGACACATCGATAACTGGAAGGACTTTGTTTCGAATGCCCTCAAATAACATTTCAAGTGTATCTATGTCAGACCTTTCGAGCCGTGGGATCTCAGTCATATCGGTATCTAGGTCCATTTGGTGGCGAACAACAACCACATCTACGGTATTATCGCCATCGAATGATTTTCGGTGGAATCCTGTTGATATACAGATTCATCATTGAGATCTGTGGTATCTTATGAAACTTTCAACCCCTCTGTTGGAGGTAACACGGCTCTAATTAACTTATTTACCAAAGCGGCTTGGACAAGTAAATGACCTCGCAGGGCCATCGAAACAAGCTTCTCGGATAACATATGACTCACAGCATTTCGTCCATATACCATTTCCATAGCCTAATCTAAACCAGAACCCTTCATCGTGGAAACTATGCTCCCCATAAAGTTCATCATCGTGTGGAAACCGCCATCACGACATACGATGTTCATTGATTTGTCAATTATGATATCTACTGATTTGAGCCACAGTAGCTGGTCGAATGTCAAACAAGCTGTCCGGACATCCAGTGATACAGCTTGTTTTTCAATGAATATGAGGGTCGAATATATTCAGCTCTCGTAAGACGGATTCAAGTCGATGATTGGCAAGAACAACACTTCTGACTTAGTACTTGAGTCATCATCGGAGAACACATGTTGATTGAAACCCGACCAATTCGGTCTTGGGGTTGAATATTTTCAGAAATGCCAACCTGTATGCTACAATAAGTCATAATTCAAAGACGATGGTAATGTGTGCGGAGTCTGTAATTCGACGAATGGCTTATATTGTATAGATGATAAACATTTTAGTGATATCTAGGTACTGTATTATTGGAACAACTTTAGCCTCGATCAGAGTATCCACATTCATACGATTTTTTCGATGAACAACCCTGGATTTTGGAATAAATGGAGTGCCACCAGAGGATGCAGATACTGTTATGATTCCCATGCCATGGAATGTCCACTTACCGTCCAAAGTAGCAACATTATGGTCGATATTATCAGCCACCCACTGTGTGAATGTTCCCCGAAAGTAGGCCGAAAGCGTTCCTTCTAAACTTTCAGTTTGAATAACTGATTGCTTGCATTTGGTCACTTCATCACAATTGATGCAGTGCCCTAATCGATACAGTTCATTCACGAGCCACTTGGACCTGAAGATGTGCATGGTCCATCACAACCCTAACGCCCAATAGTGTAGGGTTGATCACAGATCGTGGTCTGCATTATGGATTGGCCGAAACTATTATATTTGAGTTCAGATGACACTAGCACATTCAAAAGAACCTTCAGATAATGGACGATCCACGTCGGTCCCTCAACTTTATTCGAAATATCTTCACCATTAGGGTATATGTTGATGTATTCAAGTTCTTTAATCTGCGATCTTATTATTATCGCGGCTGCCGCAACTACTATATGCGTTCCGTTTCGTCAGTGAAATTTTCTTTTCTATCTGCATACCATTTTTAGCTCAACTTTACTTTGTAAAGTTTGAGCTATTGCCATGGCTTTGTCGTCCGTCGTCCGTGTGTGCGTGTGTGTGTGCGTGTGTGATGCGTCAACAATTTCCTTTAGCACGGGCTACATGTCGTACCTTTGGTTGGATCATTATGAAATTTGTCATAGCTGGTGACATTGACATGTAGATGGGAACGAGTCATTTTGGGGTCATTCGGGAAAAAACATGGCCGCCAGTGGCCATCTTGGATTTCAATATTTAATCCATTAGCACGGGCTACAGGATGTACTGTTTGTCTGATCATCATGAAATTTGTCAATGATATTAATATTGACATGTAGATGGGAACCAGTAATTTTGGGGTCGTTCGGCAAAAAAACATGGCCGCCGGCAGCCATCTTAGATTTTACTCTTTGCATGACTAAATTCTTTGGCACGGCCTACAGGTCGTACCTTTAATCTGATCATCATGAAATTTGTCATGGCTGTTGAAATTTGAATGTAGATGGGAACGAGTCATTTTGGGGTCATTCGGACAAAAAACATGGCTGCCAGCGGCCATCTTGGATTTCAAAATTCAATCCATTAGCACGGGCTACATGTCGTACCTTTGGTCTGATCATCATGAAATTTGTCAACGATGTTAACATTGACATGTAGATGGGAACGAATAGTTTTGGGGTCATTCGGCCAAAAAACATGGCCGCCTGCAGCCATCTTGGATTTTACTCTTTGCATGACTAAATCCTTTGGCACGGGCTACATGTCATACCTTTGGTCGGATCACCATAAAATTTGTCACGAATGTTAACAATGACATGTAGATGGGAACGAGTCATTTTGGGGTCATTTGGCCAAAAAACATGGCCGCCAGCAGCGATCTTGTATTTTACTTTTTGTATGACTAAATCCTTTAGCACGGACTACAGGTCGTAGCTTTAGTCTGATCATCATGAAATTTGTTATGGCTGTTTAAATTGGAATGTAGATGGGAACAAGTCATTTGGGGGATATTCGGACAAAAAACATGGCTGCCAGCGGCTATCTTGGATTTCAAAATTCAATCCATTAGCACGGGCTACATGTCGTACTGTTCGTCTGATCATCATGAAATTTGTCATGGGTGTTAATATTGACATGTAGATGGGAACGAGTAATTTTGGGGTCGTTCGGCCAAAAAACATGGCCGCTGGCAGCCATCTTGGATTTTACTCTTTGCATGACTAAATCCTTTCACACGGGCTACAAGTCGTACCTTTGGTCAGATCATCATGAAATTTGTCATGGATGTTAAATATGACATGTAGATGGGAAAGAGTCATTTTCAGGTCATTCGGCCAAAAAACATGGCCGCCAGCAGCCATCTTGGATTTTACTCCTTGCATGACTAAATCTTTGGCATGGGCTACAGGTAGCACCTTTTGTCAAATCATTGTGAAATTTGTAATGGATGCTGACATTGACATGCAGATGAGAACGAGTCATTTTTAAGTTATTCGGCCAAAACCATGGCCGCCAGCAGCCATCTTGGATTTTACTCTTTGCATAACTAAATCCTTTGGCATGGGCTACAGGTCGTACCTTTAGTCGGATCATCATGAAATTTGTCATGGCTGTTGACATTGGGATGTAGACAGGAACGAGTCATGTTAGGTTCATTTGGTCTTAAAACGTGTCCACTGGCAGCCATCTTGGATTTTACTCTTTGCATGACTAACTCCTTTGGCACACCCTACAGTGCACTCCCCTAATCTGATCATCTCCAGACTTCATATTAATATTGATATTGATCTTACTAGATGGAAGCTATCAAATGTTTTTGAATTTTATTGGAAAACATAGCCACCAGTAACCATCGTGGATTTTACTTTATATATATATATATACTAGTATATATATATATATCTTCATGTTGATAATCTAGTATTACTTAGACATTTCAACTTTCCACATACCTAATCGCTCCACATTAATTTATTCCCTTTCCAAGTTGAGCTACAGTGTCATTGACACTTTCATTTATTGACTATATGTATCGCCATATTCTGAAACAGACGACATTGCTACGGCCATCAACCGCTGCAAAGAAAATGAATCCACCATAGTGCTGTTTGAGTTTCTTTTTGAGCCATTTCATCGAATATATATATCTTATAACCGTCAGCCAATTCTTGCATTTATGTGTGAATTTCGGAGAGTGTGTACAATTCGGGAACATGTCTCTATTCCTAAGGTTTGCTATTCCGAAGGTTCACTATTCCGAAGGTTCACTACTCCGAATGTTCGCTATTCCGAAGGTTCTCTATTCCGAAGATTCGCTATTCCGAAGATTTTTTTATAAAGGTTAATTATATATTCAAGTATTGAGAGGGTTCTTTATCACGAAGACTCTTTTTTATGAAGGAAATAACTTAAAACATTGAAACAATAAATGTTATTTTTTTTATTTTTTCGCGGGTTTCCTTGAGATTTAATGTCATTACGTATGACGTAATTTTCCAATACATATTCACGTCAGGCAGCCCACACAATTGCTCTTTCCATGCGATTTAATGTCATCGCGTATGGCGTTATATCTCAATAATCTTACAGGCAACAATACGCCAGCTAAAGGCGGGATTAAAACAGCGGGACTATAATTCTTAATGAATACTGCGAAGCAGAATGTCGTTGAATAGACGGGTATGAGTTGAACCTAACTGCAATTGTGAATTTGTATTTAATTTTCGAGTCATCGGCTATTTTTTATAGTGCCTTGATATCAGGTTTTAAACACAATCTGTGCCATAAAATATATGATTAAAACACTATATATAGTTCATCACAATTCCAAACGTCTGTATCAGAAGATGCCCCTAGAGAAATAGAAAACATCTTAAATCATAAAAAGATTCCCCCGTTATATGTCATGGCTCTCAGAATTCAACCTAATGTATTTTCAATTGAAGGGGAATAACATTATCTTTAAAATATAGAGTTACCCCCCTCCATTGAAAATAATACACTTTACTTTGCGCAACAAAACCAGATGAACCTTAAGCACAAAAACAAGTCGTTAACCCTGCGTTAACTCAACAAAAACAACATGTTCACAGTTTATTACACCGGATAAGCTGATAATACAGTGTTAGTGAGCTTCATATTTCAAATGGTATATATAGTGGCATATATTTTATATATGTTATCTGGGGGTTCGAAAATTAAGTGGGCCTTGAATGTTGATGTTTTTTTTTTCAAATACAGATTGCCAGTTCGGAAAAACTATATCCCTTACATGTAGTTTATTTCAGTCATCGTGTTTTTAACTTTCCATAATGAACGATAAACTGATACTCTTTTCTTGCTATTAATAACCGATATCTAGGACAATTTGGGAATTATAAGTTGATGTATAAATGTACTATATATGAATACTAGCGTAATCGTATTTTTCATTCCTTGTTGTGTGGTTTTTGTGGTGAGGAGCAAATTTTGATTCATTTCTGGTTAAATACGCCCAGAATAGAAAACCTTCGGAATAATGAACCTTCGGAATAATGAACCTTCGGAATAGGGAACCTTCGGAATAATGAACCTTCGGAATAGCGAACCTTCGGAATAATGATCCTTCGGAATAGAGAACCCTACCCGTACAATTCAGCATCGACTTCTGTTTCGAGCCATTCGCATATCATCTGAAACCAGTACCTCTCGACCTGGTTTCTTGCTAGGAGGAGGAATTAGATCTTTATTCAATTCCAATCGTGACAATCAGAAACCGCAATAACCGTGGTAACCAGATCGATGCACCCGTGAAGGCGTTTTCTGACTACAGTTGCTAGCGCATCAGCTCTTGTATCACAGCGTTCCAAAAGCCTTTGGAGCAGTGGGATTAAGGTTAAAACGTGTACATCCATTCTATCTGGATGCCGATGTCTAATTATCTATTACAGCCGAATCTCCGCAAATGAATCCGCAATCTTCCTTAAAGTTGAATGAAGATATGCTCGATCGCCAGTGTTTGGTGACATGGGGCTGAAGAGGGCGTTTCTCATCAGTGAACTCTCTCCGCCATTTGGAATGAACCAGAACTTTTCCAACATCAGTCATCTCAGCACGGGACTTAAATGACTCAAGAGTTATACAGCCTTCCGCGCTTCTCGCTAAACCTTATGAGTGTAGACAACCCCCTTGTTACAGTGGTCGGGGTTGTGTCATCATCAAAACCACCATAGCAGATAACGCAACAATATTCATCAAACACTATCTCACCACTCTATACGAAGGGAGTAGCCATACCAATGAAATGCGATACAAATACCAGAACAACTAAAATCAAAATAACCGGAATCGATACAAAATTGAAATTCAAATCAATGATGCTAAGAACAATGTTTGCAGGATATCTACTCCTATATAAAATCAATAACACGAATTCCACAGTGGTTTTCTGCGTATGTTGGCATCGTTAGGTATCAAAGTGTGGCAAAATTCAAATTGAAACAGTTTCAATAAATTAGGAAATAGAATATTACAGAGCGTTTATTGTTACGGTATTATTCTGAAAATATATATATTTTTTTTTTTAAATAATGGCGATGCCAGGTGGGGTCAAGAACCAGGGCGTATTACCAGGAGGGCCGAAATACATGACCACACCAAATTTCAGTGATATCCGCCAGTATGAGAACCGCGATGCCCGTGAGGATATGAGGTCATAACATCAAAACGCGACGTTGTTGGAGTCATGACACAGCCCGTGAGATCGGCTAATCGGTTCCTGATAAACCGTTTTGTTCGTGTGGATATGAGGTCATAACGACAAAATATGACATCGGTGGAGTCCACACCAAGCTCGTGTTACCAGCTGAGCCGAAATACATGACCATACCAAATTTCAGTGCGATCTGGCCAATAGTTCCATATATGATAGTTCCCGATAAACCGTTTTGTCTCTGGATATGACGTCATAACGATGTCGGGCAGAGTTCAGACCCAACTCGTATTACGCTGAGAGCTGAAATACATATCCAGTCTAAATTTCATAGCAATAGGTGCGGAAATGTGGACGTCTATAACGAACATACATAGAGAGACACATACACACACATTCGCATTTATATGTTAGACTAGCGGATGTACCCCAGCTGCGTTGCACGGGCAAAGTATGGTAAAATTTAATTTGAAACAGTTACAATAGATAATGGAAATGGTGTTATTAGCTTACTTTTATCCTCACTTGGCAGCCATATCTTACCATATATTATAGCTAGATATAGCTATTATATAGCCATGCATACCATTTAAATTATGCTATACTGCACAAATTAGCACATATGACGACTCATAACTTATGCTGAAGCTTCTAGACTGGTATTCTTATACTTTCATGTTGTTAGGATTAAAATATAGTCCTATAAAGCACACAAATGTGATACATATATATGTATATTGGTTTTTGATCTATATCCAACTGACCATATCCTTTTAAGACTGGACAGTCTTCGTAATTGAACCAATCATAAGTATTGGGGACCACTATGGAAATAAGAGGGATTGTTTTGTCGTTCATTAAGTGTTATCCCTGATAATGATATATTTAATTATAGAGGCTGACCAGAATTAATAATAAAATTTATTAATATTAATACCACCGACTAACCATATTAAAACCTTATTGGTTAAATCTTTTTTGATTATAAATACACATTTAGATAGTGAGCTCACAAAGATATGTTAATGTCGACCGCTTTTCCATCTAAAATTAATTACATTGCTTTTTCAATATGTTTACATTTGTCAACTTTGTATAAATTGTATAGATATATATATATATCATTGCAATTAAATAATCTAAAAAAGAAAAATGTCGGGCGGAACCGAGAACCAGCACATGTTACCGAAATACATGGGCCACCAAATGTCAATGCGATCCGGCCAACAGTTCCCGAGAAATCGTTTTGCCCGTGCGGATATGATTTCATCACGTCAAAACGTTATATATTGGGTTGATTTAGTGAGGCGCATTTTCTTATATTGCAACACAACCAATATATTCTCTCCGTGCATAGACGACGAAGGCTTAATTTCCTTTTGTCAAACAACACAGAATATCGTTTTCCGCGTCCCGGATATTAAACTGATGAAAACGGTAAATCTATTGTTAAATAATTTCCTGTCGGTATATCGCGTTGTAATCCTGGGAAAACTGTACCACCACGCGGGATGACGATAGCGTATATAGATGATATGGAGAGTTGTATTGCACCTGACTTCGATATTAAACGATACATCGTATATAAATGACCCTAAGACGGATGGTGAAATTAGAAATGTAATATTGCAGTTAAAGGTCCTTAATCCTACCAGACGGTCCACATATCATCAAGTTACAACAACAACAACATTTCTTCAAAATACTCTTTAGTTATCAGAATTGATTAATTACAACAAAATAATGCTAACAACTGACAGTCAACTGTGGTATAAAAGTTTTCAAAACGTGTTATTTATCAACATGTTGTTCAACGAAATATGGCCGTATTATCACTTGATTATCAGGAAATTTGGCCAGATTACCATTTGATTTTAAGAGTTATCCATCTTCATCTGCAGTTTTGTCCGAGACCGTCGCCTTAACGATATTTAGTTCCAACGAACTTCAACGCGTTGTGTGAAGAAGTACTTTCCGAAGTTCTCATTTGCGGTTTTCATTTGTAGCTTGACATTATGTCCTCTCTATTAGAATATGGTGCTTTCTGGTTGAAAAGTCCATATGTGTTAACGTTATATAATGATTATGTAAGTACCACACATACGCCTGTACTTTTCGGACATTAGGTTCAGCGAACGAGTCGATATATGTAGTTTTAAGGTGCCTGAGCTGATGTACTTGCTGGTTGCACGACGCTGCACTTTCTCTAAAGCGGTGCAATTATGTTGCCAATGAGAGCCCATACCGTCTTGCAATATTCAAGAATTGGTCTAACTATGCTCGTATAAATACGCCTAGACGTGTTCGGATCTAACGTAATGAGCGTGCTATATAATTTAGGGCACCGATGACCTGATATGCTTTATTACAAATCAAGTTTATCTGAAAAGTCGAATTTTAAGTTTGTTATCCACATTAACACGGAGATCCTTTTCGCAGGTGCTCTCCAGAATTGGTGATTTGTTTGACACGTCTGTCGTGAAATAGTCCTTCTGTATATTGTTATATCCAATATGAACGACGTAAATTTTGTCCGAATTAAACTTGAACTGCCAAATATTTGACCACTTGCATTTACACAATACAGTCCATTTACTGAAACTTTTTGACTTTTCTTTTTCTTTACCATTCTATTGACTTTCGGCATAATTATAAAAGTGTTTACGCCTCCCCAAGTTGAGCTACAGTCTCATTGGCATTTTCATTTTACAAAAATGTTCAATGTCTTAGAATGGGTTCATTACTCAGGCAATGTACTGTGTTTAATACAGCTCATATACACTTACAAAAATATTTGAATCTTGTATATAGAATAATTATAAGATCATGCATATACAGGAAAGAATGTGTCAAAATAAATAATATAACTTTAAAAAGGTAATCTTACCTATATATACCTACACAAATGTTACTAACTTGTAAACGCATGTCATCAGACATTTAAATTTCTTTGTGTATTTTGGAATTTGAATTCAACTTCAATTGTATATTATGATGTGACTTATGGAGGGTGGGTTTTGACCACATTCTAGTGAAATTATGTACTATGCGATTCATCGTATAGGATCAAGATTGTGGGTTGGACAAATGTGTGGTATTGTTTTATTCACTACCATATATGTGACCCGCCATATCAAATCCAGTCGGAAGTCGGGATTTTTTTTACCCTGTGCCAATGCATTCTCTTACATATACGAGTCGACCATAGGTCGCCTCGCATATATAAGAGAATGCATTGGCCTAACAATTTTTTATAATTTTAATAATTTTTTCTTGTATTCTTTAAATTTTTTATAATTTCACCCATACAGAGCCCCAGACAAACATGAGCAGACGACACTCTTCTATATGCTTCTATATATGTGTGGGGCTCCCTGCAGGGTTATGGATGTTATTTTATTTTATGTCCTAAAAATTGTCAGAAACATTTATTTAAAAAAAATGATAAAAACATTGTTAGGCCAATGCATTCTCTTATATATGCGAGGCGACCTATGGTCGACTCGCATATATAAGAGAATGCATTGGCACAGGGTAAAAAAAATCCCGACTTCCGACTGGATTTGATATGGCGGGTCACATATGAACTTAGACGTGCGCATCCATTCAATGATAGTTTTAACTTTTCTCCGGTATAGTAAGCTTGATGTCAATTGAGTATCATCTAAATGTGCAATTCCGATCGAAGCATGCAGGGCCATGAATACTCACGTATGCGAAATGATATATTCTGATATATAGCTATAGTATTATACGACGATGCATAATCCCAATGTATAAGATGATAACACTTAAACACTGGCACGCGTCATAGCTTATAGGTTGTGGACACGCACAGGGCTCGTACACATACATGTAACTTAGATCAATGTCGATACAAATAAAAGCGAAAACACTATACTTATCCGAAGTGAAGCCGATTTACGGACCTCATAGCAACACTACCCCCCCCCCCCCCCCGATAAATAATAATAAATGAAATTTATTTTAAAACATTGTGTGGAACCAAACTTCTGCAGGCCTATAATCTATACAGCAAAAATGTTAATTTTAGCGAGAACACAGGACCAAATACAGATAGCGACGTGGAAAATGCAGTGCAAGATATCGTCGCCGAAATACGCACAAATCGACATATAATGTGAAATAGGTACATAATGTGATTATCTGATTCTGAAATAAGCAAATAATGGACTCTTACCCGTTAATTCGTTTTATGACGCGGGCCACAGTGAAAACACCTGTTGAAGAGAGTACACCTGAAAAGTCGCGAGTTGGCTTATTTTTGTCATTTTCCGCATATAATCTGCTTAGAATCGCCTCATTATGAATCTATAATAATGTGACTAAAGTGTTTTACTTTTCAGCACATTATCGACTCAAAATGAGGCAAATCTAAGCCGATTATCTACCTAGAACAAATTTATTATAAGCAGATAATGTGCTGGTTTTAGGGAGAAACGAAACCTGTTTTTTTTTTCATTTTAAATAGAGTATATTGTATAAAATAACTCGTTGGAATGAGAAGTGCCATGAAAGAAGATATCTTTTAAATGATGTTGAATTTTATTTTTTAACCATTTATACCATATAGTTTTGGCTTTTATGGCGACAGCAGTAATTATTCTATTAAGTTTTGACTAGCCACGAATAGTACGTGTATTGCCATGAGGCTGACCTCTGTAGCTGACCTTTGTTGCAGATAGAAAATAGATTGATAAAATGCATGGATTCTGGGACCGTACGTGTTTAGTGGGTTTGGTGAATTCGTTTCTGTGGGTAGTCCATGTGAGAAACGTTAAATATTTTCAAATTTTATTGGTGTAAACATTATTTATTTTTTGTATCCAAAATTTATACAATAATTTACAAGATGATGTTCATATATATGTTTAAGTATGGTAAGTCTGAGAGAGAAGAGGATTTGACATCAAGCGCTTATATGGAGCCATCTCCTCATAACAGAACAGTATATGCGTAGTGGAAAGGTAGGACTAGATATAGGAGGTGGGACATAAGATATGAAGTGAAAAACAGAGGTATGGAAGAAGTAAAGGTCGAATTAATTAAGGGAATGAAAATGGAAACAAGACATATAGACAAATTTAAAAAATGAGATGATCACTGCTCTGTATATATCAGTATAATTTATAAATTTGAAAATAACGTTTTGATTCATTTTACTATTACGTATGGATTAGCCAAACGAGTTGCCAGCCGAGAGGAGTCACTTGATCGTTATATGCCTATATAAACACAGCTATTTTGCTCAGGTTGCATGATGCAATGCTTCAATTAATTCAATTAGCAGATCGAAAGTATAACTTTAAAATGTTAGTTGACGTTTGATAATGAGTTTACTATAGAATATATTTGTAGAAAGTATAAATGATTAAGTCGCTTCGAATATGGTACGATTAAGGTTTATCGAATACGAAGTAGATCATTTCAATAGAATTATGTTCTCCAGAGCCGATTTAAAACAGAGAATGTTTCGTTTCTAATGCGCAAGTATTTGGGACAGTACAGTATAAGAAATAGTCAGTGGTTTCGATTTGTCCACATGCGCACTTGTTCGTCTGAAGTAAGTGATTCTGGTACAGGTCATCATTAAGATTCCTACATTTGAGGCATAGTTGTGTGTGAATTATATGAGCTATACGGTTTATGGAATAGCTATAATGTCGCACCTTCGACTGCTTCTGGCGTAAGTCAGAGTTCAACTTATACTTAAAAATGCCCAAAGTATCTGAGGTTTTCGTTTTTCGTCAGGGTGTGCATTCCAATCCCGTGTTGATATACGGTGACATTTCATAAAATGGGGATCTCAGATCTATTCTTCTTAATTCATACCTGTCTGCAAATGGAATTGTAGTTGGACACATGGCCACATGTGAATAAGTTATTGTTGGGGTAAAGTTTCGTTTTGCGTTGTTTGTGAACTCAGAACGCTATTCTACAGGTGGCGTATATATATTGGACAGATATACTATTTCACTCGAAGCCAGTCGAAGGGCCATACAAAAGAAATGATTACAAAAGAAATGCCGGAAATGACGAAGTATGTTGTAATCTTCTCCTATACTGATGTATGTGTACAATAAAGATCATTTTAACTTAGCCTATACCATGCCTGAGATATATACCGAGATACAAAGATGATTGCAGATTTCACTGTGATCAGTGAAGCGCGGACCAGACCGGACCGCTCCAGTACCAAGGCGGTTAAGTCCGATCCGGTCCAGACCACATGATCCGGTACCCATGCCTGGGCCGATCCAAAGTTGAAAACTCCCCACCACTGTCATCATTTCACGACTTCATCTGCCCCCTCTTGTCTTCTAGGTGGGGACGGGGCATGTCGCCAATGAGGAGAACACTTCATATAAGCCATCGGGCTTGTTGTCTGATTCTTGTTTCCATACATTAACTATTCTACTTTGCATATATGTGTCATCTGTATATTATGTTTGGAAATAAAATATGTTTACACTAAAGTGGTCCGGTCCACTTATCTGTTAATATTGCCAGTGTTCTCAAAGCCGTTACCCTATATATTAAAGTTACGGGCGGCGTTGGCGGTGGGTATGCTGTTAAAATATTCAGCTCCGTCAAAAACCGCCATAAACAGAAAGAATAGTAAACTATAGACAGACCTTGTTCTTATACCAATCATATATATGGCACAAACAGACTAAAACAGTATGTTATTGTCAAATGTTTTCCTTTGTTATGTAAACAAACGCAAAAAAAAACGTTACAGAACCTGGCTTTTGTTTAGATCCGGATATGGTAAACACAAAGAGCGTTATTTGTTACTGTTTTCCTGATATGGAAATAATAGAGAGCGTTTATATCATTTGTGTGTGATTATCCAATATAATTGTGCTGTGTTTTGTAAACAGAAGCAGAACTTCTGTAACACGAGCAGGTTCTTGTTTACGTACGCCATCGTACGTCTTGGTGACAATATACTATTTACGCGCTGATTATGTTTGGCATATGAACGAAACGATATATATTTTAATATTTCTTCTGTTGATGGCGATTTGAACAAATGTGAATATTTCTGCAACGAACGCCGTCCGTGCCTTTAAAAAATGTAGGTTACTGCGTCGCGATAAGTGCATATACAATGTTTGACGATTGTTTTCAGCGTTGTCTGTCTCTGGTGGCAAGGATACGCCACATGTAATAGCCCATGCAGTAATGCGAATAATCACTATGCCATGTATTACACAAAGACGCGAACATCCTTTTAGGGTCAGTATATGTTTATAAACAATCTAACATGGGAGGACTTCAACTGATTGTATGAACTCTATTCTGCAGGCACTGACATTGTTTGGTGGATTGCTTGACTGCCATGTTACACTGTTTATGCACACAAACTCGCCGCACTTGTTCATGGGTGTCTCACCGACTCTTCCATAATTAGTTTCAATTCACATTCTTCGAGTCCCGGAACGTCGGCCATATTGAACAATAGAAAGGTTTACATCAATTATTGAATCGGTTCGGTCAAAGTCGATGTAATCGTTACGAGAGCGATGTGAGATTGTCGGCATCATAGTTATGAATGTGTTATATATATATATACAAGAGTACGGAAGCCCATTAGTGCCAACTCCTACAAATAAATCGCAATACAGCTTAGTGATAAATCGCAAACTTATTTGCGATAAATCAGAAACCTTTGCGATAACTTGCAAACATCTTTGTATTTTGGGATTTATCGCAAAACGATGTTTGGGATTTGATTAATCGCAATGGTGTGCGATTTATCGCAGATATATTTGTAGGAGCTGGCACTAATGGGCTTCCGTACAGTTCTTCTATAGCTCGAGAACCGTGTATCATTGCGTGCTTGTGATGTGATATCATCCGCCAGAACCAGATCCAGATTTATTTTTTTTAAATTAATGCCAATCGTCATTCCTCGACTTTGATCTTTGAAAAGGCTCACGAGTGCGACACATGGAGTCATCCCGGTATCTGTTTTGACAGACTTCCGGCATCGCAGCAGTGTCGCCATTAACTAGTAGTCTAAAGTCGGCGACATCAAAGCGTGAATGCGGCCGCAAGTCGGCGATATCAAACCATGCGGTCGCCAGCATTGCCGCATTCAACGGAACCGTTGACATGTGCAACATGGGGATAATGCCTTCTATATAATAGTCATAGTGTTGTTTTCGTGGAATCAAATAGTTTGACGATTAAAGGCCCACTTAATTTTCGAATGCCCAGATAACATTATTCCATATTATATAGCATTTGGAAGAGGAACCAAAAAATATATATATATTTCACTAGAATACGAAGCAGCTGTGGCCTAGAACTATCCACCAAATGATAGAGATTGATTCCAAGACTCCCCCCTTGTCAACCCAGACTGCATCAGAATTCAAACTAAGAAATAGAGTTATTCCCCTTCCATTGAGTATAATAGACTTTATAGTACAGTCCGGATAAAAAATAAATACAGGCACAACTTGGTACCTCGACAAAAACAACATGTTCCCAGTTTATTCGACCGGATCAGTTAATAATACAATGTTTTGGAGCTTCCTCATCCAAATGGTATATAACATGGAATATGTTGTATATAATGTGTGATCTGGTGATACGAAAATTAAGTGGGCCTTTAACCACTTTAACCCATTAATACATCGTTGCTAATTGTATGTTGGGACAATTACGCAATGAATTTGCGACAGTTTGCTCAACTTAAAATGGTGGACCGAACCGGAAAGTACCGGTCCAATTCGATCTAGTGGCACCCGGACAGCGCTCCACCCTGGACCGCGGACCGGTCCGCAGCACCTACTCTGTTGGGGAACTGATTATTGATAAATTGATTATTATGCATGTCCACATATAATTACACCTGACACTCTGTACTTTCTTATCTTCTCTCTAAATTCTGACATTCTCAGCTGTCCCTCTGTCTCTCCTCCAGTCTTCAATTAATATATATCTTCTTTCTACTGATCTTTTTCTGCCTCACTATCGCCTTTGTCAAGGGAGGGGTTTAAAATAAGCGAATAGTTTGCTGTCTGATCCCATTGTTCTTCTTCTAAATTCGTACCTATTATCTATTATATATTTTGGAAGATCTGTGTGTCTGTGTGTGTGTCTGTGTGTGTGTTCGCGATGAACTCGAAAACGGCCCACCCGATTTCGATGAAACTTGGTATGTGGGGGTATTTTCGGCCGGGGACGAACATAGGCCTATTAATTTGTCCGTGCGACGTCACCTTGACCTTGAAATCGGGTCATTTCAAGGTCAAACGCCCGAATATCACGGGATTACGATGAAACTTGGTATGTGGGGGTACTTTCTTATGGCGAGTCTCATAAGCATATTCATTTGCCCGTGCGACGTGACCTTGACCTTGAAATCGGGTAACTTCAAGGTCAAATCGCCAATTTTGATGGGATTTCGACAAAATTTGATACGTGGGGTTAGTTTTGTCCTCTGATTGTTTTGGACGGGTCCAATCGTGAGCCCGACCAGACCTTGACCTTCAAAATGATCAATTCAAGGTCAAATCGGGTAAAACCGGATGGATTTCGACGGGCACGTTTGTCGGGTACTTTTGTCCGGGCAGTGTTTTTGGACTGGTCAAATCGTGACCCCACTTGACCTTGACCTTCAAAATGGACAATTCAAGGTCAAAACCCGTGCGATGTGACCTTGACCTTGAAATCGGGTAACTTCAAGGTCAAATCGCCAATTTTGATGGGATTTCGACGAAATTTGATACGTTGGGTTACTTTTGTTCACCGATTGTTTTGGACGGGTCCAATCGTGACCCCGACCAGACCTTGACCTTCAAAATGATCAATTCAAGGTCAAATCGGGTAAAACCGGATGGATTTCGACGGGCACGTTTGTCGGGTACTTTTGTCCGGGCAGTGTTTTGGACTGGTCAAATCGTTACCCCACTTGACCTTGACCTTCAAAATGGACAATTCAAGGTCAAAGCCCGGACGAAGTCGGGTCACCTTCTAGTCTATTATATATTTTGGAAGATCTGTGTGTGTGTCTGTGTGTGTGTTCGCGATGAACTCAAAAACGGCCCACCCGATTTCGATGAAACTTGGTATGTGGGGGTATTTTCTGCCGGGGACGAACATAGGCCTATTAATTTGTCCGTGCGAGGTCAAATTTTCACGTGCCGAGGTCAAATCTGTTTTTACGCCGTTTTGCGCTAATATATTTCAGTTCGGTGCTTACAAATCGATTCGAAACAGCGCGAATAATAACATGCCAGTCATAATAATGACACTATGAGAATCTTTCGTGTTTCCTCTTTCCAACGATATATAATATGTATGTATCCGTTTTAGTTATCTGCCTCAATTATTAAGAAGAAGTGGTACGATCTTCTATCAGGGTAAAAACAATGCGTAACTTCTATGACGTCGTTAGAGGTCATACAGTTAGATCACGTTAACTCTTACCCGGCCGATGCATTTGACTGTTTCAGACGTCTTGGCGATATCTCGGGCACCGATGGTAATTTATCTTTACGTTGAAACTTGATAATTAATGAGCGTGTGTATATGAGGCGCGTTTATATACTTCAGTGGAAATCAAATCGGGTTAAACTGGCGGATTTTTACGGACGAAATTTGATGCATAGGGTATCTCGGTATCCGCTGGGCCGATTTCCCGGTATCCGCTGGGCCGATTTCCACCATTTTTGGGGTGTTGCTGTTTGACCCCACCTGACCTTGACCTTCAAAATGGTCAATTCAAGGTCAAATCGGGTAAAACCGGATGGATTTCGACGGGTACTTTTGTCGGGTACTTTTGTTCGGGCACTGTGTTTTGGACGGGTCAAATCGTGACCCCACTTGACCTTGGCCTTCAAAATAGACAATTCAAGGTCAAAGCCCGGACGAAGTCGGGTCACCTTCTAGTCTATTATATATTTTGGAAGATCTGTGTGTCTGTGTGTGTGTGTGTGTGTGTCTGTGTGTTCGCGATGAACTCGAAAACGGCCGACCCGATTTCGATGAAACTTGGTATTTTCGGGTATTTTCGGCCGGGAACGAACATAGGCATATTAATTTGTCCGTGCGACGTCACCTTGACCTTGAAATCGGGTCATTTCAAGGTCAAACGCCCGAATATCACGGGATTACGATGAAACTTGGTATGTGGGGGTACTTTCTTATGGCGAGTCTCATAAGCATATTCATTTGCCCGTGCGACGTGACCTTGAAATCGGGTAACTTCAAGGTCAGATCGCCAATTTTGATGGGATTTCGACGAAATTTGATACGTGGGGTTAGTTTTGTCCTCTGATTGTTTTGGCAGGGTCCAATCGTGACCCCGACCAGACCTTGACCTTCAAAATGATCAATTCAAGGTCAAATCGGGTAAAACCGGATGGATTTCGACGGGCACGTTTGTCGGGTACTTTTGTCCGGGCAGTGTTTTTGGACTGGTCAAATCGTGACCCCACTTGACCTTGACCTTCAAAATGGACAATTCAAGGTCAAAGCCCGTGCGACGTGACCTTGACCTTGAAATCGGGTAACTTCAAGTTCAAGGTCAAATCGCCAATTTTGATGGGATTTCGACGAAATTTGATACGTTGGGTTACTTTTGTTCACCGATTGTTTTGGACGGGTCCAATCGTGACCCCGACCAGACCTTGACCTTCAAAATGATCAATTCAAGGTCAAATCGGGTAAAACCGGATGGATTTCGACGGGCACGTTTGTCGGGTACTTTTGTCCGGGCAGTGTTTTGGACTGGTCAAATCGTTACCCCACTTGACCTTGACCTTCAAAATGGACAATTCAAGGTCAAAGCCCGGACGAAGTCGGGTCACCTTCTAGTCTATTATATATTTTGGAAGATCTGTGTGTCTGTGTGTGTGTGTGTGATCGCGATGGACTCGAAAACGACCGAGCCGATTTCGATGAAACTTGGTATGTGGGGGTATTTTCTGTCGGGAAGTGGCATAGGCTTATTAATTTTCAGATCCGAGCTCAACTTTTCACGTGCCGAGGTCAAATCTGTTTTTACGCCGTTTTGCGCTAATATATTTCAGTTCGGTGCTCACAAATCGATTCGATATAGCGCGAATAATAAATTGCCAGTCATATAATTTGCACTGTGGCGCTTCATCTTTCCAATGATGTATCACACGCCTGTGTACGTTTAAAGTTTCTACCTTAATTATCGGGAAGAACGCAGGACCATGCTTCGCTCATCGAAAAACATTGCGTAAATATATTACGCCATCAACAGATCGTGACGTGATCGCGTTAACTCTTAACCGCCCGATGTCGCGTTAACTCATCACCGTCCGAGGTATCCGCAAATGACATTGTGCTATATATCTCGGAAACGGGTGGAGCTATCGACTTGAAATTTGGTATGTGAATGTATCTTGCCCCGGATACGAATTTTATCGGGTCGCCGAGCCCGTGCGACGCCAGCTTCGCGCATGCGCAGACCAGATCTCGGAAACGGGTGGAGCTATCGACTTGAAATTTGGTTTTTGAATAGCCCGGACGAAGTCGGGTCACCTTCTAGTCTATTATATATTTTGGAAGATCTGTCTGTGTATCTGTCTGTGGTGTGTGTGTTCGCGATGAACTCGAAAACGGCCGACCAGATTTCGATGAAACTTCGTATGTGAGGATACTATCGGTCGGGAAGTGGCATAGGCATATTAATTTTCAGATCCGAGGTCAACTTTTCACGTGCCGAGGTCAAATCTGTTTTTACGCTGTGTTACGGGACTTTCATTTGAGTTCGATGCCTACAAATCGATTCGAAACAGCGCGAATAATAAAATGCCAGTCATAATAATGACATTGTGAGAATCTTTCGTGTTTCCTCTTTCCAACGATATATAATGCGTATGTGTCCATTTTAGTTATCTGCCTCAATTATCAAGAAGAAGTGGTACTATCTTCCATCAGGATAAAAACAATGCGTAACTTCTATGACGTCGTTAGAGGTCATAACGTTAGATCACGTTAACGCTTAACCGGCCGATGCATTTGACTGTTCCAGACGTCTTGGCGATATCTCGGGCACCGATGGTAATTTATCTTTACGTTGAAACTTGATAATTAATGAGCGTGTGTATATGAGGCGCGTGTATATACTTGAGTGGAAATCAAATCGGGTTAAACTGGCGGATGTTTACGGACGAAATTTGATGCATAGGGTATCTCGGTATCCGCTGGGCCGATTTCCCGGTATCCGCTGGGCCGATTTCCACCATTTTTGGGGTGTTGGTGTTTGACCCCACCTGACCTTGACCTTCAAAATGGTCAATTCAAGGTCAAAGCCCGGACGAAGTCGGGTCACCTTCTAGTCTATTATATATTTTGGAAGATCTGTGTGCGTGTCTGTGTGTGTGTGTGTGTCAAATCGGGTGAAACCGGATGGATTTAGACGGGTACTTTTGTCGGGTACTTTTGTTCGGGCAGTGTTTTGGACGGGTCAAATCGTGACCCCACTTGACCTTGGCCTTCAAAATAGACAATTCAAGGTCAAAGCCCGGACGAAGTCGGGTCACCTTCTAGTCTATTATATATTTTTGGAAGATCTGTGTGTGTGGCTGTGTGAGTGTGTGTCTGTCTGTAATCGATGGACTCGAAAACGGCCGAGCCGATTTCGATGAAACTTGGTATTTGTGGGTATTTTCGGCTGGGGAGTGACATGGGCCTATTAATTTACCCGTGCGACGTGACCTTGAAATCGGGTCATTTCAAGGTCAAACGCCCGAATATCACGGGATTTCGATGAAACTTGGTACGTGGGGATACTTTCGTATGGGGAGTCTCATAAGCATATTAATTTGCCCGTGCGACGTGACCTTGGCCTTGAAATCGGGTCATTTCAAGGTCAAACGCCCGAATATCACGGGATTTCGATGAAACTTGGTATGTGGGGGTACTTTCGTATGGGGAGTCTCATAAGCATATTCATTTGCCTGTGCGACGTGACCTTGACCTTGAAATAGGGTCAATTCAATGTCAAATCGCCAATTTTGATGGTATTTCGACGAAATTTTATACATAGGATTACTTTTGTCCACTGGGTGTTTTGGACGGGTCAAATCGTGACCCCGACCTGACCTTGACCTTCAAAATGATCAATTCAAGGTCAATTCGGGTGAATCCGGATGGATTTCGACGGGTACTTTTGTCGGGTACTTTTGTTCGGGCAGTGTTTTGGACGGGTCAAATCGTGACCCCACTTGACCTTGGCCTTCAAAATAGACAATTCAAGGTCAAAGCCCGGACGAAGTCGGGTCACCTTCTAGTCTATTATATATTTTTGGAAGATATGTGTGTGTGTCTGTGTCTGTGTGTCTGTCTGTAATCGATGGACTCAAAAACGGCCTAGCCGATTTCGATGAAACTTGGTATGTGTGGGTATTTTCGGCCGGGGAGTGACATGGGCCTATTAATTTGCCCGTGCGACGTGACCTTGAAATTGGGTAATTTCAAGGTCAAACGCCCGAATATCACGTGATTTCGATGAAACTTGGTATGTGGGTGTATTTTCGGCCGGGGTGTGGCATAAACCTTTAATTTGCCCGTGCGACATGACCTTGACCTTGAAATCGGGTCATTTCAAGGTCAAACGCCCTAATATCACGGGATTTCTATGAAACTTGGTATGTGGGGGTACTTTCGTATGGGGAGTCTCATAAGCATATTAATTTGCCCGTGCGACGTGACCTTGGCCTTGAAATCGGGTCATTTCAAGGTCAAACGCCCGAATATCACGGGATTTCGATGAAACTTGGTATGTGGGGGTACTTTCGTATGGGGAGTCTCATAAGCATATTCATTTGCCCGTGCGACGTGACCTTGACCTTGAAATCAGGTCAATTCAAGGTCAAATCGCCAATTTTGATGGTATTTCGACGAAATTGTATACATAGGGTTACTTTTGTCCACTGGGTGTTTTGGACGGGTCAAATCGTGACCCTGACCTGACCTTGACACTCAAAGTGATCAATTCAAGGTCAAATCGGGTAAATCCGGATGGATTTGCCCGTGCGACGTGACCTTGACCTTGAAATCGGGTAACTTCAAGGTCAGATCGCCAATTTTGATGGGATTTCGACGAAATTTGATACGTGGGGTTAGTTTTGTCCTCTGATTGTTTTGGCAGGGTCCAATCGTGACCCCGACCAGACCTTGACCTTCAAAATGATCAATTCAAGGTCAAATCGGGTAAAACCGGATGGATTTCGACGGGCACGTTTGTCGGGTACTTTTGTCCGGGCAGTGTTTTTGGACTGGTCAAATCGTGACCCCACTTGACCTTGACCTTCAAAATGGACAATTCAAGGTCAAAGCCCGTGCGACGTGACCTTGACCTTGAAATCGGGTAACTTCAAGTTCAAGGTCAAATCGCCAATTTTGATGGGATTTCGACGAAATTTGATACGTTGGGTTACTTTTGTTCACCGATTGTTTTGGACGGGTCCAATCGTGACCCCGACCAGACCTTGACCTTCAAAATGATCAATTCAAGGTCAAATCGGGTAAAACCGGATGGATTTCGACGGGCACGTTTGTCGGGTACTTTTGTCCGGGCAGTGTTTTGGACTGGTCAAATCGTTACCCCACTTGACCTTGACCTTCAAAATGGACAATTCAAGGTCAAAGCCCGGACGAAGTCGGGTCACCTTCTAGTCTATTATATATTTTGGAAGATCTGTGTGTCTGTGTGTGTGTGTGTGATCGCGATGGACTCGAAAACGACCGAGCCGATTTCGATGAAACTTGGTATGTGGGGGTATTTTCTGTCGGGAAGTGGCATAGGCTTATTAATTTTCAGATCCGAGCTCAACTTTTCACGTGCCGAGGTCAAATCTGTTTTTACGCCGTTTTGCGCTAATATATTTCAGTTCGGTGCTCACAAATCGATTCGATATAGCGCGAATAATAAATTGCCAGTCATATAATTTGCACTGTGGCGCTTCATCTTTCCAATGATGTATCACACGCCTGTGTACGTTTAAAGTTTCTACCTTAATTATCGGGAAGAACGCAGGACCATGCTTCGCTCATCGAAAAACATTGCGTAAATATATTACGCCATCAACAGATCGTGACGTGATCGCGTTAACTCTTAACCGCCCGATGTCGCGTTAACTCATCACCGTCCGAGGTATCCGCAAATGACATTGTGCTATATATCTCGGAAACGGGTGGAGCTATCGACTTGAAATTTGGTATGTGAATGTATCTTGCCCCGGATACGAATTTTATCGGGTCGCCGAGCCCGTGCGACGCCAGCTTCGCGCATGCGCAGACCAGATCTCGGAAACGGGTGGAGCTATCGACTTGAAATTTGGTTTTTGAATAGCCCGGACGAAGTCGGGTCACCTTCTAGTCTATTATATATTTTGGAAGATCTGTCTGTGTATCTGTCTGTGGTGTGTGTGTTCGCGATGAACTCGAAAACGGCCGACCAGATTTCGATGAAACTTCGTATGTGAGGATACTATCGGTCGGGAAGTGGCATAGGCATATTAATTTTCAGATCCGAGGTCAACTTTTCACGTGCCGAGGTCAAATCTGTTTTTACGCTGTGTTACGGGACTTTCATTTGAGTTCGATGCCTACAAATCGATTCGAAACAGCGCGAATAATAAAATGCCAGTCATAATAATGACATTGTGAGAATCTTTCGTGTTTCCTCTTTCCAACGATATATAATGCGTATGTGTCCATTTTAGTTATCTGCCTCAATTATCAAGAAGAAGTGGTACTATCTTCCATCAGGATAAAAACAATGCGTAACTTCTATGACGTCGTTAGAGGTCATAACGTTAGATCACGTTAACGCTTAACCGGCCGATGCATTTGACTGTTCCAGACGTCTTGGCGATATCTCGGGCACCGATGGTAATTTATCTTTACGTTGAAACTTGATAATTAATGAGCGTGTGTATATGAGGCGCGTGTATATACTTGAGTGGAAATCAAATCGGGTTAAACTGGCGGATGTTTACGGACGAAATTTGATGCATAGGGTATCTCGGTATCCGCTGGGCCGATTTCCCGGTATCCGCTGGGCCGATTTCCACCATTTTTGGGGTGTTGGTGTTTGACCCCACCTGACCTTGACCTTCAAAATGGTCAATTCAAGGTCAAAGCCCGGACGAAGTCGGGTCACCTTCTAGTCTATTATATATTTTGGAAGATCTGTGTGCGTGTCTGTGTGTGTGTGTGTGTCAAATCGGGTGAAACCGGATGGATTTAGACGGGTACTTTTGTCGGGTACTTTTGTTCGGGCAGTGTTTTGGACGGGTCAAATCGTGACCCCACTTGACCTTGGCCTTCAAAATAGACAATTCAAGGTCAAAGCCCGGACGAAGTCGGGTCACCTTCTAGTCTATTATATATTTTTGGAAGATCTGTGTGTGTGGCTGTGTGAGTGTGTGTCTGTCTGTAATCGATGGACTCGAAAACGGCCGAGCCGATTTCGATGAAACTTGGTATTTGTGGGTATTTTCGGCTGGGGAGTGACTTGGGCCTATTAATTTACCCGTGCGACGTGACCTTGAAATCGGGTCATTTCAAGGTCAAACGCCCGAATATCACGGGATTTCGATGAAACTTGGTACGTGGGGATACTTTCGTATGGGGAGTCTCATAAGCATATTAATTTGCCCGTGCGACGTGACCTTGGCCTTGAAATCGGGTCATTTCAAGGTCAAACGCCCGAATATCACGGGATTTCGATGAAACTTGGTATGTGGGGGTACTTTCGTATGGGGAGTCTCATAAGCATATTCATTTGCCTGTGCGACGTGACCTTGACCTTGAAATAGGGTCAATTCAATGTCAAATCGCCAATTTTGATGGTATTTCGACGAAATTTTATACATAGGATTACTTTTGTCCACTGGGTGTTTTGGACGGGTCAAATCGTGACCCCGACCTGACCTTGACCTTCAAAATGATCAATTCAAGGTCAATTCGGGTGAATCCGGATGGATTTCGACGGGTACTTTTGTCGGGTACTTTTGTTCGGGCAGTGTTTTGGACGGGTCAAATCGTGACCCCACTTGACCTTGGCCTTCAAAATAGACAATTCAAGGTCAAAGCCCGGACGAAGTCGGGTCACCTTCTAGTCTATTATATATTTTTGGAAGATATGTGTGTGTGTCTGTGTCTGTGTGTCTGTCTGTAATCGATGGACTCAAAAACGGCCTAGCCGATTTCGATGAAACTTGGTATGTGTGGGTATTTTCGGCCGGGGAGTGACATGGGCCTATTAATTTGCCCGTGCGACGTGACCTTGAAATTGGGTAATTTCAAGGTCAAACGCCCGAATATCACGTGATTTCGATGAAACTTGGTATGTGGGTGTATTTTCGGCCGGGGTGTGGCATAAACCTTTAATTTGCCCGTGCGACATGACCTTGACCTTGAAATCGGGTCATTTCAAGGTCAAACGCCCTAATATCACGGGATTTCTATGAAACTTGGTATGTGGGGGTACTTTCGTATGGGGAGTCTCATAAGCATATTAATTTGCCCGTGCGACGTGACCTTGGCCTTGAAATCGGGTCATTTCAAGGTCAAACGCCCGAATATCACGGGATTTCGATGAAACTTGGTATGTGGGGGTACTTTCGTATGGGGAGTCTCATAAGCATATTCATTTGCCCGTGCGACGTGACCTTGACCTTGAAATCAGGTCAATTCAAGGTCAAATCGCCAATTTTGATGGTATTTCGACGAAATTGTATACATAGGGTTACTTTTGTCCACTGGGTGTTTTGGACGGGTCAAATCGTGACCCTGACCTGACCTTGACACTCAAAGTGATCAATTCAAGGTCAAATCGGGTAAATCCGGATGGATTTGCCCGTGCGACGTGACCTTGACCTTGAAATCGGGTAACTTCAAGGTCAGATCGCCAATTTTGATGGGATTTCGACGAAATTTGATACGTGGGGTTAGTTTTGTCCTCTGATTGTTTTGGCAGGGTCCAATCGTGACCCCGACCAGACCTTGACCTTCAAAATGATCAATTCAAGGTCAAATCGGGTAAAACCGGATGGATTTCGACGGGCACGTTTGTCGGGTACTTTTGTCCGGGCAGTGTTTTTGGACTGGTCAAATCGTGACCCCACTTGACCTTGACCTTCAAAATGGACAATTCAAGGTCAAAGCCCGTGCGACGTGACCTTGACCTTGAAATCGGGTAACTTCAAGTTCAAGGTCAAATCGCCAATTTTGATGGGATTTCGACGAAATTTGATACGTTGGGTTACTTTTGTTCACCGATTGTTTTGGACGGGTCCAATCGTGACCCCGACCAGACCTTGACCTTCAAAATGATCAATTCAAGGTCAAATCGGGTAAAACCGGATGGATTTCGACGGGCACGTTTGTCGGGTACTTTTGTCCGGGCAGTGTTTTGGACTGGTCAAATCGTTACCCCACTTGACCTTGACCTTCAAAATGGACAATTCAAGGTCAAAGCCCGGACGAAGTCGGGTCACCTTCTAGTCTATTATATATTTTGGAAGATCTGTGTGTCTGTGTGTGTGTGTGTGATCGCGATGGACTCGAAAACGACCGAGCCGATTTCGATGAAACTTGGTATGTGGGGGTATTTTCTGTCGGGAAGTGGCATAGGCCTATTAATTTTCAGATCCGAGCTCAACTTTTCACGTGCCGAGGTCAAATCTGTTTTTACGCCGTTTTGCGCTAATATATTTCAGTTCGGTGCTCACAAATCGATTCGATATAGCGCGAATAATAAATTGCCAGTCATATAATTTGCACGGTTAGAATCTGTGGCGCTTCACCTTTCCAATGATGTATTACACGCCTGTGTACGTTTAAAGTTTCTACCTTAATTATCGGGAAGAACGCAGGACCATGCTTCGCTCATCGAAAAACATTGCGTAAATATATTACGCCATCAACAGATCGTGACGTGATCGCGTTAACTCTTAACCGCCCGATGTCGCGTTAACTCATCACCGTCCGAGGTATCCGCAAATGACATTGTGCTATATATCTCGGAAACGGGTGGAGCTATCGACTTGAAATTTGGTATGTGAATGTATCTTGCCCCGGATACGAATTTTATCGGGTCGCCGAGCCCGTGCGACGCCAGCTTCGCGCATGCGCAGACCAGATCTCGGAAACGGGTGGAGCTATCGACTTGAAATTTGGTTTTTGAATAGCCCGGACGAAGTCGGGTCACCTTCTAGTCTATTATATATTTTGGAAGATCTGTCTGTGTATCTGTCTGCGGTGTGTGTGTTCGCGATGAACTCGAAAACGGCCGACCAGATTTCGATGAAACTTCGTATGTGAGGATACTATCGGTCGGGAAGTGGCATAGGCATATTAATTTTCAGATCCGAGGTCAACTTTTCACGTGCCGAGGTCAAATCTGTTTTTACGCTGTGTTACGGGACTTTCATTTGAGTTCGATGCCTACAAATCGATTCGAAACAGCGCGAATAATAAAATGCCAGTCATAATAATGACATTGTGAGAATCTTTCGTGTTTCCTCTTTCCAACGATATATAATGCGTATGTGTCCATTTTAGTTATCTGCCTCAATTATCAAGAAGAAGTGGTACTATCTTCCATCAGGATAAAAACAATGCGTAACTTCTATGACGTCGTTAGAGGTCATAACGTTAGATCACGTTAACGCTTAACCGGCCGATGCATTTGACTGTTCCAGACGTCTTGGCGATATCTCGGGCACCGATGGTAATTTATCTTTACGTTGAAACTTGATAATTAATGAGCGTGTGTATATGAGGCGCGTTTATATACTTGAGTGGAAATCAAATCGGGTTAAACTGGCGGATGTTTACGGACGAAATTTGATGCATAGGGTATCTCGGTATCCGCTGGGCCGATTTCCCGGTATCCGCTGGGCCGATTTCCACCATTTTTGGGGTGTTGGTGTTTGACCCCACCTGACCTTGACCTTCAAAATGGTCAATTCAAGGTCAAAGCCCGGACGAAGTCGGGTCACCTTCTAGTCTATTATATATTTTGGAAGATCTGTGTGCGTGTCTGTGTGTGTGTGTGTGTCAAATCGGGTGAAACCGGATGGATTTAGACGGGTACTTTTGTCGGGTACTTTTGTTCGGGCAGTGTTTTGGACGGGTCAAATCGTGACCCCACTTGACCTTGGCCTTCAAAATAGACAATTCAAGGTCAAAGCCCGGACGAAGTCGGGTCACCTTCTAGTCTATTATATATTTTTGGAAGATATATGTGTGTGTCTGTGTCTGTGTGTCTGTCTGTAATCGATGGACTCAAAAACGGCCTAGCCGATTTCGATGAAACTTGGTATGTGTGGGTATTTTCGGCCGGGGAGTGACATGGGCCTATTAATTTGCCCGTGCGACGTGACCTTGAAATTGGGTAATTTCAAGGTCAAACGCCCGAATATCACGTGATTTCGATGAAACTTGGTATGTGGGTGTATTTTCGGCCGGGGTGTGGCATAAACCTTTAATTTGCCCGTGCGACATGACCTTGACCTTGAAATCGGGTCATTTCAAGGTCAAACGCCCTAATATCACGGGATTTCTATGAAACTTGGTATGTGGGGGTACTTTCGTATGGGGAGTCTCATAAGCATATTAATTTGCCCGTGCGACGTGACCTTGGCCTTGAAATCGGGTCATTTCAAGGTCAAACGCCCGAATATCACGGGATTTCGATGAAACTTGGTATGTGGGGGTACTTTCGTATGGGGAGTCTCATAAGCATATTCATTTGCCCGTGCGACGTGACCTTGACCTTGAAATCAGGTCAATTCAAGGTCAAATCGCCAATTTTGATGGTATTTCGACGAAATTGTATACATAGGGTTACTTTTGTCCACTGGGTGTTTTGGACGGGTCAAATCGTGACCCTGACCTGACCTTGACACTCAAAGTGATCAATTCAAGGTCAAATCGGGTAAATCCGGATGGATTTGCCCGTGCGACGTGACCTTGACCTTGAAATCGGGTAACTTCAAGGTCAGATCGCCAATTTTGATGGGATTTCGACGAAATTTGATACGTGGGGTTAGTTTTGTCCTCTGATTGTTTTGGCAGGGTCCAATCGTGACCCCGACCAGACCTTGACCTTCAAAATGATCAATTCAAGGTCAAATCGGGTAAAACCGGATGGATTTCGACGGGCACGTTTGTCGGGTACTTTTGTCCGGGCAGTGTTTTTGGACTGGTCAAATCGTGACCCCACTTGACCTTGACCTTCAAAATGGACAATTCAAGGTCAAAGCCCGTGCGACGTGACCTTGACCTTGAAATCGGGTAACTTCAAGTTCAAGGTCAAATCGCCAATTTTGATGGGATTTCGACGAAATTTGATACGTTGGGTTACTTTTGTTCACCGATTGTTTTGGACGGGTCCAATCGTGACCCCGACCAGACCTTGACCTTCAAAATGATCAATTCAAGGTCAAATCGGGTAAAACCGGATGGATTTCGACGGGCACGTTTGTCGGGTACTTTTGTCCGGGCAGTGTTTTGGACTGGTCAAATCGTTACCCCACTTGACCTTGACCTTCAAAATGGACAATTCAAGGTCAAAGCCCGGACGAAGTCGGGTCACCTTCTAGTCTATTATATATTTTGGAAGATCTGTGTGTCTGTGTGTGTGTGTGTGATCGCGATGGACTCGAAAACGACCGAGCCGATTTCGATGAAACTTGGTATGTGGGGGTATTTTCTGTCGGGAAGTGGCATAGGCCTATTAATTTTCAGATCCGAGCTCAACTTTTCACGTGCCGAGGTCAAATCTGTTTTTACGCCGTTTTGCGCTAATATATTTCAGTTCGGTGCTCACAAATCGATTCGATATAGCGCGAATAATAAATTGCCAGTCATATAATTTGCACGGTTAGAATCTGTGGCGCTTCACCTTTCCAATGATGTATTACACGCCTGTGTACGTTTAAAGTTTCTACCTTAATTATCGGGAAGAACGCAGGACCATGCTTCGCTCATCGAAAAACATTGCGTAAATATATTACGCCATCAACAGATCGTGACGTGATCGCGTTAACTCTTAACCGCCCGATGTCGCGTTAACTCATCACCGTCCGAGGTATCCGCAAATGACATTGTGCTATATATCTCGGAAACGGGTGGAGCTATCGACTTGAAATTTGGTATGTGAATGTATCTTGCCCCGGATACGAATTTTATCGGGTCGCCGAGCCCGTGCGACGCCAGCTTCGCGCATGCGCAGACCAGATCTCGGAAACG
The DNA here is from genome assembly GCA_032622095.1 of Siphonodentalium dalli. NCBI lineage: Eukaryota > Metazoa > Mollusca > Scaphopoda > Gadilida > Siphonodentaliidae > Siphonodentalium > Siphonodentalium dalli. The sequence goes on from CP136064.1 coordinate 164,550,588, forward strand.
GGTGGAGCTATCGACTTGAAATTTGGTTTTTGAATAGCCCGGACGAAGTCGGGTCACCTTCTAGTCTATTATATATTTTGGAAGATCTGTCTGTGTATCTGTCTGCGGTGTGTGTGTTCGCGATGAACTCGAAAACGGCCGACCAGATTTCGATGAAACTTCGTATGTGAGGATACTATCGGTCGGGAAGTGGCATAGGCATATTAATTTTCAGATCCGAGGTCAACTTTTCACGTGCCGAGGTCAAATCTGTTTTTACGCTGTGTTACGGGACTTTCATTTGAGTTCGATGCCTACAAATCGATTCGAAACAGCGCGAATAATAAAATGCCAGTCATAATAATGACATTGTGAGAATCTTTCGTGTTTCCTCTTTCCAACGATATATAATGCGTATGTGTCCATTTTAGTTATCTGCCTCAATTATCAAGAAGAAGTGGTACTATCTTCCATCAGGATAAAAACAATGCGTAACTTCTATGACGTCGTTAGAGGTCATAACGTTAGATCACGTTAACGCTTAACCGGCCGATGCATTTGACTGTTCCAGACGTCTTGGCGATATCTCGGGCACCGATGGTAATTTATCTTTACGTTGAAACTTGATAATTAATGAGCGTGTGTATATGAGGCGCGTTTATATACTTGAGTGGAAATCAAATCGGGTTAAACTGGCGGATGTTTACGGACGAAATTTGATGCATAGGGTATCTCGGTATCCGCTGGGCCGATTTCCCGGTATCCGCTGGGCCGATTTCCACCATTTTTGGGGTGTTGGTGTTTGACCCCACCTGACCTTGACCTTCAAAATGGTCAATTCAAGGTCAAAGCCCGGACGAAGTCGGGTCACCTTCTAGTCTATTATATATTTTGGAAGATCTGTGTGCGTGTCTGTGTGTGTGTGTGTGTCAAATCGGGTGAAACCGGATGGATTTAGACGGGTACTTTTGTCGGGTACTTTTGTTCGGGCAGTGTTTTGGACGGGTCAAATCGTGACCCCACTTGACCTTGGCCTTCAAAATAGACAATTCAAGGTCAAAGCCCGGACGAAGTCGGGTCACCTTCTAGTCTATTATATATTTTTGGAAGATCTGTGTGTGTGGCTGTGTGAGTGTGTGTCTGTCTGTAATCGATGGACTCGAAAACGGCCGAGCCGATTTCGATGAAACTTGGTATTTGTGGGTATTTTCGGCTGGGGAGTGACATGGGCCTATTAATTTACCCGTGCGACGTGACCTTGAAATCGGGTCATTTCAAGGTCAAACGCCCGAATATCACGGGATTTCGATGAAACTTGGTACCAAGTTTCATCGAAATCACGTGATATTCGGGCGTTTGACCTTGAAATTACCCAATTTCAAGGTCACGTCGCACGGGCAAATTAATAGGCCCATGTCACTCCCCGGCCGAAAATACCCACACATACCAAGTTTCATCGAAATCGGCTAGGCCGTTTTTGAGTCCATCGATTACAGACAGACACACAGACACACACACATATCTTCCAAAATATATAATAGACTAGAAGGTGACCCGACTTCGTCCGGGCTTTGACCTTGAATTGTCTATTTTGAAGGCCAAGGTCAAGTGGGGTCACGATTTGACCCGTCCAAAACACTGCCCGAACAAAAGTACCCGACAAAAGTACCCGTCGAAATCCATCCGGATTCACCCGAATTGACCTTGAATTGATCATTTTGAAGGTCAAGGTCAGGTCGGGGTCACGATTTGACCCGTCCAAAACACCCAGTGGACAAAAGTAATCCTATGTATAAAATTTCGTCGAAATACCATCAAAATTGGCGATTTGACATTGAATTGACCCTATTTCAAGGTCAAGGTCACGTCGCACAGGCAAATGAATATGCTTATGAGACTCCCCATACGAAAGTACCCCCACATACCAAGTTTCATCGAAATCCCGTGATATTCGGGCGTTTGACCTTGAAATGACCCGATTTCAAGGCCAAGGTCACGTCGCACGGGCAAATTAATATGCTTATGAGACTCCCCATACGTATTTTCGGCCGGGGTGTGGCATAAACCTTTAATTTGCCCGTGCGACATGACCTTGACCTTGAAATCGGGTCATTTCAAGGTCAAACGCCCGAATATCACGGGATTTCTATGAAACTTGGTATGTGGGGGTACTTTCGTATGGGGAGTCTCATAAGCATATTAATTTGCCCGTGCGACGTGACCTTGGCCTTGAAATCGGGTCATTTCAAGGTCAAACGCCCGAATATCACGGGATTTCGATGAAACTTGGTATGTGGGGGTACTTTCGTATGGGGAGTCTCATAAGCATATTCATTTGCCCGTGCGACGTGACCTTGACCTTGAAATCAGGTCAATTCAAGGTCAAATCGCCAATTTTGATGGTATTTCGACGAAATTTTATACATAGGGTTACTTTTGTCCACTGGGTGTTTTGGACGGGTCAAATCGTGACCCTGACCTGACCTTGACACTCAAAGTGATCAATTCAAGGTCAAATCGGGTAAATCCGGATGGATTTCGACGGGTACTTTTGTCGGGTACTTTTGTTCGGGCAGTGTTTTGGACGGGTCAAATCGTGACCCCACTTGACCTTGGCCTTCAAAATAGACAATTCAAGGTCAAAGCCCGGACGAAGTCGGGTCACCTTCTAGTAATTATATATTTGAATGTCCATATATAGAGTGGAAATAAATACTGTATAAACTAACAGCATCATACCAATTCAGCATGACCCACCGGCATCATAACATGCACATTAGCAGGGCCACTTGTCCAGTGGTGGGTATATGTTTCTTTATCTCTCGTCAATCTTCGTTTGTGGGGATAGTTAATATAAATGCGACCACGTTTACGAAATAGTACGTGTTGTTGGAGACAATAGTAAATTTTAGGCCCTATATATACATCCGAATAAATGTGCGATGCTTGATATAAAATTCGAGTAAACAACCCCTATGAGCCACATAATATTAAACGTCTGGTATAATCATGCAATGAATGACAAAATTGCTCGAAAAGAAATTCGTTTTTGGGAGCGTCTGTCATTCGCAGCTTTAATATTTGTTTCGACCCAGGAAGCATATGTAAATATGTACATATTTGTATATACTTAATATATTTATCTCAATGTCTATATATTAAGGGATGCTGTACTCAAAGGTTGTTGTTGGTTTCTATAGTATCTGAGTCATAGAATAAGGTACCGTGTGCATGAAAGTCTGTTGAGTACGGATGGAAGATTAGCCGGAATGCGAATATACAATTTGTCATTATGTTATATGCATAAAATTGCAATTCTGGAAAATTAGGGGCTAATATTGGTACTTCTGTGAGGCTGTGCCCCGTCCGTACATGCGTGGACGGGTGTTTTTGTTTTTTTGGCACTGTTTTTGCCACTAAACTCACCCTGAGGGGCCTAGATACCGGAGTGGCTGTTCTGTATGGCCCGGAAGGGCCTAGATACCACAGGGGCTGCCCGGTCTAGTTCGGGTGTCTAGATACCACAGTGTCTGTCCGGTCAGGTCATGGAGGGCTTAGATACCACAGGGGCTGTCCGGTCTGGTCCGGAGGGCCTAGATACCACATGGACTGCCCGGTCTTATCAGGGAGGGCCTAGATACCACAGGGGTTGTCCGGCCTGGTCAAGGAGGGCCTAGATACCACAGTGCTGTCCGGTCTGGTCAGAGAGGGCCTAGATATACCACATGGGCTGCCCGGTCTGGTCAGTGAGGGCCTAGATACCACAGGGGCTGTCCGGTCTGGTCAATGAGGGCCTAGATACGACGGGGGTTGTCCGGTCTGGTCAGGGAGGACCTAGGTACCACATGGGCTGTTCGGTCTGGTCGGTGGGGGCCTAGGTATCACAGTGGCTGTCCGATATGACCAGGGGGGCCTATATAGATACCACAGGGGCTGTCCGGTCTGGTCCGGGGGCTCTTTAGTTACACCGTGCGTTGGAATAAGGAAGACCTTGGGTTCTATCTTCCCGTGATCGCAAGAGAACGGCAGAATATATAATAGCAGAAACACAGGACGATGTGCTGAAATAAGGCTAATCTACGTTGCTTTCCATCCATTCAGCCGTTGTACTAAATTTATATTTACAAAATTACATTCACATGCAAAAAGTCAGACCCAATATTAATAATCCCCATAACACGAACATTAATAGCGATAGTTAGGTTCAAATGTATTGACCTCAGACTTAGTCTTGGTGGATTCCAGTGTGTTCGTGTCCCCTGGAAGCAAACGTCCCATCGTTGTTCGAGTTCTCTCCAATCGGGCGTGAAATTTAATTGGCCATCGCCATCAGGAATGTGATTCAGCCATAAACTCAATAATTATGTCGATAGACCACCCAGTGTGACTTCGCAGAAAGAACTAACATAAGGAAATGTGGTTCCACGCGTTATACGTTCCAGCTTCCGTCGGGTTTCTAGTCAATGTCAACGATGCAATATTTACGATTTGGGAATTAATGGATGGAGGCCGGGGATATAACAATATTAACAAGTTATTTATCAAAAGTCGGAGATAAGAAACTGATGGCAGTAGAACAACGGTAAGCTAACGACAGACATTTATAGCTTCACGTCGACGTGGCTAGACCACGTATTATGTAATGCCACGATAAACATATTGTGCAACGAGTGCCATGTCATCCACGAGTCTAATCACACCATATACTTCACACACAACCGATGTATATATATAGTCAGAAATAAATTATGTTAATCACTCCTGCATGATCAAAACCATCATCAACTTTCAATAGCAGGCGAACACCGGGGAGGGGTTCCGACGGATTTAGTAACTTATGCACGGCCCGATTCCCTGTGCATCCACAATATATAACATTATATGTAACTAGCTGAAACAAGATTCGGGAGCTTTTATTTAGCATCGGGGGTGCCTGCGGCCTATGCACAAATGGGCATGTGCCCCCTCTGTGCGTTAGAAGCCTGCGACCCTTGTGTGCGCTTCGCGCATATTTGTACCTAAACAGTCACATAGGTTCATATTCGACTTATTTGATACTGAAATAAGCCAAGTCCATAGTGGACTTATACCCGTTATTCTGTTGGATGGCGCGGGCCACAGTGAAAACAAATATATAAAGAGCGTACATGTGGTCTGCAAATAGGTTCATATTGAAACTAAATATTCACATTTATTTGATTCTGAAATAGGTCCACAGTGAGCTTATTTAAATTTCTGTGTTTTTTTTTATTTATTTATTTAAAAAAAAAATTAAAATAATTTTGGAAAAACTAACACCGTCATAACCTCCGCCATGCATGGTACCCCGAGTCACCACACCAAATTTGGTTGAAATCGGTCTAGAGGTCTGGTAGAAAAATCCGGACAGACAGACGGCTAGACGGACGGACATACATATCCTACTCTTTTATATATATGTCATCCCCCGGCCACCTTTTTGACGGCGGCAGTAGCGTTAACAATTTTCCTGTCTATATATATGCTCTACTGTATTCCAGGTGTACTGACTGGCAGCATACATCGAAACGAACGGCTTTCAAAGCAGTATGGCTTCCAGGGTGAAGGCGTCACCAACGGTTCTGTTATTCTGGTGTGGACCAATGAACCAATTACATCGAAATCTATGCAATTCGACAGAGTGGTGCTACTCATCAGAGACCCTTATGACGCAATAATGGCCGATTTCCATGGCAGTTATGGCGGCCCGACCGAATATGCAAATGAAACATCGTTTCAGAAAGGTAAACCGACATCTTGACTCCTATAAAATGTGATAGTTTAGCCTGTGTTGGGTTTGTACTTGAGTCATATATATATATATGAGATGAATTCTAAACGGCACATAATTAATTGTTGTCGCCTTTTCCTAATTAAATATACATGAGATGTATGGTATTATCAGGGACGTGACTAGAGAGGATCCAAACTAAAACACCCTATAAGGTTGAAAATATTCCAACTGATTGCCATTTAAATCTAAAATTTTGACTCAAAGTAGGAAATTATTGTAATATAACCTTGGCCCCAAAAAAGGAGACAATATACAGTAGATATTGGTTGGAAAATCGAACTCAACATGATTTCATTATTAAATTTTTAACTGCAAGGCATGGAGTTCCAACTATTGAAGACAAATATGGCGAAAATCTGGGTGAGTTACCCCCCCCCCCCCCCCTCTTTGGTGGTTTGTTGAACTTATTATCTGAACATTTACCACAAATGAAAAGGAATCATTCTGCACGTGTAATATCTGCTCGTATACATGCCTGTCGTCTGTATTTCCTGAACATCAATTCAAATGAATAATCAACCATTCCAATGTATACATGTACATATAACTGAATGGGAGAATCCAAGACCAAAACATCTCTTTCGAAATGTCACATACACACCTTAGTGTCGAAATTCAAACAAATTTAGACTGGAACGATCACATTAATAATATAATTAAGAGAGTTTCGTCCCGCATCTCACAACTAAGAAGATTCAAATACAGCTTAAGTGCAAACACGTTAGAAAACATTTACAAAACTTACGTTCTACCAATAATGTATTATGCAGATGTAGTTTGGGAATGTGCACCAAAATACTGGATGGACAAACTTGAACGTACACATGTGGACGCCGCCAGAATAGTGACCGTGTTAACCCGCTCTGTCTCCAATACAAATGTTTTACTCGAAGTGGGGTGGTCCAACCTTAGGGAGCGCAGGGAGAAACACCACCTACAAACACTTTTTAGCTCACCTGAGACGAAGTCTCCGGTGGAGCTATAGTCATCACTCCTCGTCCGTCCGTCCGTCTGTCCGTCTGTCTGTCTGTCCGTCTGTCCGTCCGTCAACTTTTTTAAAAACATCTTCTCCTCTGAAACCATCATACCAAATTGGTTCATATTTGGTGTGGATGTTCCCTAGGTGACTCTCATTCAGATTTGTTCAAATGAGGTCACTGGGTCAAATAGTTGCCAAACCAGGGTCATAACTCTATTCCTCCACAGTAATTCTTACAACAACTTCTTGTACATAACCATTGTGCCGATTTAGCTAATATTTGGTAGGGAGGGTCCTTGGGTGACTGGTGTTCAGATTTGTTCAAATGAGGTCACCCGGTCAATTAGTTGAGAAACCAGGGCCATAACTCATAGTAATTCTTACAATGACTTCATCTACAAAAATATTCGGCCGATTTAGCTTATATTTGGTACTGAGGGACCTTGGGTGACTGGGAATCAGATTTGTTCAAATTGGATCACTGGGTCATTAGGGGCAGAGCCAGGGACATAACTCTAAAAACCAAAAAATTACATTTTTGTATTTTGATCATATTTGGTGTGGATGTTCCCTAGGTGACTGTCATTCAGATTTGTTCAAATGAGGTCACTGTGTCAAACAGTTGCGAAACCAGGGCCATAACTATATTCCTCCTTGGTAATTCTTATAACGACTTCTTGTCTATAACCATTGTGCCGATTTAGTTTATATTTGGTATGTGGGGTCATTGAATGACTGGGGTTCAGATTTGTTCAAATGGGGTCACTGGGTCAAATTCGGGTGCAGGCAGGGCCATAATTCCCCAAAAAATAATAAAAAATTCAGGAGCTCCTTGATCAATTTAACATACAAAACAAATTATCACCCTCCCCCACATGACACAGAACCCCACCCTGCCCCCAACCAACAGCATTCCACCCTATCTCATTTCCTAACTCACAGGATCTCCCCCACCAGCATATTAAGTCAATTGTATTAGCTACAGACAGAGAGAGTTAATATAAATACACACACAGGCATCAATTGAGATGTTTATCAGGCTGACAGGTGTGAACTTAATGCACCAGACAGCACTCATGCCAATGTGTGTTATTAAAATAAAAACAAATTATTGTTCTCTAACCTGAATTTAGTGTGTCTGGCATTTGCAGAATGAGGTTCCCAGAGGGTGAATTTAGTTATGCTACCCTGCACAGCAGTCTAGCATCACCAAATACACTAGCCAGGGTCCTCATTCTGCTTAAGCCTCATCTTCTGGGAAGTATATAGGCACTTAAATTGACATTTATACTTACTTTTTCCCTTCTATTTAGTTTCTATATCCCCTAATTTGTGAATATAAAATGCATAATTGAGGTGCCCAGTGGGTGCACATCACCAACTTTAACTGGAGAACTTCAATCTAATGCTATTTCTCCCATAGCAGTTGAGGCCTACACAGAATGAGGTCCTCAGAGGGTGAATTTGGTGATGCTAGCCCGCATTGCAGGATTGTGTCATTAAATTCACCCTTATGGGACCTCATTGTGCAAATGTCAGACACTATGTTCAGGCTTGGCTGTTCGAATATTATGTTCTTAACCACCAGTATCCAATTGAACTCATTATACCCTGAAAAGAAAACTGGGGGGGTATATTGGATTGAATTTGTCAGTATCTATGTCAGACTGTTTTCCCATCCATCCATCTGTCATGTCTCTATCCGTCCATCAATTGTTTTCTTCTCCAGATACATATTAAAGACCAAATGGGTTTAAATATTTAGGTGTGGATGTAAATCCTTGTTTTGAACACAGCTGTAGGAGTAACACAATACATTGGTATCACTGGGCAATTGTTTGTGCCATCATTAATTATCTTCATGTCAACAGGTCTCCCAGACATTCTTGTTGCTGATAGTGGCTTTATGAATGGAATTTTATCCCATGTTTATCTCAGATACAAATTGCCTGTTTGAAAGATAAAGTTTATTTTTACTATTAATATTAACCATTTCATGACCAGAGTTGTGCTGGTGAGACCCTGTGCTTGTGCATTCTCTTATATATGCTCCCATGGGAAGCCTCCCATATAAAAGAGAATGCACTGGCTTTCCAGGTCATGGTAATTTTGTTAAGGCAATAGGCATCCAAATAAATGATGTATGTCATATTCTTGCAGGGATGTCGCCACTGTGTTGGGGGGGGGGGGGTGATTTACAGATTTGTTCAATGAAATGTAATTTTTGAGCTCACATCTTCTCTAGACTGAATGGGTTCATATTTGGTGTAGATGTTCCCTAGGTGACTTACATTCATATTTGTTTAAATGAGGTCACTCTATCAAATGGTTATGAATGCAGGGCCATAACTCTTGCTCTCCATAGTAATTCTTAAAAACTACCTCTTCTGTTGTACCATCAGGTTGAACGGGTTCATATTTGGTATGAACAGTCCTTGGGTGACCTGGAGTTCAGATGTTTTTTTCAAATGGGGTCATTGGTTTTAAATGGGGTCAACTTGTCAACTAGGGGTCATGCAAAGGAAAGTTTTCCTCTTAATATGCTTCCTTCACAGACCATCAGGTCTATTTTATTGATATTTAGTATGAAGGGTTCTTTGGTATCTGGGATTCAAATTTATTCAGATGGGGTCACCAGATTAAATAGACTGGGACCAGGGACATAACTGTATGTCTCTATAGTAATACTTAAAAATGTCTTCTCAAGAGAGGTTGGACTATTTAGCTTACATATAGTATGGAGGATCCTTTAGTGACTGAGATTCAGATTTGTTAACATGAGGTCAACCTGTCAAGAAATGACGGGGCTATGGGGACTTCACTTAAAACATCTACCTTGGAACTACCTGACTGATTAATCTTGACATATATATGTTGTTTTCGGGTTCATGGATAATTGGGCTTCAAACGTGTCTAAATAGTTTATAAAACGGTGCTTGTGAGATTGGAAATTTCGAACAATTGAGAAAGTTTGAGACGTCAGTTGTGAAATTCTAACCTAAGACTTGGGAATCTGGAGCCCGGTCAGGAGGGGATATGTTTAGCTGGAGGGGGATCTGTAGTGTTCCATTGGTAATTTAAAGGTAGATATTCGCTGATCGACATGAAGCCTCTCTAGCCACATATCCTGTGTAGATCCGCTTCTTTTAAAGTGATTATGAAAAGTTCTCAAGAGTCCCAGTCTTATCAGTCTTTGCAGTCTGGTGAGCGACCCCACAGTCTTTGACTGTCTTGTTAAAATAGCTAATGAAGAAATGCCAGAATATCTCACCCTACTTCTACCAGCCCGGGCAGCACATGTATCAAACAACCGGTACAATTTTAGACAACCGCGTTTTTTCTACTCGTACCACTGGACAACCGCACATTATAGGAAATCGTTCTTCCTAAACACAACCCAATGAACCCATTCATGAGTGGAATAAGCTCCCTTCGTTTGTCATAGATTCTGAAAAATATATCCGATTTTAAAACTCACCTAAACATAATCGCCCCTGCTCCAAAACCCTACCCACTTTATAAAACAGGTCATCGGAAGGTTAGTGTGAACCATTGTAAACTCCGAAACTATTGTAGCGACATGCAAAATAATGCTGATAGTCCTAAATGTCCATGTGGTTTACCGAGGGAGGATGCTAGTTTTTTCTTCTCCCACTGTCCATTGTTCACCAACCAGAGAAGAATATTTTACCACAAACTTGAAACAAATAACTTTCATATAGAAAATATTAAGCATCTTCTCTGTGGAATCTCTGAAAATGACCACAGAAGAAATATATTGCTATTTCATATTACACAGTCCTACATTACTGCAACTAAACGTTTTGGGTAACTTCGATCATATATTTTTCTCTCTCTCTCTGTTATGTCAGCATGTCATTGAAAACAATTAAACATTTAAATGCCCGCCTTTTTAGACACAACTTATGACAAAGTGAGGGTAAAACTGGACACATTAAAACTCCACTCATAGCACACTCTGTACAAATATTCACATCTGTTTCCCTGCTTAAATATTCACAAATTTCATCCTGTCATCTTGTTTAAATGTTATGTTATACCTTTTGTGCGGGAGAGGAACATCACTAAGTTGACAAAACTTGTGTCCCAATCCCCCATGTATATAATTGATATACAATAAAATATGTTTAAATCAATGGGAGAATCCACTTATTACAGTAAGGGGTAATTGCATGTATAGTCCACGCATCGTGGTTTTGAAAGGTTAAAAGCTATACTCCAAACTAGAAAGGACGAGAGTTCCATTGTTGAGAGGTTTTTGAAAGTGAAAAAATATTATGGGCATATTTATTTTCTTTCCATTAAATTCATTCGATATTATCATCTTTGACTATAGGACTGTTGAATTTCATGATCGCATTGAATGTTAACATTTGTAAAGAATCCGAGCTCTTTTTAACTTTATCAATTGGACTCTCATGTCGGTATCATACCGTCAGTCATACATGTGTGCGTCCAAATACTCCACAGAATGTGGTAATGTTGGAGCTTCTACTGCGTATAGCCTGGTAAACTGTCCCATTCCGATCTTACTCGTTGAGTGAAAAGAATTTACGCACATCATTTGTTTCTGTCTCAATTTGGAGGTTGCAAGACAGTAGTAAATGTATGTATGCTACACGTTAAAGCATACTAGTTGTTTCAATATTATAAATCTCACGTAAATATCAAATGAGTATAGTCTAGATTACAGAAGCTTGTCAGGTTATTACCACAGGCCACTGGGGAAAATTACTAAAAAATATATTGGTATTTTAGTAATTTCCCCCAGGAGCCTGTGGTTATTGCCATACGTTGAATGTAACGTATATGTTATATTTATTTCAGAATGGTATGACTTTGCTCTGACGAAGATCAGAGTATGGGAGCATCACTCAACCTACTGGCTGAACAGCAAAATACCACTACTCATCGTCCAATATGAACATCTCAAAAATAATATAAAAAATGATCTCGAACGAATTCTGCAGTTCCTCAGTCTAAAGATAACTACCAAAGATATGTGGTGTGCTTTGAAAAACGGCGAGGGGTTGTTCAAACGCCACGGGAGACCTCAAGGATCATTCCAGAAACACTATACGCCAGAACTGACGAAAACGTTTGAAGATGCAAAGACAAATGTTTATGCAATGATGGAGAGACTAATAAATAAACCAGACCGTGCCAGATGAAAAATATTTATCGGCGTTTATTTACTTTATGAGTTCGGAATGTTTGGGTGGCTCCAATCAAAATGAATACCTTCTGAAACTGCATGTGCGACCAAATGAGCATGTTATTGATGTTTTGAAGTAACATAGAATGTTCATACTTCAAATAAATGTTTATGACATGTTGCTGTTCGGTTTTGTAGTTTGTGTTCGGAGTCGACAAACATGCACTGTATATATATATATATATATATATATATATATATGGACTAATAAGCTTAATAACGACAAACTAACTTCATGCCGAACGTCCAGGAACGACCAGCTAACGTACATCCCACACATAAAGACAAACTAAAGTATGTCTACGGTTAGAAGGCAGGTGTCGGCCCAAATTGTCAGTGGTTAACACTGTCGTATAGCCACGGCAGAGATGGGTTAGGGTCGACCATATAGGGTCCCTTCTTATGCCATATTTCCAGTTCCCTATATATAGTCATACTGCCCTGACTGAAAGGTTCCTATGTGGTGCGTATATACCACTACACTAGTGTGCAATTACATTATCTAATTTTAGGGCCTGAAGATTATATGTCACTTTAATGTAACTTTTTTTTGGAATGCTAAAACAACAAAATACGAAAAACCTGAATTTTTATTTCTGAGTTATTATATATCACTGCAACAAATTTGGAATATATTTTCATTTAAATGTCACGTATATTCCATTAAAAGTCTAGGTTTGCGGCATATACGGATCACGTAAATTTTCCGTATATGGCTCGGTAAAATTCGAAGTATCACATTTGAGGATGCATTCAAATATACGTGCATTTTACGATTAATTTATTCGAACTAACACATTTATGGATGCATTAAATTTCAAACATGCTTGCAAATTACGACTCATTTATATTCGAAATAACACATTTGCGGATACATTTATATCCACATCTACGTGTCGTTTACGAGAACCTAACATATTTCCAATGCTATATATGCCTCTTTAAAATCAGCTCAATCGATAAAATAGACAGCATTATCCGGGATCTACTAAAAGACGGGACGGGACGATTTTCCGGGACGGGACGGAACGATTTGTCTAAAAGACGGGACGGGACGGAACGAATATTTAAAAGTCATTTTATTCGGAAATGAAAGAGTTTAGAGGCACAAACATGGTCTCAACTTGTTTATTGGTATCTACTCTATACGAATGTGATGTTTTCCCGATAAAATTGAGCGTATGCTGAACGGTGGGCGTTCGAATAACGAAGCGTCGAAATTAGGGAAATTTATCACTTCTGGGACGATCTAAACACTAAAAGTCATATTTCGTTTACATTTTCATGTTTGGGTGACGGATTATTGCCGAAAATGTTTGTCTAATATATACTAAATAGTAAAATAGAAGTTTGCACTTGTTTTCTACTGATAAAAGTAGTGTTTTTATCGACGGGACGATGACATCCGCATTCTTGAAAAATCTGCATTCCGCCGAACGAAAATCTTCGAAAATCTTAACAGAAAAACTAGCATTATGTTCACATTTTCATGTTTGGGTGACGGATTATTGCAGTAAATGTTAGTCTAATATATACTAAATAGTAAAATAGAAGTTTGAACTTGTTTTCTGATGGTAAAAGTAGTGTTTTTATCGACGGGACGATGACACCTCCATTCTTGAAAAATCTCCATTCCGCCGAACGAAAATCGTCGAAAATCTTAACAGAAAAACTAGCATTACGTTCACATTTTCATGTTTGAGTGACGGATTTTTGCAGAAAATGTTAGTCTAATATATACTAAATAGTAAAATAGAAGTTTGCACTTGTTTTCTGCTGGTAAAAGTAGTGTTTTTATCGACGGGACGATGACACCTCCATTCTTGAAAAATCTCCATTCCGCCGAACGAAAATCTTCGAAAATCTTAACAGAGAAACTGGCATTAAGGTTCACATTTTCATGTTTGGGTGACGGATTATTGCAGAAAATGTTAGTCTAATATATACTAAATAGTAAAATAGAAGTTTGAACTTGTTTTCTGCTGGTAAAAGTAGTGTTTTTATCGACGGGACGATGACACATCCATTCTTGAAAAATCTCCATTCCGTCGAAAGAAAATCGTCGAAAATCTTAACAGGGTGTATTAGTGTATCTTGAGTGGCTATTCGGCTATGGTGTGACAAATAGGGATACAGGGAGTGACATGGACAATGTTGTGGCGAATATGTATACAAGGATTGACCATGATAATGTATGAATGTTTTGAATAGGTACACACGTGGTGACTATATGGCCATAGGTAAGATGAAGGAGTATACCAGGTGACATGGGTGAGGGTATGAGTATGAAGCGAGTAGCTATATGGCCATTGGTGAGGTGCATATGTATACCGGAATGACTTTATGGCCATTGTTGTGGTGTTAATGTAGATATTGATTGTCTATTTGACCATGCGTTTGGAGAATAGGTATACAGGGGGTGACCTTATGGCCAATGGTGAGATGAATGGGTATACAAGGAGTGACTATATGGTTATGGGTCATGTTTAGGAGTATACCCGGTGTGACTGCATTGTGACACATGGCTGCATGGTCATCCGTGGTCATGGGTCAGGTGTACATGTATACATGGGTCACTATATTGTTATGTCTGTGGTGTTTATGTATATATGTAATGACTGTGTGCTAATGGGTGGCTATCGCTTTCCACGCTTAACGCCCCCCATCTACATAAACATCATCAAGATGGAGAACTCTCTTACATGACCTCTTTATTGATTAACATACCCTTGAGTTATTGTAGAAAGCGATAGCCACCCAAGATACACATGTACAACCCACCCATTACCCAAGTCACTCCATATGTACATAAACACCACACAAATGACAACATAGTAACCCACTGTATGCACGTACACCTGATAATGCATCCATACTTGGTTATACCCGTACATACCACAAATGACGATACAGCCACGAGTCACCATACATGAACACCAGGTATACACCTACACCCGACGCATGACCAAAAAGTCACTCTATGTATACATATTCACTACATTCACGATCACACAGTCACTCATTGTATACATATTCACCTCACCATGGACCATACAGCCACTACATGTATACCTATTCGCCAAACACATGACCATAGAGTCAATCCAGGTATACATATGCACAATACCAATGGTGAACCCTTCCAGATATAACAATACCCGCACATACGACCACTCATAAGTTCTATACTTGCCACTCATAAGTTATATACACGCCATCCATGGTCATACATCTACTCCCCATACACTACCAATGATAACACATCCACAACATATATAAATATATGTCCCACCGTCACCAATAGGGGACTCCCTATATACCCACACATCATTCATGACCATACAATAACTCCCTGTGTACCTATTATCCTCATCTATGGTCATAGAGTAACTCCATGGCTGCCATCTTGGCTTCCACTCTGTATCCAGTTGACAAATTTGTATCATAGTGGGCCTGAATACCCACATATCATGATGGTTCATCTCAGTTCCGTCTCAAAGTTCTGCCCATTTCTTTTCAATAATATGGCCAGAATCACAAAAGAGGTTCCTTGCAAAATTCCATACTGCAACTTTAAAATGAATTTGTCATGCCCCATACGGAACTGGAACAAATATAATAGAACGTATTTGTCAGTTAATTAACTAATACGTAAAATAACCAAGTGAGTCACAATTTGCTATCTTTTTTGGATAACGCAGAGAATAATGTTCGGGATATGTTAACTTTTAACTTTTTACAAATTTGGTTGCCATTTTGGAAGCCATCTTGAGCATTTTAGTCTTTAAACACCACAGTGTGACACACTTAAGATAGACCAAAACAATAAACACCTTTGATACCAAAGATAGTTGCATTTTACTTGAACAAATGGTCGAACCCTGAAAAGTGAATTTTTGCCAATATTTTTGTCAAGTTTGTGACAGAAAAATCCCATATTTCTGGTGATGTCAGTGGTGACAATAGTAAAAATGATTCATGGTGCATTAGACATGTTAGTATGCAATGTATAGAATACAGATTAGCCAATTGTATACATCAACCACAACTTCTAAGCGATTGCAGGACACCCTGGGGCAATATTTACCATTTTCCTTATTTTGGCGGCCATTTTCGCAGCCATTTTGAGCCAAGGTAAGATTTTTGGTTCCAGAGAGTTGGAATATTCATTGGTAATGATATGCCTCACTTACATTACAATGTTCTTTTCATTTCTTGTTGAAATATGACTAGAATCCCAATTGTGATTTTTTGTAAAATGTTGTACCGTGTTCTGTAAAATCGAATTTTTGAGGGATCAGAAGGGGTTAGGACCCCAATAGTTGCACATTTAATTGCTCCAATAATCAGTTAATATACAAAACACTAAATAAAGTCGTATTACTCAACCAGTTTTGGCCATTTTGGCGGCCATCATAGATAGTGAGTTTCAATTTTGGCCCAAAAAAGTGTCATTATGTGTTAGCTTCACGAAAATATATACATTTGTATACATTTTACAAGATTTTCCCGCGTTAATTTGCATAAAACTGATCAAGGTCTGGTCTGAAAAACGGCGGCCATGATGGACGCCATCTTGTCTGGAGTCTACACGGCCACTTTTTTTTCTTGTTAACATTGCTTAAAAGTTGAAGGACATAATAAGGAACAAAATGAGTGGGGTGAAGTTAACTCCCAGTGGGGGGGGGTGCAATGGTACCCATATTAGCTCCCGGACTAAATACAGGAAGAAAACATCATGTGGCCGCCCTACATTTTCGTTCGGCGGAATGGAGATTTTTCAAGAATGGATGTGTCATCGTCCCGTCGATAAAAACACTACTTTTACCAGCAGAAAACAAGTTCAAACTTCTATTTTACTATTTAGTATATATTAGACTAACATTTTCTGCAAAAATCCGTCACCCAAACATGAAAATGTGAACATAATGCTAGTTTTTCTGTTAAGATTTTCGACGATTTTCGTTCGGCGGAATGCAGATTTTTCAAGAATGCGGATGTCATCGTCCCGTCGATAAAAACACTACTTTTACCATCAGAAACAAGTTCAAACTTCTATTTTACTATTTAGTATATATTAGACTAACATTTTCTGCAATAATCCGTCACCCAAACATGAAAATGTAAACGAAATATGACTTTTAGTGTTCAGATTATCGTCCCAGAAGTGATAAATTTCCCTAATTTCGACGCTTCGTTATTCGAACGCCCACCGTTCAGCATACGCTCAATTTTATCAGGAAAACATCACATTCGTATAGAGTAGATACCAATAAACAAGTTGAGACCATGTTTGTGCCTCTAAACTCTTTCATTTCCGAATAAAATGACTTTTAAATATTCGTTCCGTCCCGTCCCGTTTTTTAGACAAATCGTTCCGTCCCGTCCCGGAAAATCGTCCCGTCCCGTCTTTTAGTAGATCCCGCATTCTCCATGTCACACAATCGCACTGGAATACTGCCATACACAGCTTGGTAGTTAATTGTAAGATATTTATCTGAAAATAGAGGGAAATATGTAAGGGTAAGTTTACATTGGTGTACAGATGTGTACAGAAATGTGCGAAGTCTTGTGTCACAGATTGTCTGGTAGTGCACGCGCGCTCGTTTGTAATGGATAATTCACTACGAGTTCTCGTCAGTTTAGGCCAGGCAAAATAATTATCCATGCATGCACTATCAGCAGACCAACGCGATTTGATTTATGCCGCACAAGGACGTGCCTATAGTGGCTCCGTGGGGGGGTCACATTTTAATTTCCAACTCAATCCCTCCCCGTGAATCAGACCAATCCCACCAGCTTGCACAAATCCATTTGCACCCATTTTAGTTTTGATTTTTCACAACTTTCCCTCACATTCCTGGATGGTAGTGGTATCCATATACTATCCTATTCTGACTGGATAAATAGTCCAGTAGTTACTGGCCAGAGGGAGGAACAAAATCGACCAGGTGAACCATGTGTCTGCCCATTGTGAACAAATTTGGAGATCTGAACTTGGAAATTGCCACAATCCTAACATCTAGTGGTCTAACTCGTGGGAGAGAGGCGTTTCTAAGTTATTTAAAAACCTGTATCTCGATCCCTTTAAATAGCTCTTGATAATAAAGTATATATGTTTAAACCAACTACAGAACCACGGTCGGCCCGGTGTGAAAATCTTGAAATACATGAATATGAAAATCTAAAAATCCTACCCCATGGGATATGTTATCGTGGACGCCTATATAGGGTGCCGTTAGAACAGACCTATTTAGTTTCACGAACCAATTGTTATCTTTTCTGTTGGTCGTTTGCTATTGGCACACGCTATATTATTACGTTTCATTAAAATCACACATGCATTGCAGTCTATAGATTTACGAGTCCCAATCAATATATATTACTTACTGGCGTGTCGCACAGATGTTTGGTAGTGGCTGACTGTAGTTAAGAAAGTAGAAAGACGTGGACTGGCTGAGAATTCACCTCTGCAAAATTGTGCATAGGCTTGAACACAAGGTTTGCTGTCAGTCATGTTTGGTTAGCGGATTGGATGATGAATGGGGTGAATTTTTTAATTGCAGAACCGAAGGTTAATGCTTCGACTTCACATGGAAGCCAGTTAACCTGCATCTTTTTAGTATTGTAGTGGATTTGGGAGCAACTGTTTTCTTTGACGCAGATAACTTCAGATTAGCCCATTTGAATGGGTTTAGAACTCGTGTCCAGTTCTTCAACAAATCACCGGGGGCATCTCCGCCACAAAATAAATCATCCGCAAGTTAACGACAACTCTTTCCACAAGTAAATCACCCAGTCCGAGGGAGATAAGTTCCTGCAATGCCTTTTCTGAGTCCGGCATTCCCATCGCAGATCTCGCATACACACTGACGCCACGAAATGGTGTCGCCACTCCGCAGAATTTCATGGAATGGTTGATTCCACGTCCGGCATTATGGCAGGTTTTGGCTTAGTATATTTGCCAACTTCGGCGAATGCAGTTACTAAACGAATGTACCCGTTTGGCTTCTTAATAAGGAATGAGGGGTTTAAATATTCAGCGACAACTCCCAGCTCTTCTGGATTTCTAAATACCATGCACAATCTGTTCAAGTTCATCAAATTTATTCTGAAGCTCAACCAGTTTGTTTTGAGAATACTGAGGGACACGTCCCTTGCGTTGTAGCACATGTCCCATATTGACAACTGCCTCGAATGAACAACATGCTCCGTTGTATATATCAGTTGGAAATCAACACCGGAATTATTTTTATCATGTCACCAGGTTGGATTGACCAATGAGGACGCTCCGTTGGTAGAGGCATATCAGGAGACATCGGGTCGTTATCTTTGTAGCCCGTCCCATATGGAATCCGTATCCCCCCTCAGGGTTCCCATATGGGGTCGATGTCCGCCATTTTGTTTTTCCTGGAACTCTGCCGCCTCGGGTATATGTTCGGTGTATTTTGGCGCCAAGAAAAGGGATATTTGTCGGAAATCAAGTTCTGTTAATTTAAAGACATAATACCATATACCAAAACCGGCATGTGATATATTTGAGAAATTCTAAACACTCATAAATTAACTATCAAACTCAAGTTTGTTGTCCTGCTTCTGGTGATTAGCCATTGACTCAATGCGTTGACGTTCAACGCCCATGTCGCATCACTGTGACGTTACATAAGTTAATAGCCATAGACAACAAATTTACTTACTGGCAGATAATGAACTTCGTACAAGTAATTCAAATTCCACACGGAAAACATGATAAAATCGTTACAGGACTCGTAGTTGCCGGCTACGGTGACATATGAGGCTCAGCGAGATTAATATCGGGCTCGGCTAGCGCCTCGCCCGATATTAATCTCACTTCGCCTCATATGACACCGTATCCGGCAACAACTCGCCATGTAACTTATAATATTCCAATACCATCTATGATCGACTTTCCGCGTGCATCAACTGAAAACCCAACTATTGTAACACGTGAACCAAGTTCACCTACTGGTAGTTTACCTCGACGTTCTACACGACATCGCCAAACACCTGAATTACTTAGAGATTACGTGACCGATTTCTGACTGTTGATTCTTAAACATTCAACTAGCTCTCATTCAACTGACTTCCTGTGAGACTGGAGAAAGAAAAGGCGGCTGTGCCATGGGATATGTTATCGTGGACACCCTATAGAGGGTACCGTTGGAACAAACCTATTTAGTTTCATGAAGCAATAATCGTTCTCTTTTCTGTTGGTCATTTTCAATTGGCATATTATTACGTTTCAATAAATCACAGATACATTGCAGTCTATAGATTGACGAGTCGTAATCTATGTGTATTACTTATTGGCGCTTGCATCTACAGATTGGCCACCAGCTGTCCAAGTGTTGGAAATGTCCAACCTCAGGCTCACACCGCATCTAAGGTTGGCCATTCCAGTCAAAACATTTTACCAAAATATGCAAATGTTGGTCTAAAAACGACAAATTCCGCACTAATAAATTGTTGGAATTTAAAACTACTAAAAAACCGCTGTGTATATCCGACACCGGAAATTATGCAGGAATTTTTTTTTTACACAATATGCCGATATTTTTTATCGAATATTCGTGATTCTTAAAAACCAGGACACATCAGGAAGATAAAATCCCGCTGAATAATAGTAGAATATACTATACTTCTAAAATATACTATCCATACATTCTGGATATAAAGTACGTCCTCCAAAATCACGATTATTATGTTAAATTATACGGATCGTCTGCAACTTGGTCTGATAAACACCGATTTTCTTCTATCTAAAACGTCTGTATGTTTACATATTGCTCTGCACATGACGTAAGAAAGGTCCACAATGACATAGCACCAAACATGAGTTTTTCGGCTGTTTGTTAATATTATTGGCGAAAGACATAATTATTTGGTGTACGGCGAATTGCAAGACCACTGTCGTGCAAATTGCAATTCGCATGTTTTGTTACTGTACGGCATATTGCAAGCCCGAAACAGTATCTGCCAATTGTAGGCAAATAATTGTGTGAAAATGGAAGTCATATCATTACACATGATTATGGTGACAATTGCGTCATTTTGTTGATTTCCAGCTCATTGGAACACCACGCGTATGCCAATTCAATGGTGACTTATTTTTTAGCTTTAAAATCATATCAGAGGGGGCTATCTATCAGAAATCTAGTTGGAATGATCAATTTGAAGGTCCTCTTTGAAATTTAACAGAAACTATCATATTTGGCGATGGTTATGATACATATTTCCCCGAAACGCCAAACATGGAAATGACCATTAATGATTATACTAATGTTCGAAGTCAATCTTAGTTGACACCAAGTCTGACTTCACACACCAGCACTGGTTAGTAACTGCACGCCAACAATGGTTTTATAAACATAAAATAAATGTGCTGCGAACTATGTAAATTATGTCTTGGTGTCATTTTAAATGTCACCATTTTGACATCTGCATTATACATGTAGCTCGATAAAAGGAGCAAGCAGATGTTCATTTTAAAACTATAAATTGCCTACATAAGGAGAGAAAGTGAAAATGCAAAACATATTTAATTGTGATTAAACCTCATTTTCAAATTTATTTACCCCCCCCCCCCCCCCCCTGATAATTTTGGAGAACTATTGTAATCGCGCGACAGTTCGTGTGTTCGTCCGATTTCTTTCAGGTTGTTAACTCCAGTTCAAATTATCTGATCGAAACGACACTTCATATGATGAATTACGTTATTGAAGTCAATTATGGTTCTAGTCCGATGAACTTTTTCTTTGATTTATGACTCTGTTTTTTTACTTAGAAATTGCTATTTTCATGTTGTCCGGATAATAACTCAGGTGAATAATATCCGATCGGAACGAAACTTGGTACGAGTAATAAACATTACATTATTGAGGTCGAATTCTAATCTGGTTCCGGTCAAGTGATTTTTATTAGAGCTATAGTCCTGTTCAAACCTATAAATTGCCATTTTCGTGTTGTCCGAATAATTCCAGTTAATATCAACTAATCCCAACTAAACTTGACATCAGGAATATCCATCACATTGTTCAAGTATTTAGTAAACTTTGAATGTGGTTCAGATCTGCTGATTTTGACGGATCTATCTATGGGCAGCCATTCGGTCGGAAATTACATGAAATAAAAGTTAATGGTGGCTTGTAACAACAATAGTCTCCATTTTTAAACCAATGGTCGTTCTTTGATTCTATAAGAGACCATTCCGTTTCAATAGATATAGATTCAAACCAAATAGTCTCCATTTTCAAACCAATGGTCGTTCTTGGATTCTATAAGAGACAATTCCGTTTCAATAGATATAGATTCAAACCAAATAGTCTCCATTTTCAAACCAATGGTCGTTCTTGGATTCTATAAGAGACAATTCCGTTTCAATAGATATAGATTCAAACCAAATAGTCTCTATTTTCAAACCAATAATCGTTCTTGGATTCAATAAGAGACAGTTCCGTTTTAATAGATAAAGATTCATAATCAATGTTGACCGATGCAAAATTAATGTTCTATTTTAATTTAATAGCGTTCACTGTTCAACTAATATCTAATAACACACAATTAGTAAGATTCGCGCATATTCAATAAACGTACATTCCGTTTCAATGGCCATATTTTCTTAATCAATAAAGATATTTCAATATCCAATAGTCTCCATTTTCAAACTAATAGTCGTTCTTGGATTCAATAAGAGACAATTCCGTTTTAATAGATATATTTTCTTAATCAATAGAATCTATTTCAAAACCAATAGCCGTTCCTGGATTCAATAAGAGACAAATCTACTATTTCCGGTCAAACCAATGAATAATAATTGAAGATTATTAACATCCGTTTACAAACCAATGATCATTTCTCGAATTAATAACTTCCGTTTACAAACCAATGATCAATTCTTAAACCAATAAACGCTAGGATCGCCACCAATCTCAAATTAACGCTAGGAGCGCCACCATGAATCTTGTTGGATTTACCAAACTGGAAATTCCGTGACGTCAATATGGGATACCCTCCTGCCAAAAAAAAATGCATGTTCTCGAACATTTTCGCGTCAGAAAGTGACCCTGAACATGAAAACTGCGATGATATACGGACGGTGGACTATATCCTGTACCTGTAGCAGATACCGAAGATCCAATTGAGAGCTGATTTTTAATATTGTCATTATTATTGACCCAGAAGATCTGAATTAAGCAACCGAATTTGAGGACTGTACTAGTATCACTCATTCACTGTCAGTATCTGAAATCACTGTCAGTATTACTGTGATTATCACTGTTCCCAACTGACCTACATCATAGTACATGTACCAGCTCAGAAACCAGATCATACAAAGCGTCACTCAATCACCATGTCTTGGAGTCATGCTCTCAAACTATATGAAATGGTTGCCACAGATAGACAAGATCACGAAGAAGGCTAACAGCACGCTCGGATTCATCAGAAGAAACCTTAGGAAGGCACCATTCAAGAGTAAATGCGTAGCGTATGAGACAATCGTAAGATCGTCGCTGGAATACGCAGCCGTCATGTGGGATCCTCACCAGCAGCAGAACATCGACGCCCTGGAGAGAATACAGAGAGGAGCTGTACGGCTCATGACCGGCAATTACCAATCGAAGGACATGGCCAAACTGATGAATGACTGCGAGATAAGACCACTCGAAGAAAGAAGGAAAGACCAGAGGCTGGAGCTCTTTCACAAGATGGATAAGGGGCAGGTGTCGGCTGTAAACACTCAGTGCTTAATTAAACCAAAAAAGGTGGGCAGAAAAATCCGAGCCAAGAAATTTGCAGATTTCAGTGCCACAAATATAGTCTCAAAACAGGAATGTAATAATTCACTGTCCTACCGATAAGAGCCACTGGTGACAAACTCTGCTGAATACTCAAGTTCATTCTTCCCACGGACAATTATTCAGTGGAACACTCTAAACGAGATGGACGCATGCGAAATTCAAAATAGAACAGCAGCGGACAACTCAACAGTCCCGCAAAGAACATAATTCTCTCTCTCCCGGCGTTCTACACATCCGCGAGGATCATACGCCGTACACCATCCAGATCCAGATGCAGGGATTGTCTGTCAAAATCCGGTGGAGAACTTAGGATGTGTTCGACAAGTACTAACAACAGCAGTATGAATATGATTATGTCAACAATAACAACAACAACATCTCTAACACCGTAAGATAATCGTTCGATCTACTGTGTAGTGTGTACTAGCACTGTACATTGCGACGACTTCTTCTGAAAACAACCATTGAGTGGAACCGCTTCAAACAGTCAGATGTTGATTCAGGCGATCCGTAATATTGAATGTCTGAAGGATTTATTAAATATGGATTCTATTTTCTAGACGTTTCATACGAGCGTCGTGGAATCGGATTCTGAACATTGCTGGAGTATTGATCAAGTAAACCTGACAGTGCTGAGAGCACTTCAGAACTCAATCATAAGCCAACTAGAACAGAGGTCATGTCAACTTACAGGTTGCATTATACATGCATATATTGTGACCACATAAATGATATATACAACTGCAGTGACTTCTTCATTATTTCAGTAATTGATACCATAACCATGGTCGTTCCATAGTAATCCATACCATAATTTTTGGTTTTACATAACGGTAGGGTACCGGAATGTTTGGTTACTTTTTTTTATTTCGTACTTTGTAGAAAATCATTTATTTGTTTCCATATGGTGTGACATACATGTAGTAACATGGTACGAAATGACCAATTGGTTTCCTACATGGTACGAAACGACCAAACAATAAGGTATGAAACTACCAAAAATATGGTACGAAACTACCAAAAATATGGTACGAAATGACTTAAGATGATACAAAACGTCCTGTACCCATTTATATCTCCTCGGCAAGGGGAACAACGAGACAGTGACCCTGTAGACTAGCAGCGCCAACATCGTTGGTTTGATATTAGGCCCTATATCACCCTGAGGTAACATCATATCACAATCAGCCTGACGACGAAGGCTGATATGAGGCTACTGAGGACTGAAATCAGGCCTATAATATCAAACCAACCAAGTAATACCCTACATGTATCTATTAATTACGGTAGTTCGCCTCTTAGTAACAGTGTAATATTGACAACTTTTTCTAATGAGTGACATCACAAAAAATTGGTATCTATGCCTATTCTAACAGTGAAATATAATTACACCATGTCAAAGCCATACCGTGTATTACTCAGATCGTGATGTCATAAAATCATACATGTATTACTCTTAATTAGTGATGTCGTAAAATGATATTACTCGATTTAGGGAAAATTGAAGTGATATTCAGCTAAGTACCAATGGAGTTTGATAACAAGCCATATCGTGCAAAAATGTCATATATAATTAATAATTTTCGAACAAATTTTGGACCGATATACATTTACCCTGTAGCCATCTGTAGGAAACTTCCTTCCAAGGGGGTGCTGTCGGAACATACATGTATCAAGGTGGACCCCCTCCCCAATGGGAGACTCGTATCCATGCCCATTGGAAATAAATGATAATGTGCAATGGATGAATAGGTTGCTGGCATTTCATACCATGGAAGTTTTTTCGCACCAGGGTTCTGGACATTTCATACCAGTTCCTGTATCATTTCGACAATTCGTACCTTTGAGTATACCGGTATTATTTATTTTTTAAATGACATTAAAGGTACTCAGTCCGATTCGATGGTTCCCATATCATCATATTTCAACAACAACACCATTTTTTTAAATGCCACTTCGTTTACCAGAATCGATTAATGCCCCAAAAATAATGCTAACCAGTCAAATATAGTATACAATTGCCCAAAACCTGTTATTTATCAATATTTTGTTCAATGAAATTTTGCGGGTTTGTCAATTATCTGACACAACAAAAGCCACTTGCTTTTTGAGTTATCCATCTTCATCCGTCCTCTTTCGACTTTTTATTGGGCCACTAAAAATTATCGATGGTAAAAAATAATAGATTTCAAAAATCAATATCTGATCATTCTCAGCTTTGATGGGTGGGTTCCTCAACTCAAATCACATATGTTTTACCCGAAGCCAAGGAAATAGTAATATTCAAGTGTTAATTCGGATTATGCATCTTTAACTTTGTCGCGACAATTTCAATTGGTTCATTTTGTTTCGAAAAAAAAAGAAAGAAATATGTTAACATGTAAATGTTGGGTTGTCATCATCACGAACGTTAAATCATGATCATGTTCACTCTCATTAAGTTAACACGATTAATATAATTTTTCACATGTACGAATGACCATTCATCATTTTTGGGAATCAATGAAACATACCAATATATGGTGTGAAATGACCAAAAACATGGTACGAAACAATTAAATGTGTCATTCAAATCAAGGGTACAAACTGGCCATATAGTCTGGTCGGAAAAGCTACATTTGTGGAATACTAGAACCCTAGAGGCATTTTTGGGGAAAAGCATGAAACTAAGTTTTCTAGCATCATTCAAGTATGCTGAATCCAATGAGGGTGCCTGTCGCTGCCTGTGACCCATATTTCACCCATAAAATCAACTTAAAGTCACATACTGTTTTTATTACCGCGAAAATACAGTAAGTCAATATCGAGACATATATCACACTCGTTATACATATAATCTCATGAACATGGGAATACTTTGTTATTTGAATCACCCCTCGCGACCTTTCTGTCATAACTATCTCATCATCTGCTATACATATATGGACAAGTATGTTATTTTATAAATAAACGCTCTTCATGAAATCACACCCGGTTGAAAGTTCTGTGAATCAGGATTAAGTTGAAAATATGACGTTTTTTCACAAATATCTTCTAGACCAGTTCATGCTGTTTGGAACTGCTTGAGTATTGTGACTTTATATTGTGTTTTGTAAATTAACTGATCATTGGAGCAATTAAATATGCAATTATTGGAACACGGTATAAAATTTCACCAAAAAATCACAATTGGGATTTGAGTAATATATCAACAAGAAATGAACAGAAATTTGTAATGTAAGTGAGGCATATCATTACCTATGAATATTCCAACTCATTGGAACCAAAATTCTTACTTTGGCTCAAAATGGCTGCCAAAATGGCCGCCAAAATATGGAAAATGGTAAATATTGCCCCAGCGTATCCTGCAATCGCTTACAAGTTGTGGTTGATGTATAAAATTGGCTATTCTGCCTCCTATACATTGAATACTAACATATCTGATGCACCATGGTTAATTGTTACTATTGTTACCACTGACATCACCAAAAATATTGGACTTTTCTCTCAAAAACTTGACATAAATATCGGCAAAAATTAACTTTTCAGGTATAGACCATTTTTTCAAGTAAAATGCAACTATCATTGGTAAAATGTAACTGTCTCTGGATTCAAATGTGTTTATTGTTTTGGTCTATCTAAATGTGTCACACTACGGTATCTATAGACAAAATTGCTCAAGGTGGCTTCCAAAATGGCAACCAAATTTGTAAAAAGTGTTTTTTACATATACCCTGAACATTATTCTCTGTGTTATCCGAAAAGGTAGTAAATTGTGACTCACTTGGTTATTATAAGTGTTAGTTAATTAACTGACAACTATATGTTCTATTCTGGTTCTCACAGTTCCGTATGGGGCATGACAAATTCATTTTAAAGTATGAAATTTTGCCGAGAACCGCTTTTGTGATTCTGGCCATATTATTGAATGGAAATGGGCAGAACGTTGAGACGGAACCGAGATGAACCATAATCTGTGACTATTCTGGTCCATTATGGTAACAAAAAATATCAACTGGATGCAGGGTGGATGCCAAGATGGTAGTCAGGGAGTTACTCTATGATCATAGTTGAGGTGAATAGGTATATAGGGAGTTATTATATGTCATGAATGATGTGAATAGGTATACAAGGAGTGACTCTATGGTTATGTGTGGGTTGTCCATTGTAAGATGTATAGGTATACAGGGAGGGGTCATGGTCATGTGTGAGGTGAATCGGTATGAATGTAGTGACTGTATGTTGTGTATATCCAGTACGGGTGCACCCGATGTGCCTGTATGGACATTGGTGTGGTGTATGAATATAGTTACACGGTCATCTATGTGTTGATTATGTATATATGGAGTGACTGTAAGGTCATGGTTGGGATGTACATGTGTTGTCTGTATGATCATGGATGGGGTGTGTGGATACATATGGAGTTATTTTATTGTTACGGGTAATGTGTATAGGTATACATGGAATGACTGTACGGTCATGATTGAAGTGTATATGCATACCTGGATTAAGCTGGGTGGACATTATCGAGTGTGTGGGTATATAGGGAGTGTCCTTGTGGTATATATTTATATATCTCGTGGATGTATTATCATTTGTGGGTGTATAGGGATTAGCTGTATGATCATGGATGGCGTGTATGATTATACAGTGAGTTGCTGAATTGTCATGTGTGAGGTGTATATGCAAGTATGGAAGGTATGAGTGGTCTTTTTGTATATCAGGTTTTTTGTATATCTGGAAGGGCTGAATGGCCGTTGGTGAGGTGTATATGTATACATGGAGTGACTCTATGGTCTAGGGTGGGCTGCATATGTATATATCGAGTGGTTATATGACTATGTGTGTCGAATAGGTATACATGTAGTGACTGTATGGTCATAAATGTAATGAATATATATACAGGGAGTGACTACATGGTCATGTGTCAGGTGTATGAGTATACCTGGTGTTCCTGCTTGGTGACTCGTGGCGGTATGGTCATGTGTAGGTTATACGGGTATACACACGTGTTGCTATATGGTCATGGGCGAGGGGTATGTGTATATAGCGAGTGGCTATATGGCCATGGGTGATGTGCATATGCATACATGGAGTGACTTTTCTGATATAGCTAGCTGGGGTGTATTAGTATATCTTGTGTCGCTATTCGGCTATGGTGCGACACATAGGGAAACATGGAGTGGCATGGCCAATGGTGAGGTGAATATGTATACAAGGATTGACCATGATCATGTATGAATCTTTTGAATAGGTACACACGGGGTGACTATATGGACATATGTCAGGTAAAGGAGTATACCAAATGACATGGGTGAGGGTATGTGTATGAAGCGAGTGGCTATATGGCCATTGGTGAGGTGCATATGTATACCTGGAGTGACTCTATGGTCATTGTTGTGGTGTTGATGTATATATTGAATGTCTATTTGACCATCTGTGTGGAGAATAGGTATACAGGGGATTACCGTATGGCCAACCGTGAGGTGAATGCATGTGTATACACGGAGTGACTATATGGTTATGGGTCATGTTTAGGAGTATACCCGGTGGGCCTCCATTGTGACTCATGGATGTATGGGTCAGGTGTACGTATAACATTGGGTCACTATATTGTTGTGTCTGTGGTGTTTGTGTATATATAGAATGACTGTGTGATAATGGGTGGCTAACGCTTTCTACGTTTAACGTTTCCCCCATGTACATAAACATGACCTCTCTATTGATTAACATATCCTTGAGTTATTGTGGAAAGCGATATCCACCCAAGGTACACATGTACAACCCACCCATTACATCAGTCACTCCATATGTACATAAACACCACACAAATGACAATATAGTCACCCACTTTATACACGTACACCTGACCATACAGCCATAATTGGTTATACCCGTACATACCACAAATGACGATACAGCCACGATTCACCATGCATGCACACCAGGTGTACTCCTACACCTGGCACATGACCATATAGTCACTCTATGTATACACATGCACCACATTCACGATCATACATTCACTCAGTGCATACATATTCATCTCACTGTGGACCATACAGCCACTACATGTGTACCTATTCGCCATACCCATGACCATAGGGTCAATCGAGGTATACATATACACCTCACCAATGGTGAGCCCTTCCAGATATACGAATACCCACACACACGACCACTTATACCTTCCGTACTTGCATATACACCTCACACGTGACAATTCAGCAAATCACTGTATACTGTATTCATACACGCCGCTCCAATTATCAGTTAATATACAAAACACAAAATAAAGTCATATTACTCAACCAGTTCCAAACAATATGAACTGATCTAGAAGATATTTGTGAAAAAACGTCATATTTTCAACTTCCGGCGGCCATTTTGGCGGCCATCTTGGAGGGTGAGTTTCAATTTTGCGCCAAAAAAGTGTCAATATGTCTTATCTTCACGAAAATATATACATTTGTATACATTTTACTAGATTTTCCCGCTATAATTTGCATAAAACTGACTTAGGGTCTGATCTGAAAAATGGCGGCCAGGATGGACGCCATCTTGTCTGAAGTCTACACGGCCAATTTTTTTTTCGTATTAACATTGCTTAAAAGTTGAAGGACATAATAAGGAACAAAATGAGTGGGGTGAAGTTAAGTCCCATGGGGCGGGTGCAAGGGTACCCCTATTGGCTCCCGGACTATAAGAGAATTATTACGAGAATCGTCGATAAATATACAAAACAGCAATGTCTTACCGTAGGTACCTGATTAATATGATGTTAATGTTTCAGAATTATTACTCTGATGATAGTATCATGATACAACGTGGCTTTGGACGTTCCGCGGGGAGTATATAAGTTTGAGTATGTTCAAGGCCAGTTACGTGATTTCATATGCCGTCGTACGGTGCCGTATCAACAACCCTCCAGCGAAGAAAACACGAAGATTTTAAAAGCCTTTTATTGAACCCTATGTTCATCCAATCGGGCGACAGGCAGTCTATTCGTGTTCGGCACCTTCGAATTATGGTAAAAAAGTTGGTTTGACACTTTTCCGCGGAAATGCTTCTAGAAATGTCTTTTCTGAGAATTAAGACTAGACTATTATTAGTTTTACAATAAGGTCTATTAATTTTACAATAAGTTATTAGTTTTACAATAAGTTAATGACGGTTTTAGATATAGGTTTTACTATAAGTTATTAGTTTTACAATAAGGTCTATTAATTTTACAATAGGTTATTAGTTTTACAATAAGTTAATTATGGTTTTATATATTAATTTTACAATGAGTTATTAGTTTTACAATAAGGTCTATTAGTTTGATAACGATAATCACTGATCGTGAGAAATCGTCTATTGGTTTGAAATATGGCTATTGAAACGGAATGTACGTTTACTGAATATGAGCAAAGCTGTATTAATTGTTTGTTATTAGATATTAGTTGAACAATGAATACTATTAAATTAAAATAGAACATTAATTTTGCATCGGTCAACGTTGATTGTGAATCTATATATGTTAACACGTAATTGTCTCTTATTGAATCAAAGAACGACCATTGGTTTGAAAATGGAGACTATTGTTTTGAAATAGATTGTAGTTGTTTTTACAAACCACCATTAACTTTTATTTCGTGTAATTTCCTACCGAATGGCTGCCCATAGCTATCTCCCTTTTTCAGCTATAACTAGAGGTGTGACTGTCCCAATGGGACTACGGATACCCCCTGTTTTTAAAATACTAAGATGTTTCACATGTCAGTAAACATTTAGTTATAATAATAAAATAACAGTTCCCATTGCAGGTGTACAACCATAACCCTAATCTTAAACCTATTGACCGAAAAATGTAGGAATAAAAGCTTGGACAAAATTATGTATGTTGCGAAAAAATTTCTAAGTCGAAAAAGGGGAATAAC
Source organism: Siphonodentalium dalli (assembly GCA_032622095.1). Taxonomy (NCBI): domain Eukaryota; kingdom Metazoa; phylum Mollusca; class Scaphopoda; order Gadilida; family Siphonodentaliidae; genus Siphonodentalium; species Siphonodentalium dalli. The sequence goes on from CP136064.1 coordinate 164,582,314, forward strand.
TCCACACAAAAAATGTCGGACAGACGTCATAATCGCAGGTGCACAGGTTCCCATGGTACTAAATATCAGTGCCAAGATTAAAAAACATTGAGCGAAAAATGTAGGAATAAAAGCTCGGACAAAATTATGCATGTTGCAAAAAAAGTTTCTAAGTCGAAAAAGGGGGATAACTCCACCAAAAAATGTCGGACAGACGTCATAATCGCAGGTGCACAAGTTCCCATGGTACTAAATATCTGTGCCACGTTTTTAAAAAATTGACCAAAACATGTAGGAATAAAAGCTCGGACAAAGGTTACATGTTGCGAAATTTTTCTAAGTCGAAAACAGGGGGGATAACTCCACCAAAAAAGTCCGACAGACGTCATAATCGCAGGTGCACAGGTTCCCATGGTGGTTGATGTCTACCAAGTTTCACGGAAATTGATAAAAAAAAAAACGACTGAGAAAAACTCCGGACAAATTTGTGTCCACGGACGGACGACGGACGGCGGACAAGCTGACTCCAGTATACCCCCCCCCCTAACTTCGTTGCGGGGGGTATAAAAATATAAAACTGATTCCAATTAGAATCTGCCGATTATTATTCCATCATGGACAGATTCGACACACAATGTTTTTCTCAGCTTGTGTCTCATATGGTTGCTGTAGCACATTTGGCGACATGGTTCCACGACGGCTTGGTTTATGTATCTTCAGGTTATACTTGTATTTAGTTTTAAATCCGCATATCTCACATGTTGTTTCGTTGTCCACCTGGACATACTATACAACCAGTGCGATCTCAAACGATGACATTTTGGACAGAATGAATACCTCGTTCGCAATTTGTGCCATTTATACATGCACACAGTTGCACACATGTAGACGACGCTTTGAGCGGACATCACGGTGTGGACATGGTGTTATCTGATTACTGACCTGAATTGCAAAAATGAAGGCCATTATAATCCCAGTGCATGAATGGTGTGGTAAGGTCATTATTATTATTATTATTGGCAGCTACGCACTTTTGTTCACGCCCGTTTGTTCGGCTAATATTTTTTTTAAATGTTATGACCCCACCCCTCCCAACACCACAGCGCTCCATATATAGAGAACATTTTGGACAATTCTATTAACGTTTCATGGTCGGTGCGATCCATATGGTGAAATGAGTCGCAATAGCAAAATTATGTCACTTGTCCTTTTAATATAACCCCATGCAAATTCAAGAACAAACCCATTAATCGACATGTATGTCCAATTTAAACAACAGTTTCTGACATTTGTTCAGGATGCAGCGGACCTGGCCGTTTGACAACTGCAAAAGAGACGCATTGCTGAAAACCCCATTGAATCAACCAAGGGGATCCATAATCCCATATCTGCAGGAATAATAAGAACAATTTATGGAAAGAAATATTTATATAGATGAATATTTATGCATAGATGAATATCTTCCATGCTCACAAGTTTATGATTACAACTAAATTTATTGGAAAAGGAAAACAATAACATTTTTCATTAGTTGAGCAAATATGAACAAAGTTATTGTATTGATGCATATATTCGTTGACCAGCATTTTATAATTGAGAGGAGCCAAATATGTAACCCGTGCAGCAGAACAATTACCACCCTTCTTATTTGAATTGTATAGGAGTTCCGGGGAGCTGGAGCATTGAGGAAGGGCTTAATAAGTTGCAAACAAAAAATTCCCTAACCCGTTTGGTATATTATAGATAGCAAATAAATTTCAAGTCAAGCTTGAGCGATTGATCTCCTTAAAAACCTGGCCTGACTTCGTTTCAGCACATTTCATTATTGCGAATAACTACCAGGGGATCGGTTAACAAGTTAGTTCATCTTAAATGCAATCAGTCGATCGTATTTATCTCGTTTGTTGACCTTTATCGAACAATAATCACAGTATGTGTCGATTTATGTGCTACAACGCTGTTTCTTTCTGGAAGGCGACAGCGCCAATTCGCATGACAGTAAATATTTTGTGATTTGTAATTTGCCGTACACTAGCATCTGACCTTTAAGTGTGATTGTGTGCGGATGCGGTGACAATTGCCATACAAATTGCCACTTCTGTCTTCGTTAGTGCAATCTCTTCGGGAACACGTTGATGACTCAAGAAAATTGAAGAGGGTGTATTAAATAAGAGGCGTTTTAGCTCTCGTTATTGATATTTTCACGTGCAGGAACGCGCTATCATTGAACAGTACTCCGAGTGCGTTGAACCGTTCAACTCATCGCCGATAATCTGCCAAGGCTATTGTTTAGCGAACGTATTCAGCGAGAGACTTTGTCAAAATTATTACGCATTATAAATGAAATAGTGGTATACTATGAAGAAGACAAAATTGGCAAAATTCCTGCATAATTTCGGTGTCTGATATACACAGTGAAAACAATTTCAACCTATTGATGGTTTGAAATTTCCAACAAATGTTGTGTCATGTAGGAAATGTCAAACTGTTGAAAACATTTTGGCCTACCAAAGTTGGGGATGAATGAGACGCCCCCTAACAACCCTAGCCCCCCCCCCCCCTCCCAACACAGATTAGAACATATATGCCAATTCCGAGTAATGATTAATCAAATCCGATTTGCCTGTCACAATGTTGACCCTGACTTATATAACGGATACGATTTTTTACCCAGACGAATGATTACCGTTTTATTTCTGTGTGCATTTCTGTATCTACCCGTGTACGCTATAATGTGCATACACGTAGAAATGTACACAGATCTACACCAATTAATGTAAACACACACTAATGTTGGCACGATGAAATAATAAACAATGTTCACCTGTATATATTGCCTGGAAAATATAAATATAAAATACAAATTTCACACATCTGTTATATATTTTAGAACTTCTGTCTGTATGTGTTATAGACTCGAAAACTGCTCGACCGATCCGACTCAAATTTGGTATGTAGGCACACTGATGTATGGCAATTCCAATCCGAAATTAAGAAAATATGCGAATTTTGTTAAAACCAACTGGTTGGAAATGAAATTATGAGAACAATTTCAACCTATTTTGGTGTGATGTTTAGTTTGAAGATATTTCCAAATATTGAACATTGTTGCCAAAGTTGAAAAGTTTTGTGGGAGTTAGAGACATCCCACAAAACACCCCTGTCTGTCGCCACGTCCATGGTTGTGGACTACATCACAACTTGCATGTGTATCATTCCCACTAGAGCTTGAGCTGCATGTAGATCCCATCCCCTTTCAATGACCGATAACAAAGATATCATAACCACCAAAAATCTGCATAGGGGGGTCTACATGCAGCTCACGTTATACCTGCAGTACCGTCGCCAACACACAACCGAGTCGGATATTCGGTTCGTTATAAACGCAGCTATAAAGCAGCGGGTATTGGCTAAGCCTGCTGATTATGAGACGCAATGATGGATAATAGTAAACGTAAACTAGATCATTTGAGACGATAAATTTGATGATGAGCGTTTATTTTCAGAGTTTAAATCTGCTGCTATTTCGCGAGGAAATATCTCTTGATATATTAGTTAAGTAATCGGCAACCCGCCGCGAATTGCGATGATTTATTACATTTCTTTTGCTTAACCGTTTGTTCGCTATGTTTGCTCGCGGGTGATAGATCTGGAACTTTCTGTAAATAACTTCATACTTTGACGCATTTATTCGTGTGCAGGAAACGATCGATTGTCTATATGTCATATATACAAGATTAGGATCTGTCTGTTCGCGATTTTCTCCTAGACCCCTGGACCGATTTCAACCAAATTTGGTGCATGTGGTGACTCGGGGTACACCTCTGGATGTTATAATGGCGTAGGTTTTTTTTCTCCAAATTTGGATTTTAAATACAATGTATGTTAAATTGAGCAAGGAATTCAATCTAAAAACAATTATTTAATTAAATGTTGTTTCTAATCAAAATGTTTAAACGATCAAAATGTGCGCGAAGTGCACAAATGGACTCCATCAATATCTAATATCTAAATGTGTGCAAAGCGCACAAAGCTAGAGCCGTATGCGCCTTTGTACGGGGGCGCACGCCCCCCCCCCCCCCCCATATCAAAGATCAAAGATGGGTATATGATCCGGCTTGGGGTGTAACAAACTGAACATTTATGACACCCCATGCACAGACCTTCTATTTTTACTGAAGTGATGGTGTATATGTTTTTCATCATGTTATATAGTCTTACGTCGCCTATGCAAAAACTCAAGTGCTAAAATGGATACACCAACCTAGTAGTGTTACATTTCCCCAACCCGCACAGTGCTGTATCTTACACTTGGAATTCCAATTGAAACACCTTAGCAGAGTTCTCAAAACGCAATATAATACCATAACACTTGAGTTTTAAGAGTGTGTGTTCGGATATCCTTTCCTTCAGCTGCCTTCCGGTCTCGACCACATAAACGGCACAGTGACTATCTTGCATCCCAATGCATACAATACATTCATACGCTTGCATCCCACATCGCTCATCACTTTGAATAATATACTTCTTTATAGTATATAATCTATAACTCAACATAATAACTATATTTACTATCGCCAAGAGATGGGTTAAACATCTGCCGATCGTGATCGGCCTCTCATTGTTAAAGCGACGCAAATTCGATTGCCGTACGCTGAAAATATAATTATGGCAGATCGAAATTGTTTTTATTTTTCTTCCATCCCGAAGATATCAAACAAATTGTTCAACGAAGATCATTCGAACAATGATTGACCGAATGTGACATGCTACTTATGTCGTCTCTGGTGTTGTGACTGTTGTTGTTGTTTTTTCTGCCGTTTTGTTGTTGTTGTTGTTGTCCATCCACGTTCCACGGTCCATTATTGCTGTTCCAACGTGCACCGTGTACTTTCATTCCACATTCCATCCCATTCCATTTTAATCCAGCCATACGCAAATAAACTACATGTAAAGCATACACACATAATCTAACCACAGCATGCAATACGTGTATAATACCTCCAACGACATTCACTCACGAGTTACCATGGTAATTTTATTGCATGATAGGGAAGCATGGCAATTGTATCGCACGATAGGGAAGCATGAATCACCGAGAAGGCTTTGATGGCTTTGTCTCTTTGGGGAGAGGAGTTATAATATTCCTTATTGAGCGCATATGAAGTAGGAACGTAGTCGACGATTGTCTCCTGAGATAACTCACAGTGTTTGTAACCGTATTCAATTTACAGACCCGAGAAGCTCTCATATCCTCCGGAGAGTACGTGGTGTGCTCTGATAGATCTCACAACAATGCCCAAGCTGATTGTAATTATTCAGAAATTTTAAGGATTGAGCTATTGCAGACATCCCTTGTCAAACGCAATATACCGAGAGATTTGGCGCGCAAATTCTCCCTTTATGTCCAATAATTAAGGTCTCTATTTTTATACAAAATGCGTTAAAGTAGATTGATCTCCCCGAAGCAATCAGTTGAAGCGGGATATGTTCTGTCACGGAAAATAGCAACTCCGGTGCTTGTTCGTGCATGGTATCGCTGCTATACACCATCATGCATAGACGTGGTGACAGGCATGGGTGGAGCAACTTTGGCCAAAATGTTCAACAGTTGGAAAAATTCGTGCCCGTCACAACATTAGTTTGGAAACAAATGTATAGGTTGAATTTGTTATCTCAGTTTGATATATCAATGATGTTCCAAACCAGTAGTTTATATAGTGTGAAATTTGTTTGTTTTTATAACAAAAGTCGAATATTTCCGACTGTGGGTAATTTTTTTTCACAAAGTTTTCACAAATTTCTAACAGTTTGAATTACAAGTTGGAAGTTTTCAACCCAAGGGGTGCAAATAGACTTTCTCGGATTTTGACATTTCGGCCTACCCCAAGGGATCGTAGCAGTTGGAATTCCAAGCTAGGTGGACACCCCATCCCATATTATCCATAGCCATATATCTGCACGCTACTATACATGTAGTTGAATTGGTCGCTATTCCCATGATTTTTGGCTAGGCGTACTAAACTACTTAGATTCACAAACCAGCATGGTGTTATATCTTACACAGAATCGCTGAAACTTGTATCAGTACCAAACTGTACCTGGGTTTGGGCAGTTCTCGCCAATTGAAAATGAGACTATAGTCTTGATGACATTGGATTTTGGTCTGGCTGACCAAAAGGTCGTGAGAAAGAAAAAGACATTACAATATAGTTAACTGGCCATTTCATGCCGCCATTCACATATTCAAATCTCACCTATTATATAGGCGAGATTTTCTTAAACTTGCATATAGTTTATAATACCAGTATCCCTCTGGACGGCGGCCACTTTGGATCGGACGGAGTGTGCGTGTGGATTGCATGGAAATGGTGTGTTAGATGCACCATACAACACCCTTTGTTTGACATATTTCGGTCAAGGGGCCGAGAAATGACATGGGCCATTTTGGAACGGGGTGGGGGTTTGTGGAAAAGGATGTCTTGGGCCACCCTATATATAATATCCTTTATTTGGATGAAGCATACAATGAAAGGAATTCACCTTCGTTATCAGCGAACCTATAATTAACAAAAAAAATACCAATTTTGCGAACCTGGATAAAAACATGTGATAACGACCAGAAGAAAAACGGAACTGAGAAGTGAGAATCAAAGAATGACGCAGATGGGATAACTGACGAGGGGTGACAGAAGGGGGTTCAAGGGAGAAATTTTATTTATTGGCGAAGTTGAACAGGCTACTGAATCTAAAAATGCATGTCTTATAGAAGTAATCATATTGCGGCAAAAATAATTGGGGAACAATTTAGTTCAACTTATACAACACGCTAGTCTTGGCGGCAAACCTAGCGGTGTAAATATTTTAACACTACAAAAAAACCGGACCAAATACATTATAGTGTGTTACTGGAATTCTCATTGAGTGGTGTTTTGTACATAGAGCTACTGTATTGACATAAAATAAAGAGAGTCACGTTTGTAAAGGATGGTTTAGCGAATGCAGGCTCGATTGATATCATTGCACCAACAATTGGAGTGATGCAATGGCCTTGTGGGCTACATAACTGATGAGAATTACACGCAGTGACAATCTGGCAAAAGGACAACTCGTGCTCGCGGTTTGAAAAGCTGACTACGAATGTGATCGACCAAATAAAATCCATCGGGTCATTGTTACAAAGCAACGATCACGTACCTTTTATGATGATCAGATTTTCAACTCGATCAACAGGCGATCTCATCATGTCACAGAGGTAATAAAATCGATTGGTCGGGGCGATCTAATTGCATCATCAAACGCCGAGAGGAGACATTATATATATATGCATACGTCTTGTCGCTGAGTAGCAGCCATATTGGATCTATACAACCATGTTCCGTTTTTTTCAATAATAGCTATGGCATTCATGAATATTCAAAACTCCATATATGGAATGCTACTCCATAACTTTGAACTGTAGCACTTAAACCGCGGAATGGTGGTTGGGTGGATCCAATATGGTATAGCGACTTATTGAAGTGTATATAACCGATGTCAGTCAAATGGTTATATAATTGACTAAATTGAAACTGGTTTAATGCCATTCTATATTTAAACAATATATTTAAAATATTGAAACGATGAGGATAAAGCCTGCAGTATCACTTATAACAGCGTCCACAGAGGACAAGTTTATGACAATTTTCAGAAAGGTATCAGCGTCAAATGATGATCGAAGGCGTCAAACAAGTTTATATTGACTTAAACTGGGACAATCATGCATATACATTTATGTCATAACTAAAAGGGTACTAAAACTATAACTAAGATATCACTGAGACACCAAAATATATACCGCACATTCGGTTGTCTGCCGGTTTAATGGGGACTCCCGCGAATTCAGCGGAAGAAAGACTGAAATATGGCTCCAGGAAATGGGGGGGGGTGCCGTCTCAAAAAATGTCCCCACCGCGACGCAGTTTTCTTAGTTGAGAAAGAATGATAGTCATAAAACACGTCGAATTCATGCGTTGTATAAAGAGAAAATGTTTTTACCAACTTATTGCAATGGCGATCGATCAAAGCTTAAGATTGTCGGTACCGGTATTTAATGTCCACACCTTGATGCAAGCTGCAAAACAGAGATCAGCTCCCTCGCTACACGATGTCTGAACGCTGCCGGCACGTGTATTTTCTTAAGTAAATCTTACATTTTTTATTGAAGTGTTTTGCCAGTTACAATTAATTCTGGCTTGATCTAGACCACTTTCAAATGAATATGGACAGTTCAGTTTCTCAGAATGATGCAGAATGAATTGTAACCTACAAAAGTCTCAAATAAATAAATGCGACATTACACATTCCGTGTTGGTGCGGGCAGTGGTAAGTCCTGCGTAGGGGGGGGGGGGGCTGAACTCTGCATGGAGCTGGACCTTGACGTGTACCCTCGAGGATCAACGGATAATTATGCTAAACCTTAGTCAAGTTCAGTTTCCGGTGTGATTTGGGTGTAAAGAAAGTTGTATACCAAACTATTAAAGGTACTCAATCCGAAAAGAGGGTCCCCATCTCAACAGATTCCAACAACAACAATCCGATCAGAGGGTCCTATATTACTATTTCTTTGGCTTTGGGGGTAAAAAATATTTGATTCGAGTCGAGGAACCCATCAAACAAAGCTCAGAGTTATTATATATTGAATTTTGAAATTTTTTATTTACTCGAGATGAGTACTAATAATTGCCTTCAACTGCCGTAATCTGCTCGGGATGTGTACACCAAAATCTATTCAAACAGACAAGGATGGATAACTCTAAAATCAAGTGGTAATAATAACGCAATTTTGACTGAGTTCTGGGCCAGAAAGTATTCCCGATAATGAAAAATAATAGATTTCTAAAATCGATATCTAACAAATCTGAGCTTTGATGGGTGACTTCCTCGACTCGAATCAAATATTTTTGACCCCCGAAGCCATTGAAATAATAATTGAGAGGAGTTTTATCGGATTGAGTACCTTTAAATATTGAGTTATTTCTTTTTAAATTCCCAAGAACGTTAATTTTGTCCACACCGCGATATCACATGTAGTCGGATTCCTTATGTCATTTTGCATTTTTGGTTTGTTAAAAGCGATCTGAACACGGATTCTGTATGCCTAGTAGGTGTGTTTTCAGGATTGACTTGTTTCCATTCTTGAATTTTGGCGGGTCGGCCTAAATCGGGGTCAACATAATTTAGAGAGCGTTTCGTATTTACAGAAAACGATAGATGGTGCCATCTGGCGTATGGTGATCGGTGCGATTTGAAACTTCTCCAAACTACTACATATGACCGTTACATGTATTTTGGAAATTTTTTATGTGATCGGTTAATTCTTGTTGGCTACAGTTGTGATCAAAATTTAACACTGAGCCCTATGGAGATTCTAGTACTTTGGATAAATGGCGCAACTTTGCGCATGATGATATGCGCGTACATGTACTGATATTCCTAAAAAATACTAAGTATGAAACACAGACTTAGTTTTAAAAAGAATGGATGTGATCAGATGATTCTTGCTGGCTACAGTTGCGATCAAAATTTAACACTTAACCCTATGGAGAATTTCGTGTTATGCTCAAACGTTGATTGTAATATCACTTATTGGCAATCGTGCGCAACTATATATGAAGTTTAACACTCGTGTTTGACCCACAGTAACTATCCGTGAATTAATAGTAGCAAGATATGATATAGTTATGCCTCAAGATACAGTAATTGGCAAAAGTAAGTGTTGACTGGTTTTTTAATTTCGACAAGATGCAGCCTGTTGAATCAAATGAAAATATTCACAACAAGACTGTTCACGATGTGATTACATATTATATTATTGTTTTACTTTATACTTGTCTGTCCTGTTGTCCACTGACTAGTTTTAAAACCACATCGTTGATCATAACTGGATGTAGTGTCACAAATACACATGTATAGATGGTAGTTGTTCGTTGTCATTAACTCAATCGTTGTCATCGGAGTTTATCCCACATGCACTGAGAGAATATGTGTTTTTGCAGGATTTGTGCTACTGATAAATGGACATCTCGGTGCAGCTGAGATCTTTACTATAGCAGTATAGGCTTTGCCTTCACACTTCCAACGCCAGTTACTTTTGGCCAACTTCAGTACAGTGACTGAAACCCAACATTCACCATCAATATTCTGACCACAGTTAATCTCCAGGCTTGGTGTATAGTTGTGAAAATCAAGTAAATTCGAATTTCCAATAAAGTAGAGCTTAATGAGTAAAATAAATATCAACCATAGTTGCATTTTCCTGCAAATTCCGAGTAGGTGCTTAGTAACCGTTACTAAGGAGCTATCGGGACCGGTGGCAAAGTCTCCCGATCTTATAATGATCAGTGGCCTATGCAGAACATGGCTGCATAGTTTTAGACATGCATGTGCCCAACTTTGAACAAAACCAGCACCATGTGATTAGACACTGACTAAATTAAGGCAATACCAATGACTGATTAGTACACCATTGTGGTATTTGATTAGCAACCGTTGCTAGCCTAAAATAAGACATCTGGTTCACTTTGACGACCAGGTATATCTCAAATTTCACATTTGAGTATTAACTGCATCGGATAAACCCGACCAGGAATTATAGAACAACCATCTATATAAGCCCAGCAATATTTAGCAATACATATGGACATGATAACATTGTTTAACATTTTAAACAATACCACCCTATCCACAGGTATATGGCTAAACATATCATTGGCATAGATGAGTTGTTGTAGTTGTTACATGGATGCTGGTCGGGTTTCTCCAAATTTAATACTAAAACAGAATGATCCATAAGCTACGGTGGCTGGTTTAGGACATGGGAATTATTTTTTTTTTGTGGCCACGAAATACTAATTCATGGCCACGAAATAACTATTTTGTGGCCACGAAATAACTAATTCGTGGCCTTTGCATATATCCAGATACATTTACGGTATGGTTACACTAAGTTGATGTTTTAGAAACAATGCATACGATCGCAAAGAAGCTACTACAAACAACCTTATGGCGTGGGACCCGGGCTCTATATATGGGGATAGGAACGTCCGATATAAACTAGCCCAGAGAGAATGGGGAAACACGGGTCAGGTGGCTCCAAGACAAACTGAATATTCATTAGTTTTTACCACAAGGGATGGAATGGGAATGACATTTCTCTCGGCATATTGGCCAATTTAAGTCAAATAAGGGGTTTAGTAGGGTGGGCCCAAAACTTATAAATTTCACCCCTTTCAACAATACCCGATCCAAAATGGTCGCCGCTCAGAAGGGGTCAAAGAGGTACACATTATTTATCGGTCACTTGAACGATATAGATCAAATAAAGGGTGTTTGTACCGTGGCTCGCAAAGCAAGCTAAATTTTCACACCTTCAGCCCATGCACTCTAGCGAAAATGATAACTGATCAGAGGGGTCCATATATGGTACAGTGTGTTGTAGGGTGACCCCTGAGACAAACTAAATATTCACCCGCTTTCACCATCCCCGATCCAAAATGGCCACCCCAGATGGGTCCAAATATGGCACCTATACAATTTCTCGGCCCCTTATCCGTTTGATGTGGTATAAATTGGTGCTGTAGGGTGGCCCCAAGATATACTGAATGTCGTGGGTGCCTATTTAACACACCCACACAGGACGGCGGCAACATTGGATCGGGTTGGTGAAAGGGATGATTACTTAATTTGTTTTACGGCCACCCTACAACACCCTTTATCTCAAATCGCCGTGGCTCATGCCAAGATGGTGGACATCTACAACCAGATCATCTCTATCCGCTTCCATTACAACAATGGGACTGACGATCGTATATCACAATTAGTTATTTCGTGGCCACGAATTATTTATTTCGTCGCCACGAATAAGTTATTTCGTGGCCACGAATAAGTTATTTCGTGGCCACGAATTAGTATTTCGTGGTCACGAAATAAAAAAAATATTCCCATGTTCTAAAAGTTTTGACTGACACTTACATAAATATGACTCGCAGATTTGTTAGCACACAACTCCGTATTATGCGGTACTTCGTCCTGGCAATAAACATTAATTTTGTCAATTGATGAAAAAACACCATCAATCAATTTTACAACGATATCCTGAAACTTTAGTCTTGATACACATTACATTTGTAGAATAGTGGACATTATCACTGAAGCACATGATTGTGATGTATATGTATACGATTGATGTGAACCACATTTTTTATCAACTACTGTATCTGGTGGCCTGACTATATTGCAAGCTAATTTTGTAAAATCTCATGTAGTTACGATAGATTACATGTAAGAGCCATGCATATATGATAGCCATTATGTTCCACCACTGTGAACATTTGAGTAAATTGTCAAACTATCTATATGGTTCAACGTTAAATTTTGATCGCAACTGTAGTACTGTACCCGCATAGACTTATCTGACGATACCAATATTCTCACAAATACATTTCAGAGTCATGCTTGATATATGTGCATAATTTGAACTCGCACAATCCATGATAAGGCTAATCGTGTTAGTTATATTGTTTATAACCAGGAAACGCTCTCTATAGGGTTCAACGTTAGTTTTGTTCGCAACTGTAGTACTGCACCCGCGGAGACTTATCTGACGACACCATTGACTTATCTGACGACACCATTCTCAAAAATACATTTCAGAGTCATACTTGACATATGTGCATAATTTAAACTCGCACAATTCATGAAAAGGCTAATCGTGTTAGTTAATATCTGTATAATCAGGAAACGCTCTTTAAATTTTTTAAACCGTCCAAACAATTTGTTTCCACTAAAATGTCAGACTGGAAACAAGTAGACTCTGAAAGTAGACCGCCATATTTAATACTTTTGTTAATTTCAACTCGCACAGTCCACCAGAAAGTTAGTTATGAGGATTAATATTTGTATAATAATTAAACGCTCTTTAAATTCTTAAAACAGTTCAAAAACACTTTTTTCCAATAAAATTTCAACTGGACACAGGTAAACTCTGAAAGTAGACACGCTATTGACAAATAAACCGTTCGCATGTCGTCTTAGACAATCCGAAATGGCGCGACCATTGTTTTCGACCAAAGGAATCTGACTTGTGAAATCAGCGAGGGTGGGGGTAGGGTTAGCTTTTCTGCGATATCTTTACCAAAAATCGATGTATCGAAGTTTAGTTTGTGGCATATGATCAAGATATCCTTGTAGATTGTTCATGTTCGTATATAGGTGATGTAGCTCATTTTAAGAATATACAATACCTTAATATTTGGGAAAGAAAATTGAAAATGCAGTCATAAATCCAAATGACACTATTCCTTATTAAGATATATAATTAAGTAATTTGCGGCAAGACCTCCCCATGTTTTTCGATTTCCAAGAACAAAGAAAGCCACTTACCGAACTTGCTATGCGTAATAGCATGTTTTTATTACCAGTTGGACGGGGAAAAAATAGAGGGGTACACAAACAAAAGCCTCACACAAACCTGTTTCCACTAAAATATCAAGCTGGAAACAGGTAGATTCTGAAAATAGACACACCGGTGGTGTAGAAACTGTTCTCATATCGCTTTTAACATTCCGAAAACGCGCGACCATTTTTTTCGACATAAGGGACCCGACTAATGTCTCCCGAGAAGAAGGGCGACAATTGTGTTGTTACCCACATCATCCACTCATCCCAAAATATACACCAAAGCAATGCAAATTATTTTACGTTGACTTTGCCGAGAATTTTGCCAAATTTTATGTTCGGATCCGGTCATACCCACGGATTATTTTTTGGTACTAATTTTATTTTTCGAGATTTCGAAGCACCCATTTATATCCTAAATAGAACATTTTCACCTGTATGTACATGTCCGATAGATTGGTGTATTTCACACATTTTTCTGCACGTTGGCCACTCGGGCGTTGTGGCTTTTTCATTTTATAGCGATTTTCAACAAACCATGCAGTTTTCAATGTACACTATTAAGGGCTCATTTAGGGAAGAGTTGATTAATTAGTTAACACACGTAGGTATAATTTAGGTGCATTTTATTATAGCCTTGTATTATCTATTGTTATTTATATTTATTTGGTACTTTATTGAATAAAGTTAAATTAATCAACAATGATTGGTTGTACTTCGAAAACTCATAGTAAGACGTCAATACATTCCGATCGTAGTGCAATGTTCTATAAACCGAACACCTCTCTAAACCGAACAGAAGGGCTGGTCCGAAGGGTGTTCGGTTTGTAGAGGTTTTAAATAAGACGAAGTATGGAAAGTTTTCAATGGGGCCGGACCATTCTCTATATTTTGGTAGAAATTCGCCACCTCGGCATATCCCATATACAATTACTTGTGTAGGCTATCACAGTTCTTTCATGTCCCTTTCTTATCTCAATCCACATAGGCATATTGACTATAATGGGCGAACAAGAACACAACACTATAAACCAGTGATTTTTAGTTGATTACATCGCACTGACTTACACTCAGCTACTTGTATCCCCATAAAACACTAGATCGACGACGAATGTGTTATAAATCCCGATCAGTAACACTGATATGAGGTCCATGTTAAGTGAAAATAACTTTTGAATATCTGCCAGTTTGGGGGTAGGGACTTATGTATGGACACTGAGTATATTGTTTCCTCGATGAGATCGGCGCTGTCTTTCCGCCACCCATAATAATACAATGTATGTTGTGACATGGCCTAGTCGCCATAGACCAAACTTAAACATTATATGGACATTGTGGTCCCATATTATGTCATTAAAGAGCATTTTGTGTGTGCGATGATGAATTTCGTGTATCGTTAATAGGTAGTTACTATGATGTGTGAACTTTGATTGCTCGTGGACTCATATCCCACTGTGGCAAAACCAGAGATCGATAAGATATCTTATTTACTGGATTTCAACATGTATGCCATTTTTGTTTTTGCGTTACTGCATAAAACAACAGATGGTGATTCTGTTATTTAATGTTTCATGTGGCCAAAACTGTTGCAATGCTCTCTGAAATTGTTGGTGAAAATTCAAAAGGACATGTTAAGGGGGACTGACTGCACATTCAAGACTATCACAATATATTAATGATAGCAATATGTTAGTATTGAACATTACAATATCACTTCGTACCGCATCAAGTGCATGATTATTTGTAACGGTCAATGACCATCCTCTATTATTACCAGTTGTCTACATATTGTTAATTCTTTACTTACTTAACGTCCCAAAATGACATCAAATGTGTCAAACAATAGTCAAATGTGCATTGGAGATCAATACACGATACACGATTCGGCAAATTAAACTATTTAAGTCATTCTCGGAATTTCACTAAGTGTTTTTTATTTTTGGTAGGTTTGTCTTTCTCGAAATATTTGCTATAAAGTTCCTGATAATTGTTAAACAAAACAACCTAAACATTCAACAAATTCAAATTTCCATCCAGTATTAATCCTGTCGTCACACCTGTGTCATAGCTAAGGGTGTGACATTTGGAACCTGGTGTAGGATACCACCAAACCAATGGGAAGACACGGCTTACCCGCCCTTACAGAGCTGATCGACAGTTTATGGAAGTTAATTTGAGACAATCACGTCAAAGCTTTATCTGAAAAAAAATGTTGTCTAACCGCCATCACTCAAACACAACATATCGACGTCTAATATAAACACACAATCTAAACAATATATCGCTTCAAACAGCCGTATGATACATTTTGACTGACTTTCGTATTCATTGTTCGCAGCGTGTTGGCATTAAAATTAGCCTTCATATTGGGCGTCATCTTGGATTTTGGTTGTCTACTAAGACCAGATGTGGATGCAAATTTTACATTTTATGTTTCTTCGTTGTATTCAACACAAAGTAATTCCGAACGATTTGCTTAATTCTTTGCATACTGGACTATATTCACAAGTGCCGCCATTATGTGGACGTTTGTGACTGGGTGTTGATTAAGTTTTTGTTTACCAATTCTCTAACTGATAAGATAGACTAACGGTGAAACTACTGTACCCTATGAGATATCGTCTATGTTGTCACTTCAATGATATACAATATGCCACATGGGGATGTCCCCTTTTAGTTCGTTCGTATGTGCGTTCGCTAAGTGGTACAATTAAAATTAGACGCCATATTGTACGCCATTTTGTTGTATCATACTCTTCTAATAGTGAATATGGATGGAAATTCATACCTGTCACTTCGTATGTGTGTTGTACATTAATGCTATCACTCGTGGTTCCAATCCCAGTCAATAACTTTATTTCGAATTTTATGACATTGGATGGAGGGATACAGTTTTACCTAGTAGCTTAACAATTGAACAGATGTATTAATGGTCAAAATAATGTTTGATATGAAATGTTATTCTATGTAGTCACTACAATAATATAGATTTTACCACTGGAGACGTTCCTTTTCGGGATATTTCGTATGCTGCTTCACAGAGTCTTAAAATAAAAACTGAATGCCATATTGGACGCCATCTTGGATTTTGATACTCTTCTAATGGTGAATATGATTGGAAATTCGAATTTTACATTTGTTATGTGTGTTCTACACGAAATAAAAGGATATACGATGCACTATTCTATCATTCTGGGATCCAATCCCAGACGATGGCTATACTCAGCATTTTATGACATTGGGGGAGGGGTAAGTTTTTTCCAATTAATTACAATATTTGTAGGGAATGGATAACAAACTTAATATCTCCGGGTAGCAAATACTCTATTCTTTCCAAACATATATAACAAGATAAGCCCAATCCAGCGTGCTAGTTTTGTACAGAGTTGACGGGCAACAGTTTCTCTGAATCGTCATGATTTTTTGACGCATAACGTTACATTCTCTACCATGACGTCGTGAACCAGAAAAATTAAGAATGTTCCAATCTGGTATCACCATGTACCACATAATAACAAATAGAACGTTCTGTGTGTTGGTGATGTGCTTAACTTTTAACCAATTGTGTATAGCTGGTCAACCGCTGAAAACAGGCTAATTTTTCGGTAGGGTACCTCCATAAATAGTCTTACGATACATAGCTGCCACCAATTCCGGCAAGGCCAAGAATCATTTTCATAAATGATATATATTTACCTTCCAGAAAAGGTTGGTTTCAACTTGTTCTACCGAGGGTAGGGGTATCCGACCACTTTTGGCGTTTGGCCGCTCCTCTAATATGCTGCTGGACAAAATAATAACACCATGCATGGGTGCATGGTTCGTTGTTGGCATATTTAACTTTTTTATCGAAGTTTTTGTTCGTGAAAAAGCAGTTTGTTCATTTAAGGGAGAATCACCATGATGAATATTGGCCTATAGATATGCCTAGGCCTACATATATGGTCAGACGCACAGACGGACGGACGAACACCGTTTTTTGTGCATATATAGGTAATTCTTAGGTCTAGTAACATAATTTGATGATGTTTACATTAATGTACAAACATTCTGCCTATTTTGTCAGTGATCAACATTTATTTTAGCATTATGCAGCATAATGTCCTTTTGACGGACGTTTGACGATACCGAAAACCGCGGCTATTGCCAAGAAGCCATGTCAGACTAAAAGAGTAAAGGCATGCAAAACTAGATCAATCAACCCTAGCAAGCGTCAAAAGGTATCTTGGCGCAAAATAATTATTCCTTTCATATCATATTCCTGTCATATCAGGCACATTTTTGAAAACGATCTTAAATTCCTGCATATCAGACTTTTAAAAAGATACAATACGAAACGCTCTTTATTCGTATTCAGACAATTCATTTCAATTCAATCGGTATTCGATGCATGTGTTTCTACGATAAGTTGAACACTGGCTTTATATCGGCTTCCACCATACAGCATGATATATACACAAAAGTTAGGCACGCATCAGAGCCATTTCCATCCACTGACTTCAAGGAGAACAAACTCTGCCCAAATCCGTTCCGCCGAGGACAGAATTTGCATATAAGTATATTGTATAGTATATTGTATAGTACTTTGAACATATACTATGATTGACATCAATACCACCAGAATTCCCTGCACCATCACCAAGAGATGTTATGTCGCCAACAAGAACACTATTATATATAATTTTACAATGTTTACTTATGATTGCAATAAACTATTTGTTTTGTGGTTAGTATTATATTCTCCGAACCATTTCCGCATGAGTATCTTAACTCGACAACCGATTTACTACTTCTTAGAAGTCCGGGGCGTGCTGATATGTTCGCATTTGTCCAGTATGATCCATCTAAACTACCACATTGTACGAAATGACTTGTAATAATAACGGGGGGGGGGTAACATTTTAGTGAGAATGCAGACGAAAATGGACAACAAAACACGTTTTTTCTCGCGAATTAAACCTGCCAAATCCCTTCTGGCAGATATTAATTATCACCTATCAGCGGATAATCTAATCCATGAGACAGAAGTTTGTGTTCGGCTTTTCTATGCCAAACACAAACGCGTTATACAAAACACCCAACAAAACACTCATTATTGAACCAAACTTCGTATAGTAATAGTATGAACGTGAATACATATGCCTATGAACTTTACAAGGTGGTCTTATATTTAGTAGACTGTATATAGAGTTATATATCTCAAACACCAGCTAACGCCACATCTATGCATATATGTGTGTTAATTAATTACCGGTGACTGAGTGTCGAACATAAACTTGTGTTCGGCTTTTCTATGCCGAACACTAAACGCGTTTTACAAAATATCGAATAAAACACTTATTATTGGCCCGAACTCCACCAAAGTTCGTATAGTAATAGTGTGAACATGAATACATATGCCTATGAACTTTATTCGTGAAATTTCCCATTATTTGGACTTGTGTTCGGTTGTGTTCGGCTTTTATGAGCTCCCTTTAATTGAGCATAATTGTTCCGCGTCCAATTTCTAGTAAAAAGAAATTTACTCCAACCGGAATCTTTATTCGAGCCAATGAAATCATCTGTTTCATCGGGTCATGAGCGTGTTGCCAGGCACAACAAGTTCGCGCAAATCCGTTCAAAAATACTCGCAAAGGGAACACAAATATCGTCCATATCTCTTCTCTTTAGTCTACTCCACCCAAGTATTTAAACATGGTAAGAACATTTATTCAACACAACAGGGTTCTTTTTATATAAGTTTCTCGCACTAATACTAGCAATCAGCGAAAGCGGTTGGCGAATGGAAATTAGGAAATAGAATTAGAAATAGAAATTTTAGAATACGAATTACGATCACTGAGTGATTATCAGGTTTGCAAATGTGAAAATTAAAATTTAGAATACCGCTACCTACATTCTACACTTTAGTACTAGTACTACTGTATAACTGTATAGAGTATAGGGACCTGCGAAATGATATTCGAATCAACCTGACGTCCTGAGTACAGTGAGTATTCGATTTGACAATCGACGAATATCGTCATTAATTTATCGATCGAGATTCGAATATTTCCATTGCTAATACTAGCAATTACCTTCGCGATGAGGCCTTGAGGGACTTCGAGATCGGCTGTAGCTTCGGTCACAGCCGATATCGGAAATATGTCTGTGCATGTCCACATCCGAGGAATATCGAACGACGATGACCGCGGCTGCAGTCGCAACGAATGCCACCTCACACACCACTATTATAAATGGGTTGTGAATGTGAGCGATACAGATAACCGGCACCTCAAAACTGTGCAGAACTACGCGGTACAAATAAAACAGTTATTAATATTATGCACGTGGGGTTGAATTCAAACATTTATATTAGAGAAATATAGTAGTACTGGTACTAGTAGTAAGTATTCAGACTTCAGTTGCGATTTGTAAATTTATTTTAATGTTTTATTAGAGAGAGTGTGTGGTAAAATCTTCCGCGCACTGTTTCGAGAAAGCTTACTGCGCGGTACCAGGTATATCTTCTTGACGAACATAAGATTCGCGGTAGTACAAAGGCTGACACCACGGCCAGATGTTAATTAACTACGGCTTATAGTATATAAGTTATACTCTGTCATTTTGGGAATTACACATCATTGAAATGAAAACAGGGACTAATTGCGCATGGCTAACTGTGTCCGGAAAATCATGGTTACAAATGGCTTTCAAGACGTACATTGTATATGACAACCCGCATAATATATAGACCGACAATCATTTTCCAACAATTTTCTCCATACCGGTACCATGAAAGATATATATATATAGCTAACTACCGGTATGCCAGTTCATGGGAAGTTAGTGATATTTATATTGTTTTAACAATTTAGTGTACCTTCAGACGACCATGATACAATCGTAAGTGGAAAGATTTCCGTCGTAGGAAGTAACCGGAATATGGACTGCGCATGCCCACGTCAAAATCATAGGTCATAAATTAAGATCAAGCGCTGTTTGATTTTAGATGCGAAATCGTGGCGTATCCTTGCATGGTTACCTCCACTTGTGACGTAATCGCAGTCGTGTGTACATAAAAATCGTAGCTGGAAATGACCGTAGGGTAGTCAATCACATGCTTTAGAACAACCTACAATATCATAATGCACGTGACATCGCAATCGTCTGAACAAACTATCCACGATCTCGTCAGGCCCGATTCCTCCACTTACGATTGTATCGTGGTCGTCTGTCAAAGGTACACTTAGTATGAAATTTTCAGTTTTGCTCCATTGAAAATTTTTTAATAAAAATTATATCAGTTTAGTTCAGAGTTCATTTTCAGTTGAGAAACTAGCAATCTTTACTGTATTGACGGTACCATACTCCATACTCCAAAGCATCACAAGGCCTCGCGCTGTGGTGGGCAGTCTCACCCCTGGTCAAGTGGTCCTGCTAATATGCTATGATTCTGGTGGTCCTGCTGAATTGCCATGATACGGGTAGGGCAAACTGATGCCGTTATGAAAAGTAGCATTACTTTTTCTAAAGTTGTCAGCTTTTAATTGGCTAATCCGAGTGATTTGATAAAAAACAGTATGTATATCAATGTATTATGAATTTGGCATTACTTTATCTAGACATGACTGCGTTCGCATCTGGCCTGATGGAAATGCTTCAGAATTTGAACCATTCCAAAAAAAAAGCTCAACTCGGATTTTAGGGGACTTTTTCCATTTTGTTCATAAACATGTTCTTATCAATCCCTGAAAAAAATCAGCTTTCCCGAGGGGACTACTGGGAAACCAACAAGTTAGCTGATGTAAAAAAATTGATCTATCGTGTGACTCTATATATATAGTGCCTTTGTTTGGATTAAGCACAATCTAATTATCACCTCTCGGTGGCTATATACTAATCCACTACTGCGAAGTAAGTTTTTCGAAACAGTGCGCGGAAGATACCGCGCAGTATGCTTTATCGAAACTGTGCACGGGAGATTCTACCACTCGCTCTCTCTAATAAAACGTTAAAAAAAAACTTACACATTCGCAATGATGAAGACGTTCTACTACTTTATTTAATTAATATAAATCTTCTAATGCAACCCCCACCTCCAACACGTGCATACTAGCTTTTTTATTTGTACCGCGTAGTTCCGACAAAACGTCCCAAAACGAGTGACGATTTTGATTTTTTTGAAAGTGATTGGAGAATGGCGTAACCTAGTTTTGATCCGCAAATTATCGTTTCTAGTTAATTATCAAAAAACAGAGCTCTGGTTTGAGAGTAGAATATATAGCTGAATTCATGCAGCCAGGTTAGCTGAATAAAGCTATTGTAGACTAGCTGTATTCTCACATTTGCCAGACCTCAGATATGATTAATTTTTGTACCTCGCTTGCCTGTCCCAAGTTTGATGGCTTATTTGAATCTATTTGTCATTATATATGTATATATATCACCCCATTTATTATTCCTTTTCACTGAAATTGAAAATAAAATAAAACAAGTCGAATATGATAAATTGATATGTTTAAAATCGTATTGCGATAATCCAGGGTTTCCGCATACATGGGTAAAAATATTGGGTCCGCTGGCCAACCATGGGTCGGCTAGCCATAGGTGATCTTTTAAAACCCTCATTTCCATGCACTTGGGAATATCTAGATACATTTTCTATGTAATAAATTCATTAGAATTATCCTCGCCAACCTGCGAAAGCAGTCATGACCAGGTCTGGCAAATGTGAGAATATAGCTACAATAGCTGTAAGTACTAGTAGTTAATACTCTCAGGTGCCTAATAATTGTGATAGATGGTGATTTATGCTGAAAATAATAATAGTGATGGCAATTTCAATAAATGTCTCAATGCCAAGTAAATGTGATAGTTGGGAATTTTCTCCAAAATGAATAAGCGTGCCGGCACTATTATTAGGCACCTGAGAGTAGAGCTCCTATATTCAGCTAACCTAGCTGAATTCAGCTATATTCTAGCTATATTAGCGCTTCTAGTTTATTATCGAAAAACAGCCGATTTGAGAGTAGAATACAACTATTGAATATACAATGTAACTATTGTAGCTGTAGTCTCACATTTGCCAGACCTGATGTCGAGTGGTGTCTCATGCCATGGATTGGATGAAATTTTAAATTGAGAAATTCCATCGGTTTGAATCAAATTCAAAATCAAACGAATTTTTGAAAATGGTAATAATACTGATATTACTATTATTAATAAATTAATATTCAGAATTTCAGTTGTTGTTACAATGCTTTGAAGTTATGTTGGGATTGCGTTGAACGGACATTTCGCTGAAAAACATAACATAAATATTTGCATTTTTATTCCAATACAGTAACAGTAACATACTAACATTGTGACAATTGTCAATCAGTAACTTTAAAAATAACAATATGTTTCTTTTGATTTGTAGGCAGATGACAGATATTCATTCATTGCTGAATGGTATGATGAATTGGCAGGGCTTCTCAGAAAATACCAATTTATATACTACTCCATAGATAATTCCATTGAAATGGTGAGCACATACTGTAATATGCTGTTCAATAACTAGAACACAGCATTTTTAATATATATGAAACTTCAGGCGACACCAATTGATTTACGAACCTGCCGATGAACTAATGTTTTATTAATAGCATACAAAAAACTTGCAAGTTGCAAGCTAAATTTTTTTATACAAATAGACCTGATTAATTCAATTCCAAGCTGAAAATTTCCAATACTATTACCATTCAATGTAATTTGTTTGTTGAATAATAAATTGTCTGTGCATAGAATTGTTAATAAAATACTAAAAACTCCACAAAACTCTACCAGACCGGTGCTAATTAAATAAGGACCATTGGTATCATGTACAATAGTGCCGAAATGATTAGGAGTTTTCAGAGGTCGACTAGTCGACAGTTGAAGTTGACTGCAAGTCGATTAGTCGAACTCCATGTCCTGATGACATGATTGACAATGAAACATCTTTTCAAACGATATTTTGAAACTGATATTCATAATTTTATGACTGAATATTTCACAAATATGTCGTTAATGCCAACTTAATGGTATTTGTCACAAGAAATCCAGTCAAAAATAAAATAATAGGCTGAATGAATGTAACTAATCTATATGAATGGAGAGTAGAGAAGGTAAACATGATGTTAAGAAACTAACTCCGAACAAAATCCAGAAGTGGTGACCGGTGCTAGAACTTAGTAGAAGGTTCATTTGATAAAAAGTTCTGGGTCGATGACTTGAACAAGTCCCAAATAATATAGAAGCTAATTAAAACAATATGCCAGCTAGGGCCAAAGAAAAATATATTTGTGGTTTGGGTTTCCCTACCTACCCTATTTTAAACTAAACCCCCTACCCTAAATTTTTGTTCATGGTTTTCAAGAAATTTTTATGAAATGTTTTATAATAAAAATAGAAAAATATTTTCAATATCTCAAAATGAGTTGTTACCTGTCATTTTTTGAAGCATTGTTTTTATTACTGGTGTATACAAAGATAATCAAAATTACTGCACAAGATATGAAAATCCATAAGACTATGTCAAAAATTAAAAACAAATTAATTAAAAACATATAATGTCAAGTTTACCTACTAACCCTATTTTTTTCTGACATGTAACCCAAACCAGATGTTCATTTTTCTTTGGCCTAGTGCTACATTTTACCAGCACAGTGTTGTTAGTTACTTTTGAGAAAACTAGGGACACCGCACATGATGAGTTGAGCTCTCGAGTAATGCCCAAAATAATCGATTCCTTCACCACAGCAGAATTATGAGTAATTTTTCAGGATTTAGTCGGGGGATCCTGAAAAGTTACCCATAATTCTTCTGTGGTTAAGGAGTCGATTATTTTGGGCATTACTGTATAAAAGTATATATATTGGAATGGTATGGAGGGTTGCTCAGGTAATACATGTATAAGCTGATGAAAGACAGGCAATAAGATAATGCAAGTGCAACAGGATTTCTAGTAATGGGTGGGAAATGTTCAGATAATAGGTTCATTAAATGGCCTTGTCATTTGTTGAACTTATGATATGAACTTTCCTAAGGAAACTACTCGTCAATGAGTTTTTAGTATAGAAAGAGTTAACATACTAGTACTCTTTAAATAAAATAAAAGATGTCATTGTTATTTTGTATACTTGTAGTTTGACATAAAGAATCACAGAGTATTTCTTAAGAGGACGAAGTACGAACAAGTCAGAATATGTGATTTATTCATTGGCAGCACGGTGAATGTACTAAGTCGACAATTGAGACTGTCTGACTATGGTGATAAAGTCACAGAGAACAAGCTATCTCACAAGAAGGAAAGGTGGGCCTGTATTTCTCTTTATCAATGGATCACGAGTTCTACTAGTTGCATAAATTGTCAGTAATAAGCGTAACCTTTCTCATACTGCTTTAGTACAATAGTTATGATTACCTTTGTTGTATGCGAATTTGTTTCCCCACAGTTATAAAAGAA
Organism: Siphonodentalium dalli; assembly: GCA_032622095.1. NCBI lineage: Eukaryota > Metazoa > Mollusca > Scaphopoda > Gadilida > Siphonodentaliidae > Siphonodentalium > Siphonodentalium dalli. The sequence goes on from CP136064.1 coordinate 164,607,200, forward strand.
ACATTGACATTGATGTCAATTTATTCCACTACTTTTTCACATTCTCAAAAAAAATCAAAACAATTCCTGATGAATTTTAGGGCTGCAATGATGTGGTACTTCATGATGCAATTAGGGCTGTCACGATTCATCGCAATTCCGATACATCACATTTTAAAGTTTGTGATGCAATGCATCGTATTCGGAAGGTGCGATGCAATGCAAACACAATTCATGTATGCAGAGTTACCAATAGTCAGAGATCCAAACTTTTCCACTTAAAACTTCCAATCTGGGCAGATCTGGGGACTGTAATATTAGCTAAATTTTAGTCTACTTCTTCTAATACATGGCCATGCATTTTGGTCATTTTAGTTAGGTCTTATATTTTTATTATACTTCAATGAATATGGTGAGGTGCACCAGTGATCAATGAGAATATACATGTATACTAAAAGTGATTAAGTGGTTCATCTAGTTTTCACAGCTGCCAACTGCCAGCATGGCAACTTCAACCTGAATCCTGCAATTAGGAATGCTGAATTAACCCTTTCAGTGCCAAGTCCGATTTTTGTATCAACCCATATTTCCTTGATCATTTTTCAAATTTATTGATTATAATAATGTGATACATTGATGGAAAGAGCTAAGAGCTCTTTCCATCAATGTATCACATTATTATAATCAATAAATTTGAAAAATGATCAAGGAAATATGGGTTGATACAAAAATCGGACTTGGCACTGAAAGGGTTAAAAAGTGTATCTCTCGTAATAATGAAATTGATGGTCCCTGTTTATGTTGAGAAACTAAATACTTGATATTTGTTAGATGCTATATCATGAGCTTTATGTGGAAAAGCAGGTAGTACACATCGGTGGTCAGTTGTCATTGGTCATGACAATACCATGTCGTGGGTAATGCCATGGCAACATGTGGAATATAACATGCCACAGCATTAAATATGCCATGAGACATTTATCCCAATTTCGAGGGCTGATGACAAGGCAAAAATCAGAAGAAAACATGACTCTTGTAATGCATGGATCACTCGGGACCCTGTATGCATGGGCATTTACACTTTTACCAGTGAAATTCTATGTTCAACAACATGTTAATCATAATAACTTGAACCATTTTCAGGACTATTGGGGTGATAAAGCCTGATGCAGTTTCCAAACTTGGAGATATAATAGACCTCATCTACCACTCTGGGTTTATGGTCACTCGGCTCAAGATGTGCCAGCTAAGTCGCAATGAAGCCTTTGAGTTATATCAGGAACACAAAGGCAAACCATTTCTAGAGTGAGTTATTATATCCTTTAATTTTACAATATTTACATAGCATGTGTGTGTTACACTAAATCCTGTTCGCTGATTGGTCAACTGCCAATTGGGTCATGTGTTTCATATCCCAATAAAATACACCATAACACAAACTGACATATTTTTTACCTAGATCACTAAATGCAGTAGATACAATAACTGAGCATGTTTTTTGAATGCTCTGCCATAGACTGAATGTAAAATATTGGGATAACTTACAGGGCAGCATGGTATATAATTTTCAAACTGCAGATAGATTTCAGAAAAAAAATTATGCTAAGTTTGTTGAAATAAGTAAGGAAAAAAGCTATATAAATATAAGAAATAAATGTAATTTGAGTCTGTTTTATTGAGGGGTATGTCACTGGCCGTTGGATCACATTTATTGTGCGCATTAGCCACAGCATATGCCCTTCAATAAAACACACGCAAACTACATTCATTGCTTAATTTAACCCTTTCATGACGGGAGCTCCGCTGGTGCAGCATCAAAGATCCTGAGCCAATGCATTCTCTTATATCTACGAGTCTCCAATAGGGAGCCCAATTTCTAGGGAGAATTGCATATATAAGAGAATGGATTGGTACAGGGTTTTCGAAAAACCTCCAGTCATGGAAGGGTTAATATTATACATAATTATTACCTTCCTTATTTAAACCAACCCAACTGATATATCATATAGTATCTGCAAACAACTAACTATGAGCAGTATAGGACAATCAATAAAACATTTTATGATTTCAACCCTATCTCTCTTCACCTGAAGAGGGCCTTGTTTAACAAGTCTGTTTGTGAACAAAGAGATTTTATTCCAATTGTCAAAACTTTCACTGCTCAATAACGTCATTTGTTGAGTTGTTGATGTTATGGCTAATATGCAGTACAATGTATGCCATGAATAAGACAGACCCCATGCAAAGGCTATTATTACACGCATGTTCCTAGAAGTACAATGTTATTACTGTTCCATATTTACAAATCTGTATGACATACATTCTGTTTGCCTCAACCATGAAAACGGAACTATAAAATAAATGCATCAGACATGGCAAAACATGACAAAACAAGCCCTGTATCTGCCTAGCAGCCTAAATAAACCTTGTACGTCTGTAAATTTTAATGCACAGATTCTAGGATGGGTGACATGTAATAAACACAGAATGACAGAATGTGTTAATGGGTTTGTTCATATGGCACTTGGAAGGATAGAACTTGTGGTAACACTCATGCCATATCAACAAACCAGTTAAAGGAATTCTGCTGTCAAAAAATATTTTTATTCTCTTCATAATACTAATGATACCATTATATTTAATAAACCCATTTCGCCGAGATAATTCAAAATCCAGTAGATAATATTTTATTTAAATTTTCACATAAACAAATATCACGAAAGTTGCCGAATCATTTATTCAAGTAAGTCACATGACCGATCAGCTGATCAGTGCATATTTTATGACAAGTATCGCCTATTTTGCTAACTGATAGCAGTGGGCGGGGCTTAAAAATAATTCCGCCAATCGCTCAACGAGTTGATAAATTACCTATGAAATATCGCAATCTCTCCAATTAAATGCCTTTATACAATAAATAAATGGTGATCATTAAATAAAAACTGGTTGAATGTGTTGATTATGAACTGGATTTGTTAGAATATTAGATTATATGATGAACAATGATGAATAAAGTGAATTTTGGAACGATAAAAGTGGAGGGAAATGAGATAATTTATGCGGAAATGCAATGAGCAGAATATGTTGTAAACGAAATTGAGCTGTTTCTGTAAGAAATAAAAGTTAGTCCTTATTCTTTGTTGCAGTGTAAAATTTCGAAAGCTAATTTATACCACTGAAATATTTTCATACCGTTGTGCGTCAGAGGTGTTGGTAAAAACATTGTGATGGCTTATATTCTTCCTCTTCATTTCCTCCCACAAAGACTTTTGTGTGGAGAAGTGCACGACTGCCAGTTAATTAAACATTACTAAAATCACGTCACATACCCATTAATGGTGGGTTCGACCACAAGCCGTAGATTTGCGCAATAATATTTTAATGATTTAGAAGGGATTAATCTACTTCAGTTCGCTTGAAAAGTTAATTATTTCTCTCTGCAGGACGCTTGCTAAAATCCCTCCAGTCAAGATATCACATAAACAAAAGGATTAACTCTAATACACAATAGACTGTCATAACTACAATAATTATTAGGCACTTTGGCATAAATATGTGTTATATACACAATGTGTTTGTATCGATTCATGAATCGTGACGAGGCTAGTTTTCGTGACCATATAGCGGCGAGGCGACCTTGGTCGCCGAGTCGCTATGTGGTCACGAAAACTAGCCGAGTCGCGCGATACATGAATTTTTACAAACACATTGTGTATATAAGACATTTATCTACCATTGGTGTGACAGAACCCACCGCACAAATTACAATTTAGGAGTTTCTTAAATGACAATATTGTTGAATTTGTGTCCGACGATTAGCTTTCTTGAGTAAATTCTCCCAACATGCAAAAGTATCTGTGTCACGCGATTAGCTCGCTTTGCTAAATTCTCACAACCTGCAAATTCACGCGAATATGCCTAATGGAAAATGTATTCAATGGACACAATCTATTACACATGCATGTTTTATCTAATTTATAATAAATACTGAACAAATACATATTAGTTATTTGTGATATGTTATACCATAATACCCATGATGGTGGGCAATCAAATAATGTTAACACCTTGGAACTATATGTTTATAGTACGCAAGAATATACGTTGGAATGTCGTTTTGATTTTTCACGCGATTGATATGACGTCAGTTCATTCATGATTTTGAACCAGCCAACGACGTCACGAGTGCCTTGTATCGCAACTGCAGTAACGATACAGATGTTTTTATTGCCAATTCGTTATCGCCAATTGTATCAGGGAATTTCGTAGTAAATGGGTAGATAAGGGTATTTATTTTTAATTGTATAGGCTAGTTTTTCTTGGCCGGGCATTGTTTTTCAGTTTTTGTTTGTTTGTTTTTTACTTTTTTTTTTATTTGTTTTACATTTTGATGGCAGATATCGACATTCAAGAGAGAATGTTTTTAATTGTTGTCAGCTTAGAAAACAATCCAATGAACGCATCTCATGAAGAGTGTCCATGCTTCCATCACCCGAATGCGGTAGACAATAAACAGCATTCGCAATTATGAACATTGTATTACTGAGAATTTGGAAATTACTTACACAAAAACAACAAATGAAACACCTAATTATGCCGGTTGTTACATTATTCCGCCCAGTATTTTATAATGTTTGGGTGCTTCTTATGACAAAGTTGATAAAGTTGATGCGATCGTCAGCTGCCTTTACCACTCACTTTGGGTCCCATTTTATAGCGCAAACAATTTCGCCGGTTGACACTGATGAATAGTCGCTGAGTGATGACCATTCACCGAGTTAATAAGAGACTCAAAACACTAGTGACATATATTCAACAAACCAAACATATTATCAAAGGTTTCAAAAACAACGATCCTAGTAGCTACTAATTAATTTATTCATATAAATATGACCTGCTTTATGAGATTGATATCCGAAACGAACCACAATATCTTGATTAATTAAATAACTCATCAGATAGCGACATAATCTATACACAGAGCGCGCACAAACCAATTGCGTAATCGTAGTTGGTAGTATAAACTCCAGCTCCGAATCTGTTTTTAATTTGCTAGACTATTTTGACGTCATCATAGTTTAGTCACGGAGATCTCCGAAAAAACTTGGTGGTCGTATTTATAAAATTTCAGATTATTTATTATGCGATCAGTATGGGACTTGGGTCATTTTAATCTCAATCGGGAGGGCTTTCCGATAGCGTTCGGTGGTTTCTAGATCGCATAAATCCTCCATTAACATACTCGTGTCATTCTTTGTATTTCTGCAGTATCAAACACCATTTGAGATATTCAGATACACTGTCTTCGAGGCCTAATTACCGGTACTTATAACAGTGAAATAGGTCTGTACTCAGTATGGACTTTGTATAGTTATTGCACATGCAGTGACATTTTATGCCCAAATGGCAGCACCCATATAGCAGCAAAGGGGTTAATCTTTGAATTGCATGTATCTGTAAATAGCCTTGTATAGGAGTTGATATGGTTTTGTGTTTAAGGCGGTTAATATTATGGTAACATATATATGTACAACAATCACAGTTCTAATATATTCTTCATATTTCATATCAAATTGTAGAATATTTAACTATGAGATTGTATATGATTGAACTGGGAATGCAGACGTAATTATAAATTTGTATGCATGTATGAATTACATGTAAGTATGAACCTATTTTGACCCATGGAACATACAAAAGTAAGCATTTAAAGAACATGTTTCTTTGACTTATCAGTTTTAATTCTGTTCTTTCACAGTACTCTGTTGCACTACATTACCAGTGGACCTGTGGTAGCATTTGAGTTGATGGGCGAGGGAGCGATAAAAAAATGGAGAGAACTTATGGGAACAACAGATCCTGCTGATGCTAGACGGGACAATCCTAAAAGCTTGAGAGCAAGGTTTGGCACAGGTATTAAAACAGAATCAGCTCAATATAGTTTTTTTTTTCTTTTCCAAAATGTTTTTACACGTTCACTGCCGAAAACCAATGGGTAATTCCATCCCGTATGCCAACATGGGTTTTGATGTTTTGCCGATAGTAGATGATATTTTACGTATGTATGAGTAATGGTTTGACCAATATCGGGTTATATGATGCTGAAACATGTTATAAGGCTACTACGAGTTATCTCGTTATTCGGCAACTGGGACGGAATTTATTAGTGTTTCATCGCTGGTGCCAGCTACGAGTTATCTCGTAGGTAAATACAATTACGTTGTCAGTGTCTTAGATGTTTGACCCGGATTTGATCGACTGAAATTGTATAAAGCACGATAATTCATTTATATATACACACTTTTACACCCATTGACAGGAAATGAATTTGCATGCATGGGTATACAAGCCATGTATATCCGCTTGATCACACACTTGAAGTAGGGCTAGCAGCAGTTCCCAGCAGCCTCTGGCACTATATCCGATAATACTATAGTACTATATAAGTAAGAGATGTGTAATAAACATAGAACCTAACCTGATAATCAGGTAAGTTAGAAATTAGCGCACTCGACCAAGGTGCTGAGTTCTAACTAATCTCAACACACATATAAGTGTTGTTCTGTTTTATGTTACATAGCAAAGCGTATGTATTTAGTGGACCTTCCATTGGATTGCACCCATCCCCTAACCATGGGGTGTATTATTAGTTATAGGCCTGTAGCTTCAAATGAAATGTGAACATTCCAGAGCAAACTGATTCCTGATTTATGCAACCAAAGCCCTCTATATGTGTCCGGGAATGGTCTATTTGCACATGTATATCATGGTTCAGGGATGTACAGAAGAGGTCCTGGTGAATTGGAGTATCCTACCAAGATTTCTAACTGGACCCCACCCCTTGTTCGGTCTGTGGGAATCGTATCTCAAGCCATCGTAATTATACATATAAAATCGATCAATGGGATCGTTGGGCATGTATTGGCGCATACACCAACATTGCTTGCAGTTTGTGTTATTATTTATGTGGTATGAACATTACTACGAGTTAACTCATAGTAGCAGTCCCCATGGAACCGTTTACTACGAGTTAACTCGTAGTGGCAGTCAATGTGTTAAAAGCCTCATATTTAAATAAAAATAAAACATGATTGATTTTAGAAAAAAACATAATTCAAAATACAAGCTAAATGTTTGGGATAAATTTTTTTTAAATGATTGTTTCAGTAGAGACATGCATGCATGAAGATCATCCACTATAGCATTAAGCACATTAATAATAATAGCTGGGGCTGTGTTATGGTCCAGTCGGTAGCGTACGTATTGGATTTCATCATAATGTCATGGGCCAGACGACATTGGCACAGGCTTGAAACCCAGCTCAGGAATTTTGTCTTGAGTGCAGCATGTAAACTATAAACTTGAATTTGAACGCAGGGTTTGATGTAGTGTATTGTTTTACATTAAATAATATATCACATCAAGACTTTAAAATGATATCTCAATGTGCATCACATTCACTGATAGTTAATAGGCCTATGGTCACACTATCGGAAATGGCATCTTGTACTCACAGTTGTTATTTAAACAAGATTCTGCATCTTTTGCTTGAGTTATAAATTAATCAAATATTTCCCACTGCTTAGATCTTAACTCTTTCGTGACTAGAACTGCGCTGGTGCAGCATTACAGACCCTGTACCAGTGCATTCTCTTATATATGCGAGTCTGCATAGGGATCCTCATATATATGAGAATGCACTGGCTTACAAGGTCAAGGTCAAGATTGTTGGGCTAATGTATTCTCATATATATGCGAGGCTCCCTATAATAGAATGCATTGGCACAGGGTTTTCACAAATTTTCAGGATGCTCCAGTCCTGGAATAGTTAAATTCCTAATATTCTACAATATTTATTCTCCCCCAGCAAAGAAAAATTTCAATTTGATCTCATTGCCTGCAAAATTAATTTTCCAGATAAGACGAGGAATGCTTTCCATGGATCAGATAGTCCATTTACTGCAGAAAAAGAGATAGAATTCTTCTTTCCGACAGGAGGCAAAGCTCGACAGAATACCGCCAAGGCAACTAATTGTACATGCTGTGTCATCAAGCCCAGTGCTGTCTTATCAGGTTTGTTTTCTTATTGACCTAGTAACCCAGGTCTCTAGGATCGTGTGCACAACTTATGATCTAATTATAGAGGCTTCTGTTGAGATACAACACCATCCATTTTGTTTCCACAGATTTCCTGCCTTATTCATTTTAAAAATCATTTTGAATCCAAGTCTGCAAATAGTGTCTGTCATTGTAGAATGAAGTCCCCAGAGGGTGAATTTAGTGACACTATCCCACAAGACAGGCTAACATCACCAAATTCACCCTCTGGAACTTCATAGTGCTTAGGCCTCAACTGCTATGGGAGACCTAGGATCTGATTGAATTTCCTCAGTTGAATTTGTTAATGTTCACCCATTAGTCACCTTGATTATGCATTTTATCTTCTGAAAATTAGGAGGTATAGAAACTTCCCAGAATGGAAAAAGTAACTTAAAACAATGTTAATTTGAAACTATAGATACTTCACAGAAGATAGGCCTAAGCTGTACGGGATAGCATCACTATATTCACCCTTTGGGGACCTCATTATGCAAATGACAGACACACTATTTGCAGGCTTGTTTGAATCGACAATTTGGAATAAAGGACTTAACCAAGACATGTATAGACATTATATTTGCAACACGTCGTTTTTCGGTTGATCTGTGAGCCTATAGATGGATCGGTAGACGAATAACATACTGTATAATTCTGCGATGTTGATAGCTTATTATTTAACGATAACACTTTATTTTCAACTATCTACTACTATTAATCCATCTCACAAAATAAATTGACAAAACAGGATTTTCCGTTGGACGATCTCCGAATCTGGTTGATGGGCCAAAATTAAATTGTCAGAAATTGTCAAATTGTCCGAAGAGAACTTTCAGAAAATAAATACACATCAATTTCAATTTTCTTCAATAAACTATCCATGATCAAGACAACACTTTTGTTTGGCTACTATTAACATTTAAAATGACTTGAAAACATCTTAATAATTATCAGAGAGTCAAATTCGAAGCGATGGTCCCTGTCTGCATGGTTAGAGATTAACGTTCGATCTCCAGTAAAAATTATTAACTCCTGATGTAAACAAATGCCCTGTACACATTTGTGACAAATTACATGCCATTAACATTAGTATGAAGCAGTCAAAATGTTAATAGGGTTGTAATCGGGTCAAAACATTTTATTTATTCCTAATATAATTATCCATGTTCATCAGACCCGTCAATCAGTCTGATTCATTTGTTTTCACAGTGACTATACATTATCATGGGCCTTTTTTTGGAAATTGGCCAAATGAAAAACGCGGCACAAATTTGAGCTTTCAGTCGAGCATTACAAAACATGAATACGACTGAAATGCAATGACATAAGAATAGTACAGTCTCTATAAGGAACATAAACACACATTATAATCATCATCTATTATGTCAAATGTTTGTAGTATTGAGTTTTCAAGTTATTTTTTCACCAAGATTCTACCGGAATTCTCGTTTTGCGTCATCCGGTCATGTTGGGCAGCGGTTAGACTCGCCCTTTTTTCTTGTAAGTATCATTACGAGGTGACTCGTCTACAGTAGACTCTACTGCAACATCTATGAACTGATAGATCAGGTCACGTGCTAGCCTCTTGACCAACCAAATGCCCACATTTCAATGAAATCAAAAGTGGTTGTAATTATATAAGTATTCCATGTATTTATTGACCTATCCCTGGAACTGGACAAGAGCGAGCATTTACAAAGTTATATGTCGCTGTACTATAATATAATACAATATGTACACCTATATTTTCCTCTCTCATTTTCAGCGATTCTAATTCGACAAGTCCTAACAATGCCATAGTTAATTGTTGCTTGTATTTTTTGTTGAAGATGTAAGTGGCTGAGTCACCAGCGTAGGAATTCTGGCTGGGTTCACATTCGCGCGAGACTATTGTCCCCGTGGCGAATATACCTAGAGAATTTACGGTGTGTCCTCGGTTACCAATTCTTTCTCAGTGAATTGAAAGTATTCCCTTCAAAGTAAAAACTTATCGCTTTGTTGCATTTTTTTAATAAAAGATGCCATACAATAATTTATCTCCAAATTGTTGTCAATTAACATGGCTGTGGTGATAACTGGCTTCACCTGTAACACTTAGATGGTTAACAGCCTACTGTAAATCGACAAACTTCAAATTCAATTTTCGAAGACGTAACTTCAATTTTCCTGTATAATTTTGCAGAATGTCAATGCATCAGGCGGATTCACGTCAAATCCATATAGTAGTTAATATGTATTTTCCAATTCAAAAAGTGATTTTTAATGCCTCAATTGTTAGATGTTTCTCTGCTTTGTTTGCGTTCAAGGCGATCTTGACTTGAGCAGCCTTGAACTTTTATCGCTCCTTTTCCTTGTAGGCAAAATCGGCCAATAAAATTTCGTCCAATGGTTCGAACTTCGAACTGGATACTCGATTAACAGAAATTGTGAATTTTTACAACAGACAGATTTGAGATATTTATTTCTAATATTTTGAAACTTATGTTCTGGGGCATAATTATTTAAGCAAATAATGTCTTTTTTGTTGCATTTATGGGCATATAGAATTGTAAGTGGCCAAACAAAATACTTGGCATAATTTCGCCAAGCGCTCATAAATGCAACAAAAAAGATGTTGATTGAATATATAGATACTATATAGGTATTTCCAGACAAGGCAAACAGCTTACATGGTGCAATATTTTACACAAGATGTCTGGCGATCGCAATGTGATTCCATGTAAATATGTGGCATACTCAAATTGCTGAAGCCACCAATATGGCGGCATAGAGATTGAATGATCACTATGATCTTACACTACACCGGCATGATTACTGACGTCAGTTATTTAACCCTTTCAGTGCCAAGGCTCTAAGAGCTCTTTCCATCAATGTATCACATTATTATAATCAATAATTTTGAAAAATGATCAAGGAAATATGGGTTGATACAAAAATCGGACTTGGCACTGAAAGGGTTAAGAAACAACTCCTGTTTCAGTTAAGATTATGCTGAACACTTTTATAAGAAGAAAAAAAATTGAAGACAAATTCTACAATGCGCATAACTTTTCGGTTAACTCATTCATTTTTTTTCAGGCTTAGGAGGAAAAATCATATCAGCTATAACTGATGCAGGTTTTGAAATCTCAGCCCTGCAGATATTCAATTTGGAGCAGGCCAATGCGGAGGAATTTTATGAAATATACAAGGGTGTTGTAGCAGAGTATAGTGATATGGTGGGGGAGCTAACATCAGGGCCATGTATAGCACTGGAAGTCAGAGCAGAACAAGCAGCTGTCAAATTCAGGGAAATGTGTGGACCAGCAGATCCTGTAAGTTACCCTTTATTTACTAAATGGATTCTCCTACTCTGTTATAAAACTATACATTGGAATGGTCTATTGTTCATCTGGAGGAGTTTTCATGAAAATTAAGCAGACGACAGGTAATACAATTGCAAAAGGAGTCCAATTTATTGCAGGGAACTGTTCCGATATAATAAGTTCTACAAATAAGCTTATTATCTGAATATTTCCTAAGGGAGAACTACTTATCAATGAGTATTTAGTACAGAAAGGGTTAACACTTCCATGACTAGAGCTTCCTGAAATTGTGCGGAAACCTTCTGCCATTGCATTCTCTTTAAATATATGCGAGTCTCCCATAGGGAGCCTCGCATATATAAGAGAATACATTGCCCTAACATTATGAAGGTAGTTCAAATGTTTATCTACCTATTTCTATATCGGCGAAAATGTAAAAAGCGAATGTTATTACGTGTATTTTGGAGCGCAAACTGCCAAGTAACTTTATTTGATACACGCAGGTCTGTGGTTAACAGATCTAGGTGGGATATTTGTTCGATGCTAGCGCCATCAAAATATCATAGAGTGAAATGTTAATGCGCTCGTATATGCCTATCTGCCTATTTAGATGATGCATAAATAACCCAATTGCACAAGTAAGCCCAAAATAGAGTAAAGAGAGATTACACAGGGTATGTGTTGTCTGGTAGGACACAAGACATACCCCTCTGGGCGGCGACCACTTTCGAATAAGGAATGGAAGTCACGTTTGTCATATAAGTTAGTACAAGCTGAAAACTGCAGCTTTTTTTAAAAAGTAGTGGCCATTTTGAAAAAAATGGTGACCATTTTTAATCAGTCGACCATTATGATAGGTTTGTTGGGGAAAAAATCAATCTTCAAGGTTCACATTGACCATTCATGCCAAACTGCATGCTTTGCGTCACAATAAAGTGAACGATTCTGTTACTACTGTTGACACATAACTATATATAGGGAGGCAGTGTAAGTCACCAAAATTTATTATATGTGGTGTACAATCAACTTAATGCATATTTTGTTGTGTTTACTTGGTTATTGTCACATATCCTTCCAAATAATAGTCATTGTATTTCCCGTATAGAACTGCTTAAATTGGGAGAGAACTGACTTGATCAAGAGAGAACTGATCGACATATCACAATTCGCAGTGTTCGTCATTGTTATGAATTGTTATGACTTGCAAAATGGGATTTTCATTATGTTTACGTTATTTGGACCATAGATTGTGGGGGGGGGGGGGGGGGGGGGGGGGTAAAAAATTAATCATATTATCACCTAGCTGGCTCTCAGAAATTGTTTTAACTGTCAAAAAATTGGATCATAAGGAACTGTAACAAATCAGTCAAGAACCATCACAAACCCACGATAGAACGATTTCCGATGTAACAGTTCCTACACAGTGAGTCAAACAAGGGCTGTAATATTAATGGGTATCTTTTCCCCCAATGTGTGCTATCACCATGCCGAGGACAATGAACTCCGATAAGTAACAATCAAGTTATATGTTCGGACAGTGGGCTAGCATCACCAAATTCACCCTCTGTGGACCTCATTCTGCTTAGGCCTCAACTTCTAGGAAGTATCTATTGTCTCAAGTCAACATTGTTTTCAGTAACTTTTTCCCGTACTATTCAGTTTCTATATCCCCTAATTTGCAAAAGATACCATAAAGATAAGATAAAATACATAATCGAGGTGACTAATGGATGAACATCACCAACTTCAACTGGGGAAATTCAATCTGATCCTAGGTCTCCCGTAGCTGTTAAGGCCTAAGCAGATAGAGGTTCCCAGAGCGTGATTTTAGTGATGCAGCCCACCGTATGGATAGCATCACTAAATTCACCCTCTGGGGACTTCATTCTGCAAATGACCGACACACTATTTGCAGGCTTGATATCAAAGACACACAATTATGCAGAAATTTATCCTTATAGTAGTACTAGGAAAATACTTATAACTCTCTCCTTTGGAGGTTATGGATACATCTATATAAGATGAGATATTGTTACATGTCCGAATAACTGTGCACATAGTTATTGAACTACGTTTCTTATTTTCCAGGAAATTGCAAGGCATCTGAGACCAAGAACCCTGCGGGCTCTGTTTGGCACAGATAAGGTTAAAAATGCTGTGCACTGTACTGATCTTCCAGAAGATGGAGAGCTAGAGGTAATTTCTAAATAGAGAAATGTTTTTGGTTCCTAACTTTTGTTGACCGGGCACACACCACTATTTTTTTCGTGGAGCATGCATAGAAGCTTAGTGTAGTACCCTCCAAAGAGTCCTTAAAATGAACGTTGTATGGAAGTTGTCATTTGTTAGTGAAATATTCACAAATTAAATCAGATACTCTACCATGTTAAACGGACATGGTTTGTTCAATCCCAAAATTAGGTATACATAATTTGGTAAGAGGTATCTGAAAACATACATACGCGGAAGATTTCCAAACAAATTTGTCAATATAGCACTGAAAATAAGTGTTTTATTTCTTATATTTTTCGATAAATTTGAGATTGTTTCGTTCGTGCCAGTTCTTTTTTATCGCGTAAAAATTGCAACTGTATAGACCATGGGAAGAAAATCTAGAGCTATCATCTGTTTGAAACCATTGCTTCTGCGTCCATGTTGAAGACATCTGATTCGTCATTTTAATATTTCAAGATAGAATATAATCACATCTAGTTATTTTCACTTCCCTATTATTACACACCAATTTCTTTATTTTGTCCGATCACGTTACTTCAGTATGTGGTAATTTCACCCAAATTGCTCTAGTGCAATCCCTATAGTTTGCATGAAGTAATTAACGTAATGGACAAAAACCCAGCCGGTACTGCAACAATAATTCAACATCGTATTGTGTTGACAAGATGACTAACTGCATGGACATCAATCGGAAACATTTATTTGATACAAAAGAACCTAGAACCACCAAGGGCCAGATCACGACATGAATCTCTACTCTGGCTAACGTCCATAGAGATCATATTCCACCAGTACAAAACCTGGGAACTTTTGACTTAATATTATGCCGCAAGTTACAATTCATGTCTGATGGCTCTCATGATAACATTGCATCCCAACAAACTCATGTGATGACGTTCACCACATTCACATGCCTGTGTGGTTCTGTCAAATTATAATAGTCATTTTTGTTCTCTTCAGGTTGAATATTTCTTCAAGATTCTGGATCGCTGAAAGAACTTAGTTGAGGATGTTACCATTATGAGGAATGATGAATGAACCACACATTCCACTTCATAACCAATGAATATTGGAAGTTAATTTTCCCATTACATCATGACATCATCTTCATAAATAAACACAACAGTTTGAATATCATAGAAGAGAAGTGCTTCATGATATTTCTCTGAAGAAACTCGTACCATTTATTGGCTTTCAAATTCATTGTGTAGAATTTAAACTATGATTCAGGCCATGCAAAGTCAATTCCCGTTTCTCAGGCCCACATGCATGGTCCCGAGACCTGTGCAAACCTATTTATTCGTGTTCAATCTGTCAAGGGAAAGGTTTAATCGGTACTAAATAATTGCGCACATAATTGAGATCGAACAGACCTGTTCCCATTTCAAATTTCCCGATTCATTACTGTAATTGGTAACATGTTCAAATATTTGTTAAACACGTGATGGATTGCAGCTGCAATCTCAGTAAAATTGATTGGGTGATTTTTTTTTAGAAATAAATCATATTGAATCTATCAACTAATTTTTACAGACATTTATTCTGGAAATAATGGCCTCGGGCAACTGAAGTTAGACCACGGTTAGCCAATGTGGAGGTGGAATGCTTCATTGCCATGTGTCCCAGAACTAAATAACAATAGATAAATATGCACACTTATGTTTCAAAGTTTTTTGGACTGAGAAACTGGCAAATTGACTTTGTATCGCCTCAAGTTATGCTTCAGAATTGAACTGTCTTCTTGATTGTACCACAGTTAACAGTTTATCCATATATTTAGAGGATATTACCTGGTTTGTTTGATATTAGGCCTGATATCAGCCCGAGGTAACCTCATATCAGTCTGAGACTGAAGGTCGAAGGCTGATATGAGGTTACCGAGGGCTGATATCAAGCCAATAATATCAAACCAACCAAGTAATATCCTATTTATTAATTAGATCGCCTCTTTGTAACTGACGAACTCTTTCATATGAATGACATCACAAAAATGGATACCTACATGTTATTTTATAGCATGCAGTGAAATATATTTTCGGCATGTCGCAAATCAATATTACACGGATTGGAGATCTCACAAATTGATATTTCTCAGTTTAAGGGCGATATTAGCCCAGTTCCATAACATGCTATTCTGGACAAAAATGTCATATCTAATTAATAAGGATATATATTACGGTTGTAAAAAATTTCATTGCCGAGATAGAACTGTTGGAATGGGACTTATTGTTTCCTTTTGAAAATATCACCAAATATCTGACATGTGGTTTATGATTAATCGGTAGAAATTTGTATGTTTGGCATTTGTACTGTTGAAAGTCTGTGATAAATTATTTTAATAAAATGAAGAGGTCTTTTCCTCTTATTTACGATATTTATCCAACTTCAAATCCTATAATCCATTGGGGAACATATAATTAACATGTTACTTATCCTTCTAAGTTTACAATTTGCCCAAATATATGAATCTGGATAACCTCCCTTGCCTTGATCATCCATCGAAGCTCATCGTAAATCGGACTTCACTAGTGCTGACGTTATGACATGTTTACTACATAACACACCTTACCGGCCTAGCGTAATTTACTGTTGATATACAGGATATGGAAACCATTGAGGCCTGTCAATGTAGATCGGGCAGTTTTAAACTTCTTATTTCGAATGGCAATCGTAACAGTCTACATGCCAAGTATGATCCAACAGTCAGCTATTTTCTATTCCAAACAATGTCCATGCAACATAAAACAGTGATTGAGTTAGTTGTCATTGAGACACAACGTGCCATACTGAAGACCGCATTTATTAAATTAAGGCTTCTACTCGGTGTGTAACAATTCACACTCGGGTGTGCCGAGTTAAGTAACAGACCATAGTTGTTCTGATTGGTCACGATCTCTCATCACACCACGATGAATAGTATTGTCTCATATTTCTTGATGGGTGACGTTAGAAGTTTTTAATCTAAACCTATCTATTCTGTTTTTTGCCAAGAGCCAGAAAAACGCCGGAATGAAGAATACATTTTATGGATGATTCTCCTGAGTGATGATTGTAAATATTATTTTCATTTTCAACATGTGGGTAAAACGTGTTGTGTTTGGAAACAATCCATGATCATTTTATAACCACAGACATACCATCCCTCA
Source organism: Siphonodentalium dalli (assembly GCA_032622095.1). Taxonomy (NCBI): domain Eukaryota; kingdom Metazoa; phylum Mollusca; class Scaphopoda; order Gadilida; family Siphonodentaliidae; genus Siphonodentalium; species Siphonodentalium dalli. The sequence goes on from CP136064.1 coordinate 164,623,962, forward strand.
TTTTGAATTCGGATCGTATTTCAAGCAATTTTATGGAGTGGGTGACAGTGCCTGTTGCACATGTTCAGAAGACGTCACCTGTAAGTGGAGGTAGGTTATATGCATTACAGCAATGACTTTGTTAGTCAGGTGGAAAGAACTTCAACTTTAGCATAAACCTACGGTATGTTGCAAGGATTATTATTAACTAAATAAATGCCTGAACCCGCCACAAGGCTGACACTAACTGTTATTGCAGTGTTGACGCTTTTGTTAACTCGTTGACGAATAGTTATCACTCAGGAAATGTTCAGATAATAAGTTCAACAAACGAACAATGTGTAGGATGCCTTCTGCACTGCTCATGTTTCCTGAAAATCACTCAAGATGAATAATAGACTGTTCATCTGTATACTTTTATAACTGGGAGAATACATTTAGTAAAGAAAAGGTTAAGAAAGCTGTGTTATGTCCTTATGTTGTATTGACCCGTTGCGATGATACAATCCATTGAGTGCATTTTTCACACGGAGAGTTATGTTGTATCGCAGAGATTCCAATTGTGGTTGATCAGTTTGATATTGGAATAAATGCAACATTGAAAACCAATTTATCTGTCAGTCAAATTCCATAATGCCAAACCTGTCAAATCCCGACACCTAAATCTTCATTATGACAAATACAAGTTAAATTTCCAGCGCTTTACAGGCTGAGCCACCATCTTTGATGAACTGAAAACACAGATCCACTACGGAAACGTAATGAGACTCGCGCTCTCCTCCCATGCTGTATCAGGTACAGATTGGGGTTTGCAATGCATTGATAGAAAACAACATAGAAATCATAGGGAAATACAAGTGAACATGACTTGTATTAATTAAAATCCATTTATTCTATAAGAAGGTCAACATTTTCATAACAAAGAATGGGTTCAACAAAGTCACTAATAATTTGTTTAGTATTACATATGACTAGAAGCCAGATGTGTAGACTAGTCTACATGCATAAACTACAGTCTACATGGATTTAATATACATGTACCAGTTGTATTCTCAGTAAAGGCTCCTGTGGTAATTTGCAAAGCCAGAAGCGTTGCAAAACAATGAATATCGGAAGAGCTCTGAATCTTTCACATTTGTTTGTTTTTGTTGGATTTATTAACTATAGAGCCACACTTGTGTTAGTTGGAGCAGATGGCTGAAGGACTTCACCCCTGGTTAAGATGTCCTGCTAATTTGCCATGATGCTGGTGGGACCCGCTGAATTGCAATGACAAAGGGCAAAGTGATGCTGTTAAGAACAAGACAGTCAATGACTGGGGTTGCTCACCAGACTGCAAAGACTGGGACTCTGGAGACCACAACAGTCATAACTTTTCATAATCACTTTAAAAGAAGTAGATCTAAACAGGATATGTGGCTAGAGAGGCTTCATGTATGTAGATCAGTGAATATCCACCTTGAAATTACCAACTGTACACTACTGATAACCCCCCCTCCTCCAGCTCAACAAGTCCCCTCCAGACTCCCAAGTCTAATGAATTTGGTATTTCAATGATTTTATTAGACACAAAAGTGTTAACTCGATCCCCATAGCCCCGTCATTTCTTAACAGGCTGACCTCATGTTAACAAATCTGAATCTCAGTCCACTGAAGGATGCTCCATACTATATGTAAGCTAAATAGTCCAACCTCTCTTGATATGACATTTTAAGAATTACTATAGAGGACATAGTTATGTCCCATCTGAATAAATTTGAATCCCGGACACCAAAGAACCCTTCATACTAAATATCAGCAAAATAGACCTGATGGTCCTTGTGAAGAAAGCATTTTAAGAGGGAAACTGTCCTTCGCTAGGTCCCTATTTGACCAGGTGACCCCATTTTTAAAAATCTGAATTGCAGTCAAACAAGAACATTCCATGCTAAATAAGCCAACTAGTTCTTGGCTCTTGCAAACATATTTTAAGAATTACTATGTGGTGAAATAGTTATGTCTCTGGCTCTGCCCTTATTTGAATTTGTGATCCCATTTTCACAAATCTGTCACCCAAGGTAATTTCATACCATATATAAGCAAAATAGGTCATTTGATTCTTGCATAGAAGACATATCATGATATAGTAATGTAGCTGGCCTTGCACCTACTTGACCTGGTGTCCCTGATTGAACAAATCTGAATCACACATCACCAAAGGAGCCTCAATATTAAATATGAGCTAAATAGAGCTGGTGGTTCTTTCAAAGAACACTTTTCAAGTTTGTCTAATATGTTCTAGTGAAGTGGTGGATCTGGGAGTGTTAAATGTCCTGTTGAAAGATTTTGAACAATACATATGATAGATTGTTGTTGTAATTGGGAATTAATGATCTCTAGCAGATCTCCAGGGAATGTTTATAAAAATGTCAGATTTCACTTGACATGTGTAGGCATATCCCGCATACAGTTAGAGCCAAATTAAATGCTTCTTATTAATGATTCTGTCAAGTATTTGAGTAAATATTATTTTTGGGACCAGGGTGGCAGAAGCAGTGAACTTGAGTAAAGGGCCAGGGGAGGGGCACAATATATATATATATATATAATTGACCATGGAGTTAAATAATAAAAAAATTTAAATATTTTTTGGAGTTATGTCCCTGGCTCCGCCACATTTGACCCAGTGACATCATTTGAACAAATCTGAACCCCAGTCACCCAAGGACCCTTCATACCAAATATGAACCCATTCGACCCGATGGTACAAGAGAAGAAGTCGTTTTAAGAAATACTATGGTGGGAAAGAGTTATGGGCATGTCTTCGCAACTATTTGACCCAGTAACCTCATTTGAACAAATCTGAATGTTAGTCACCTAGGAAACATCCACACCAAATATGAACCCATTCGGTCTTATGGATTGGGAGAAGATGTTTAAAGAATTGTTGGCTGACGGATGGATGGACTGACGAGGAGTGATGACTATAGCTCCACCGGAGACTTCATCTCAGGTGAGCTAAAAAGTAGTTATTTTTTTCTAAAGTTGTCAATTTTGCAGTGTTTGGCCGTGTACAGAGTTACCTGGGCATGGTGTCACTTTTCATTGGTTTTGGGACCAATTAGTGTTTAGTATTTTATAGTAGTAATATATGTGTGGTTGGGGCTCTTGATATTCAGTTTTTTTTAAAAGGTGTGCCAGTGGGTTACCATGGTACATGTAACATTGATGAATGACACCACATCTGAATTTGGTCATTCATGTCCTGAAAAACAAATGGTATATTTTTTTGCTTTCTTTTGAATATCGGATGTTCTATATCAGGGAATAAAAACATTTCACAATGGTTACTCATAACAGATAGAAGTTTGAATGTCTCTTTGAAAATGATTACTCTGGTTACAGGTGGTCGGTTTCTCAATTTTCACTACCTGCATTACTTTGTAATACGTTACCCAGCAAACACATACTGGCAGCGAGGCTCATGGAGAATATAAACAGATCACTTACCCACTAATTTGTTTAGTGCCTTTTTTTATGCCTACTATCAGACAATGCATGTTATTTACAAAGGCAAGACATAGTCTATGTGTTCTCATTTCGATATTTAGAACTCATTCTGGAAAATACTGATTTGATGTCACAATCTTACGAAATAATGTGTTCAGTGCGGTGAATATTCATATAGAATGACTTAATTGAGTAGCAATACATGATTTAATGGGTTTGTAAGCCTGAAATATAAGTTTTTAAGCATCTACTATATATTTTGGGACTTCTGTCTGTCTGTTTGTTGTTTGTCTGTTAGCTATGGCCGGGGAAAACGGCTGGACAGATTGAGCTCAAACTTCCAATCTAAGGTTAAAAATCCACGGGCAGTGTTTACCGCCGTTTTGGAGAACTTCCCAGCGCCCCTTCTCCACTCTCAGTCACCAAAATGACCGTCATTGGCACTGTGGGGTTAATCGCGTTGATAGTTAAAGAGCGTTCGTATCCGCAGTGTCGTTGATAAAGAGTGTGTCTGTCCAGACATGAGCGTGTTGTGTCTGTGTCCAGACATGAGCGTGTTGTGTGATTCTTATGCCTGTTCGTACTTAGGGGTTCCTAGGAATGGGGGACATTTTCATCGGGTCAGTTTTTCCGCCCGAGGTGACCTTCACCTTGAAACGAATACCCACAAATGATCTAATATATATTTTGGGACTTCTGTCTGTTTTGTTTGTCTGTTAGCTATGGCCGGGAAAACTGCTGGATGGATTTCGACGAAATTTGATACCTACGGATAATTTTGTTCAGGGAGTGTTTTGGATGGGTCAAATCGTTACCCCGACCTTACCTTGACCTTCAAAATGGTCAATTCAAGGTCAAATCGGGTAAAACTGACGGATTTCAACGAAATTTGATACCTACGGGTTATTTTTGGACAGGGTAATAGTGACTCCCGACCTGACCTTGACCTTCAAAACGGTCAATTCAAGGTCAAAGCCCGGACGAAGTCGGGTCACCTGCTAGTATAATATAAACTGTCAGTTTGGACTTCATGGGAGTACTGTTTTTATAGTTTAAATATTTTATAAAGATACCATAATAAACAAAATGTGATGATGTTCGAATAGAATACAAAGTATGTGTTTGGTACGTGGTGTGGGCCAGCTCTGCATGGTACTTCACCGGAAAAGAGTCTGATTTCTCTCCCTTGAAAACAGTCGTCTGCAGTTCAAATATATCTAGGTTCTATTAGCTCATAAGGTGATTATAGACTGTCGCTCTGTCATGGTTAGCTATGGGCCGAAGATGACCAAACAAATGGTTAAAATGAGGATTTTGCATTGTCAGTCCAAGGGAGATAATTCAAATTGTGATGTGACAATTCGGTCAAAATACTGACATATGTGCTCAGATCATTTATGCATCTTGTAACCAAGCATTCATGTGCTGTTTATCAATAACCATGGCATGGCAGAAGGTTGTAGTACAGTACCCCCCTCAAAATTTTGAAAATGGCCAGAAAACGTATTGCTACCTAAGCATGATAAAGCATCCTTATAAATGATTAATTATATTATGGTTATTCTATGATGACTTAATTATTAAAAGGTCCTACGCAATAAAAACATGTGAGTACACTGAGTACAGTTGTCATCAGAACACACTGGGTTTATTGATAACAATTGGCATAAATATGTTGTATCATTACGACAGAAAACAGATCCAAAAACAGCATCTGCAGATGTCTATAACCCCCTTTGATAATTAAACAGACAAGTCTCCCAAACTATGATGTGTAATCTGCAGTGTTCTAATCATATCTATCACAAATTAAATTATGAGCTTCTTGCCCAGTACAGCATATTTTAAACAATGTGTTTTGGGAGATATCTTGTTGCCTGCACTGAATGAGTTAGTGGTTTTGCAAAATGAAGGAATCTCAATTATGGCTGGTTTGCAACAAACCAACACACCCATTATTAAAATATTTCACAATATACAATGTTTTTGAATGTTTTCCTGCTTACATACATACCGGGTAATGGCTTTTCCTCGATTTGTTCATATCATCCAAACACCACGAAAATGACAACTTTAGAAAAAAAAACTTTTTTTTAACAGCATCGCTTTGCCCTTTCCGCATTGTGCAATTCAGCAGGATCCACCAGCATCATAGAAAATAAGCAGGACCATTTAACCAGAGGTGTGATACCAATGAGTCGGAAACTCTCTGCCATGCGCTCCCTCACTGACCCAAAACAACAAAGTGAGGCTCTATATATACACCTTAACCCTTTCTATACTAAATGGATTCTCCCACTCAGTTATAAAAGTACACATTTTAATGGTCTATTGTTCATCTGGAGGGATTTTCAGGAAAAAGAAGCAGACGACAGTTAATTAAAGTGCACAAGGTGTCCAAATTATTGGAGGGAAATGTTCAGATTTTCGCACTCAGTTATAAAAGTATACATTGGAATGGTCTATTGTTCATCTGGAGGGATTATCAGGAAAAAGAAGCAGACGACAGTCAATTAAAATTATTGGAGGGAAATGTTCAGATAATAAGTTCAACAAACGACCATAGTAGTATTTAGTATAGAAAGGGTTAACCTAATTTTCTATCGTAGAGCCCAAAGCAACACTATGATGTCATATTCCCCCCCCCCCCCCCCCAACCAATCGAATAGCAGCTGTTGATAATAATCCGGTACAACGCCAAGCGTGGCATATACCCCCCCCCCCCCCCCCCCCCCCCCAACTCACAAGTTTAGAGAGTGGACAATACTAAATATTTGGACATCTTTTTTTATTTTCTAAATCCAAGAAGTGGGTAGCCTTTCCCCCTAAACTGGGCTACCAAAACACAACTAAATTTGATGATCCATACCCAAGTTACAAGCTGAAAGGACACACAATTCAGAAATTCCAAAGTCAAACAAGGGCTGTAACTCTGGTAAAAATGAATGGACGAAACCCGTATTATGTGGGTATTCTTTACCACATTATGGGCTATCACCATACAAAAGAATAACCATATCTGATGCCCGAATTACAAGTTTAAATGTTTTTTCGGACACAAAATTCACAAACTTCCAAGTCATTCAAGGATCCTAACTCTGGTAAAAATTAATGGACGAAACATGTAGTATGTGGGTATCCTTTTCCCCAACCTGTGCTATCACCATGCGAAAGGACAAAGAAATTTGACACTTAATTAACACTCAAGTTACAATGTAATATATTCGGAATGACAGACGGACGGAAATCTTGGCTATATGCCCCGAACCTCGAGGGCATAATAAAGTCTATACCAATAAATAATTTAATATTTTATCATCAGACCTCGAGTCATGTAGTAAGAATTGATCCACAGTAATGCCCTAAATAATCGACTCCTTAACCACAGCAGAATTATGGGTAATTTTTCAGGATTTAGTCGGAAATATGGCTTGTTGCCATTCATCAGAAAGCTCTCAGCCATATTTCCAAACTAAATCCTGAAAAATTACCCATAATCCTGCTGTGGTAAATGAGTCGATTATTTAGGGCATTACTGTATTTATTACACAAACTAGACCACATACATCCTGGATAGAACTATTACAGTTTATATTCAAATATTATAGTTGAATTTGACAAGCATTATTTTTGTTCTTGAAGAAAATATGGCATGGTGTAACTCGATAGAAATAAAATAAGTTATTTTAATTTTAGGGTCGCAAATAATTGCATCAGCTCTCTCTTGAATGCATTACAAGTTGTTCTTTTCCATTCGATCAAGATGTTGTTCACAGATATTTCATCAACTTTGGTCTGGTTAAGAACAAATGTTATCACAGAGATTGCTTGCCGCGACTATTCATGACAATGCAGAATGATCAGGTAACCTTTGACCTTCAAGGTAAGACCCTGCAATCAGTGGAAGACCCTGCAATCAGAGTAAGATAACAGGAAATGACAATTTGGCCAATTCCTGTTGGAGCTAGTTGTAGCCTTCAATCCACATATTGAATGGGATGGATTATCATCTATTTTTCACTGGGTTGTTATCTGAGAACCACTGGTTTTTTCTTGATGAACTCTGACGATAATCTCTGGCTCCAAATCGTGTGTGGGGACGACTGGAATTGAAGAGGTGGAAGTATTATAATATATTGAACTGTACTATCTTAAAAATGTCAAGTAGGGGGCTACTGGTATTATCTTCATGTTTTAGTGACAGCAATGTAGTTTTAATCTCAAAATTTGTAACATTAAGAGCTAAAATGCATCAGTCATTAGAGCTGAAACGGTTAGACGGTTAGCATCCGGTTAGCGACATAACCGGTTAGAAAAAAGTGAACCGGACGTAACCGCATCCCGTTGTCAGTTGAATGTGAACGTGAATAATCCTCAAAATGATGCAAACCTAATACTAAATCCCGTGTCACCGATAGTAGAGTGCAATGCAAGCATTAATTGGTACACGCGGTAGTATCAGATACTTAGTAGCAATTCTCGAACTGTCTGGAAGTGTTGGCGACCTTCAATCAATTCCGACCCTTTGAAGTTTTCTTCCGACAAAAGCACGTGTGCAGTCACTGTGTATCAAGTCTGAATGCACACAAGGAAGTGACAACGTAAAAGTGGCGTTGTGTGGCAATGCGTGCTTTCGTAACTTAATAGTTAATACTGCACGAAGCAACATGGATTCAAATTGGAATCACACCACGGCATACTATATATAAATTATAAAACTGTTTTACAGTGGGGTTTATAAAAAACTATGTAAGTCGACAAAGTTTGAAGATTGAGATCAGCTGCACATGTCTTCACTCTTCCCGTTCTTCCTCCCTGTTGTGATTTAATATGATCAATTCAATTGAGTGACCAAACAGACATCGTAGTTGAAGCAACCCAAAACTTCTTCAATAATCTTCCCTTTTTATCAAGGAAATTGATGCTCCATGCTACTCTGTAACTGGTTGTGCCTGTGGGACTAATTAACACTCAATTTGGCAGTAATTGCTATATGTTAAGTGATTGCATACTAAAACCGAAACGTAAATTATATAACCTCCCAACACTAGTGTCCGCTATCATGATACCGACGAATAGCTCGAATACTGAATAGGACTGCGAGTCTGACCTAACTGACCTTCCTTTTTGTTCTCTAGTTATTACTTTCTTGTCTTTATATATAATGCATTGGAGGATATACCAATGATGATAATGATATATTACAGATCTTTAATATATAGTTTTGTTACTCGTTTTACCAATACCCATACTATTTTACTCGTTTTACAAATGCCCAAACATATGCTGATCATGACAAATAAGCGATCTCCCCTGCCATTCACAAATTTCACTTGCTCATTCCCCCATCACGAGAGCCAGGCAAAGAACAGTGAATGCGTGTTTTTGAATATCGTTAAATGCCGTGAATAAGGTCTTTATTTCAGCTACTACTTCTCACCTAGGTTTGTCCCTGTAGCATGGCATAATGTCGACATAATTAGTGTGAGAGAAGTCCGCTAGAAATTTAGCGGTTAACCGGTTGAAATCCGGTTAACCCCGATGGTTAACTGGTTAGAAGAATGGGTCAACCGTTTCAGCTCTATCAGTCATGTGCAAAAATGACTTATGATAATATCTTACCACACATCATCTGAATTAAAGCTACTGTATGTTTCAAAGTTGACAAGTTAGGACATAATTTTAAATCAATGGAATAAGTTCAAAGAGATGATCTGGCATAGGTATACTTTTTTAGCTCAATCTGACAAGTCATGTTTGAGCTATTGCCATGGATTGGCATCAGTTGTCCGTCAATAATTTCTCTATTGTAGATCATCCAACATGTATAATCATTATTTATGCATGTAAAATCATCTGACTGATTCAAATAAAAATTATAAAAAAAAATTATAAAACAATCCTTTAGCACACCCTGCAGACTGCAGGTCACATCTCTCATACGATCATCACCAAACATCATATGGATCTTCAGTGTGACCTCTAGATGAGAGTGATCAATATATTTCCAAAATTTGTTAAAAAAACATGGCCTCCAGCTGAGCAGCCATCTTGGATTTCAAATTTGAATCCATCGGCACACCCTGCATTTATTGGAGAATTGTTTTGAAATTTCATTGGCATGTTTAGGATCACCTCTAGATTGGAACTATCAAATTAATTTTTTTATGAAAAACATGGCCACCGGCAGCAATCTTGGATATTACTCATTGCATGACTAAATCCTTCTACATACCCTAAACTAACAGGCCACAACCCAGGTCCGATCGTCACTAGATTCATATGAATCTTCGGGGTGACCACCATATGGGAGTCATCAATTTGTCCAAATTTCATTTAAAAACTTGGATTTCACATTTGAATCCATCGGCATGCCCTGCAGCCAAAATTTATTGGAGAACAGTAATGTTCAGGATCACTTTTAGGTGGGAGCTATCAAATTTGAACGATATTCAATAAAAAACATGCCATCTTGGATTTTACTCTTGGCATCACTAAAAACGTCTGCATGCCCTACAGCCAACATTTCTGATCCAATTGATTCGAAACTTAATATGGCTCAATGGGTTGATCTCTGCTATTACTTAAACATTTAAACTTTCCATATTCCTTATCACTCCATCGACTCCAATCTATGACATTATTCCCTTTTCAAGTTGAGCTAAAGTGTCAATGACACTTTCATTTAGGGTATGTTATGAGAACCAATTTAGAGAAAAATATATATTTTAACAAAAGTTAATCCATGTGATTCACTTGAGTGCCATAGCTAAACACTAAATGTCACCAACTTATATAAGGGAATAGTAAGATAAAACACTCTTTATTAATATTCAGCCACAACTGGCTCAGATTTGACCAGATGGGGCAATTGTATTCTGTATTTGTATTGTATGCATTATCATTAAAAAAAATTCATACAGTTGTATTGTATTTGTAATCAAGAATTATATTGTATTTGTAATCAAATATTTGGAAAATTTGAGAGTATTTTAAACAAGAAGATGCACCTCAGGTGCTGGGATACCCCATGGTGCCAATTGAAACATGGGAAGGACGGAAACCAAATTAAAAAAGGAAATCCAACATTTTCAGATAAACAAAGAGGGATAAATCTTGAACGGAAAATGTGGACAATGTCAATGAACACTTTTGAAACCCCTCCTGATGACAAAACTGCAAACCAAATTTCATTGAGATCCGATAACCCACGTTTGAGATATATGAGGGGAAGTACGGAAATCCAATATTTTGAGATAAACAAAGAGGCTTGACTCTTGAAAGGAATATGTGAACAACATCAGTGAACCCCCTTTTGAAAGCCCTCCTGATGACAAACCTGAATACCAAATACATCGAGATGTGATAACCCATGGTTGAGATATATGAGCGGACGGACGGAAATGCAACATTTTCAGATAAAAAAAGAGGGATTACTCTTGAAAGGAAAATGTGAACAATGTCAATGAACACTTTTGAAACCCCTCCTGATGATAAAACTGCAAACCAAATTTCATTGAGATCCGATAACCCATGTTTGAGATATAAGAGCAGTCGGACGGAAATCCAACATTTTCAGATAAACAAAGAGGGATAGCTCTTGAACGGAAAATGTGAATGTCACTGAACCCTCTTTTGAAGATGAGATGAGAAACCTGGATACCAAATTTCATCGAGATCTGATAACCCATTGTTGATATAAATGGCAGACATTACTATAGATGAACGAACGCATGCACACATGTAATCCAGTATACCCCCCACCCCATCTTTTGAATGGGGGTATAATTACTTATGATTACATTTTGCCCAAGTAAACAATGACGCCTATTAAGCTGAATGGGAATATGATAGAGATTTGATGGGAAATGATGTGAGAATCTTTTCATGGGTTATTGTTAATATTCTATTAGGTTAATAGAATGTTAAAGATGCATCACCAGAATTAACACTCGCAAATTACTATTTCCTTGGCTTCGAGCTTTAAAAAATATTTGATCGAGTCGAGGAACCCACCCATCAAAGCTCAGAGTGATCAAATATTGATTTTTGTGGCCCAGTAATAGGCGAAGACAGTCTCAAACCAAATTGCGGATGAAGATGGATAACTCTAAAAGCAAGTGGCTATTTGACAAACCAACAAACTTTTGTTGAACAAAATGTTGATAAATAACAGTTTTTTCACTGGTTTTTTGTGCAATTTTATACTATAGTTGACTGGTTAGCATTATTATTAATGTTGTTGTTGTTGGAATCTGATGATATGGGGACCATCGAATCAGATTGAGTACCTTTAATGAATTCCACCAATCAAATAATAAATGTCTGAGTGCCACCCTGTTAGCGTATATTAACTAAAAACATATTTGCATTTCAGGTCAGCTCTACCCACTGTGAACGCCTTCCTTAACGTTAAAGCAAGACTTATGCTTACAAGTGTCTACAAAAGAACTGCACATAGTCTATTTGCTTACTTTGTTTTCCATTGTTTATCCTGTGCTTGTCGGTCACTCATTTTCTGCAACCATTCTGGAACATTCTGATTAGTCTCTGTCAACAACGAGACCATCTCTGTGGTCAAGTTTGTGTTGTCAAAATTGAAGAAGGCTGTTGCTTTGCCTGAAAAGGATTCCAAAGAGACCATTTCATTGTGGATTCAATGTAGGGGTTGATCTTGTATTTGTACAGACTATTTCAATCAAAATTGTAAATAAGCTATAAACTGATAACCTGTTACATGAGTTTGGTGTCGACACTGAATTGGTCTGCTGATTCGATAAGTTCAAATTGGCATGATTTTGGTGTCATCTCCTTTTGCGTCAGATAACAATGTCACAAAGCAAATGCAATAAAAAATTGAAGCTCAAAGTTGCCAATGTCGGCAATTTTGGATGTATTCCATTCAGAACAGATAAGCATTATAGAAATATGTGATGGTGATCGGTCGCCGACTGCATACAATTGTAATTTGCATTGGCAATTTATGGTTTGTCTATAAGGTGCATGAACGCTAGATGCTGAACTCAATTAATTATGTTTGGATATCCAATTATCCAGGGTTTACCGCCAGGGGAAAATAAATGAATCCGTATTTCAGCCGTATTGGGGAAACATATAAATCGACGGGGCGACCATGGCTCTTCCTGTCGGGAGAAAATTTTGGTATATGTCACTGAAAATTAGTCATTTTCTTGCACCTGAGATACTCATAAAGCAACCCAAAGCTACCATGACGCACATTACTCAGTTGATAATTTCCGTGGGTGCATTAATTCTGTTGAAGGTACCCAGAGCATTGGTCATGAAGACGTCTGATTGAAGACTAAATAAATAAACAGTGTTTACAAATTTATAAGATTCCGACATATTTAAACAACAAGAGAGTCAATGACTATGGGGTCGCTCACCAGACAGTAAAGACAGAGAAGACTGGGACTCTGAAGACTACAATAGTCAGTACATTGTTATAACGTAATAAATTTTTCTAAATTTTAATTAAATTTATATATATATATATTAATTTTTTTTAATGAAAAAACTGAGCAAGCTGGAGCAAGGAGTAAAATCGAAATGTTTTTTTTTCTCATTTAAGGATGTTTTTTTTTTGGTATTTTTTTAAAGATATTGACACTGGCTCTGCCCATGTTTGCTCCAGTGACCCAATTTAAATAAATCTGAACCCCAGTAAACCAGGGACCCTCCATACCAAATATAAGCTTAATAGGCCCAATGGATCTGAGAAGTTGTTTTAAGAATTACTAGAGAAACAGTTATGGCACTGGCTTCGCAACTATTTGACTTGGTGATCTCATTTTAACAAATCTGAATATGAGTCACCCCGAGAACACCCACACCAAATATGAACCCATTCGGTTTTATAGGTCTGGAGAAGATGTTTAAACAATTTTTGATGGATGGATGGACGATGAGTGATGACTATACCCGGTAGCTCCACCGGAGACTTTGCCTCAAGTGAGCTTAAAACTATAATCAGTACCAAACTTGAACTCAACAACTCAAATAGTTTGTCTTATGGAGGGGGTTAAAGTTTTTGTAGTGAGTGGCTGATTCTTAAACTTATAAAGCTGTCTCCATTAGAAACAGTCTCAATCAACAAAAGGTGGTACACACAGAACTACAGAACCATTCATAGGGTAGAAATTGAAGTGTTAAAACTGTATAAATGACCTATTTAGACAGACCCACCATTTGAACAAATTCCTTTACCTGTAACCAGTAATAGTTCATATGAGTAGAGACTGAAGGCTCCTGGGAATACATTTGACATTCAATTTCAAAATTAATTACCAAAACAAAACCTATCTGGTCTGGCTAGAGAGAGAGCTGTCTGCTTGTTGATACTACACTGTCAGATTTGACATGTGGATAATTATCAACAGAGCAGACTGGCCTTACTGACTTTCATTGTAAGAGATTCTAGCATATGCACAGGGTGTATTGTATTGTGACTGTGAAATAAATTTAAAACAAGTGTTTGATAACAGGCATGCTAGAAGCACCAATGGGCAAGGGTGATGGGCTTCTTTATATATTTGTGTGTTTAATAATTAACTAACAAAAATTTATTATTAATATAAATAAAAAAAAAAATTAATTTAAAATTATATTTTTTTTTTTTAAATTGAGCAAGGAGTTCAATCTGAATTTGTTTTGTTTTTATTGAGCAATAGGCTCATTCGGACTTTTTTTTAGCTATGTCCTGGATCCGCCCACATTTGACCCAGTGACCTCATTTGAACAAATCTGAACCCAAGGACCATTCATACCAAATATGAACCCATTAGGCCCAATGGAATTGATAAGAAGTCATTTTAAGAATTAATATGGTGGGAAAGAGTTATGGTCCTAGCTTCGCAACTATTTGACCGGGTGACCTCATTTGAACAAATCTGAATGTGAGTCATTTAGGGAACATCCACACCAAATATGAACCCATTCGGTCCTATAGATCTGAAGAAGAAGATGTTCAAAGAATTGTTGACGGACGGACGGCTCGACGGATGGACGGACGATGGACGAGAAGTGATGACTATAGCTCCACCGGAGACTTCGTCTCAGGTGAGCTAATAAAAACCATCTATGCATTGACAAATAATACCTAGCAAGGAGAATTGAATTAATTATTTCCAAAAATTTCAACAGGAAGCTTCTGTGAAAATGAAACCGATACTATTTGGGCACTGTGACGTCATGCTGCAGAAGATATTTGTATAGGGGCGTACTATGAATGGTAGTGAAATCGTTCAAACTCGGAACTTGTAGCTTGTTCAATAGTCTGCATTAATCCAACAACTATAGTTAGGACCACTGCTATGAACAGAGTTTTAGCCCCTGTGTTATGAAATATAATTGAGTTTTGGTGGGAAATGTGAACACGTGCGTCGTTGTTTATGCGTTTGTGCTTGGGGCCCCACGCGGAATAACGAAACTATTATTGACCGTACTTTGACTTTATCTTCATATTGGGGGATATGTTTTGCACGGATCTCCGAGTGTGAGTAGTTTCATCCACAAAAATCCCGGGCACAAAATATCCATACTCAGCAGACCGGCATTCTTTGATGTTACCGCAACATTTTCATATGTTCTGCCTCCAGTAAGAAACCGCGTTGTTGATTGGTCAGAGCCGCGCAACATATCATACGTTTACGTCTCGAGCCGTCAACATAAGGGAAACCAAGACAACGGTTTCATCGTCTCTCGCTTGCCTGCTTTTTTCATGAAGGCATTTACGTTGAACAACTTTATGGCGAGAGCGATAGGAGATTTTGATATTTTCTGCTGATCATTCTTCGGAATAAATGTCAAATTTCTGAGAATGACCAGGACTGTCGGCAGAACATTAACGTTATTGTGGTGGATGGACGGTAACATGGTGTGACATCGCGACTCGGTTGAACATAAACTCGAAGCAGTCAATGTCACACCATGTTACCGTCAATCCACCACAATATCTTATGTGTATTACGCTGCATACAATTAAAATTAACTTCTCTATTTGACTGCACACCAAACTTGCATTGTAGTTTTGGCGCTTTTATTTCAAAGGGTTACACTGTGCCGGTAAGATACTGTGCTCAATCGACCCGTCTTTCACCAGTATTCTGCTTAACCCTCTAACTCCCATTGCAATAGGATTCTTTTAATGATAGATTGCTATTAACTTTTACTTTATGTCTCAAACATAACATCAGCAAGGGGATTAAGGCCGTTACATGAGCCATAGTAATGGAAACCCTGAATTATCAGTTTGTAACATAATAGGTAATTATGTTCATGTTCAAAGAATCAAATAAATATATGCACTGCTGGGTGTTCTAATTCTTTGAAATGTGAACCTTTTGTTTATGTGCTCCATAAACAAACTAACCAATATTAATCCATGGATCTTGTGCTCAAGTCGGAATTTGACCTGATTCAATAACAGTACATAAAGCAACCACATCAATGAAAGACACGCGATGGCAAACACCCATTATGTCATCCATGCGACAAACGCGTGCTAAAACAACCTTTAAATTAACAGCAACTCTTGTCAACAGCCTGCAAGTCATGCCTGACACGTCTGAATTACTCAAGTTGTTATAGACCGCCCGGGATGCCAAACTTAATTATAAAAAAAATTGTGTCCCATTCTGTCAAAGTTCTTGTCTGGCACTTGATAATCAAATGTTTTTTGTAATGATGAATTAACAGACCATGATGATATACTCACCACTAGAAGATACCGGATTTTACAATCTCACCCTCAGGGCCAGATATTTTTTTTTTACATTTATCCTATGGACCAAGTTATATATATTTTATTACCTGTATTCCCGACTCGACCTGTCCGCCCTATCCTATGGACATAGTCATCAATTTCAGCAGGCAGATCATAGTTGACGACATGGGCAACATTTGGTATATCAAGACCCCGTGCAGCAACCTGAAATCATATAAATAAACTAGAATGCACTCACTAGAGCTGCCTATACTTGCGTCTATCACATTTGGCATGTTTTGTGGTGTCTTGCCAACAACAATTTGAATCACGGGTGCTGGGCCCTCTTTTGAGAGATTGATAGAAAATCTAGATATCAAATTTCAGTTCATCCATAGCTGAAATATTTGTGTGTACGGACAGCATATCTCTATATTTCCAGTTGATCTATTACACTACTGTGATGGTGTAATTTAGCCCTAGTAAATATATAACTAATACAAGTTAATACTGACAACTAGAAGATAACATATTCATCCAAATCATCGGTATTTACGACATCGTGCTATTCCCTCTCACTTCGCTGTAGCTCATTTCTTCCCTGTCTTATTACTCTATTACTTCAGCCCAATGCTAATGCTATAGTAACGTCACTTTATTTAGCACAGGTAAGCTCGCCGCTGATTGGATGACACAAAGCGCGAGCAAAGAGTCAAAGGTTAATTTGATTTCGAGGGCTTTCATAATTGCCTTTTTACTGTTTATCTGTCAGAAAGTAATAGTTGTCTTCGAAAAGTCTTAGCTTGTTGTGTCATCAATATGTTGTCAAGTTGTTTAGACTATGGTTGAAAGCAGATTATCCTGACATAGTGGCCTATCTCTCATTGAACCGGTTGGTATGTTCACAGTTGTTATATTTTATTGTTATAATCATGTTTTTATAATAACTTATGTCTTCAAGTAAATCAGTAGAGTTTTTCCCGTTTTGACATAAAGTATATATGACCCTATAGTTAGGAGTATATTTCCTATTTTATCTATATTTTAATATGGTTACTTTTGTGAGGTTATCTCTTGATAGCCTGAGATTCCAGTTTGTAGACATCTCAATTAGATAGACATAGATTGGATATCTGGCAGCTCTGGTGTTTGTAGGAACTCCTCAAGTTCCTTTAATATATGTGTGCTTAATATATATGCAAATGGTTGTATATTTGCATTTGGTTGCAGGGCCTGTGTGTGTTTACTATGTATCCAGACTATGCTAGTCTGTGGATGATGATATTGTTTGATGATTGTCTGTGTTGATGTGATGTTCAGTAGAGAGATGTGTTATTCTTATAATGATGTTCATGAATAAATGCACATGAAGACATATTAAGGTAATATGAACTTCTCATAGACCCTGCCCACCAAGAGAGAATTTGTCAGAGCCCATACTGCCCAAGGAGTAAACAATAAATTTAATGTCGAGGCTAAAGGACATTTTATAATAGAAATGAACCCACTAACACCCTCACACTACTGATCGTATTAGTAATACCTTATGAGTTGTTTGACATATATATATATAGAACAATATTGTACATCGCTCATATTAAGGGTGTCAAGACGATTGGTTGCCGATGATGCTTTTATATACCAATTGGGTTAAATTACTAGTTTGACCAGAATGATTTGTGTGTGCCATTGCACTTCAGTGGTAAAAACAATCAGTCAATTTAAATGCTGACACAATTAACTAAAGACACGCGGTCATTGGCTAGTCTTTGATTAACAATGTGTCAATGTGAACATACCGACTGATCTACAGTCTCCGGGAATATATCATCAAAATGTGTATTGCGTTGAGAATGAGAAAGCTTGTTTTCCCAGTTAGTTAATAAAGCATTTTAATAATCCATGTTTCCACATGCACATTTCTCAGTAATATTGTGTCTCAATAGAACCATACTCTGGACTGTTTGGCTGGACATGGTTTATATGCGAGTTTTTCGGAAATGTTTTCAACTTTGAAGAAAGTTCCAGAAATGTGTTCACACCTCAGTCTCAATGAAGAAAGAAAAAAAAAAAGATTCCTGATGACAATCTGCATACCAAATTTATTTGAGATCCGATAACCCATAGTTGAGATATATCATCGGACGGATGCATGGATGCATGTAATCCAGTATATCCCCACCCCTATCTTTTGGATGGGAGTGTAATAAAGAAGATTATGTTGACCTTTCAAATAATGTTTTATTTGTGGTATCTGTCTATTGTTTCCTATTTTAGATGGAAACTTACTAAAATCACCACACTGCAATACTGCGACTTCAATAATAATAGATGTGGGTGTAGGTTATAAATATGATGTCGACATTCATAATCATTTTGGGAAACAGATCAGGACATTGGCAAGTGATTTAATTGGAAAGTTACTTTTGCTACACATCAGTATAATCTCAAGAAAATGCATGTGGGCATAAACGTGGGGAAAATATGTCTATTTTGGTCAAATATCGTCTTTTTGGGCATACTAGGTTAGTACTGGTCTGTTCTCACCTATGACAAAGCAATTAGGTTCAATGAACCAATTGGTAAAACATTTGAAAACATGCAGGGTGTCATTGCAACTACATATATATGCCACACTTGCAAGTAATTGATACATGTAGTTGTGGGACACATTATTATGGAAGTTGTTATTCAAGATATCCTAGATACAGGCGATACAACTATAGTGTTTATTGGGGTTCAATGTTCCTTTTCACCTGTACACACCTGACATATCAATATGAGGTGACGTCACCAACTGGTGGTATACAATAACACAATTTGAAGGATACTTACTGACGACCTTAAAACATGCAGTTTGCCATATCCGACATCACTCTAAATGTAGTATTGAAGCAATACATCAGGGACACATCATTTTACTTAGGCAAGCTGTATATCCAGGGTTCTGGGATATCTATATCTCAATTTTGTTCCAATTATTGTATTTAGTGTAATTATATATCTGAATTTCATAAAGGGAAAATAATTGTTGATTAAACCAGAACTTGCAAAGACTGAAAAAGCTATGAACAAGACAGTCAAAGACTGTGGGGTCGCTCACCAGACTGCAAAGACTGATAAGACTGGGACTCTGGAGACCATAACAGTCAGAACTTTTCATAATCACTTTAAAAGAAGTAGATCTAAACAGGATATGTGGATAGAGAGGCTTCATGTATGTAGATCGGGGAATACCTACTTTAAATTACCAACTGTACACTACTGATCATGCCCTCCCTCCTCTAGCTCATGTCCCTTCCTGACTGGGCTCCAGACTCTCAAGTCTTAGGTTGGAATTTCACAACCGACATCTCACAAACTTTCTCAATTGTTGGAAATTTCCAATCTCACAAGCGCCTTTTTATAAAACTATTTAGACATGTTTGAAGCCCAATTATCCATGGACCCAAAAACACTATATGTATATATGTCAGATTAATCAGTCAGGTAGTTCCAAGGTAGATGTTATAATGCATTTTGTATTTTAATGATTTTATTAGACACAGAAGTGTTAAGTCCCCATAGCCCCGTCATTTCTTAACAGGTTGAGTCATGTTAACAAAGATGAATCTCAGTCACTAAGGATCCTCCATACTATATGTAAGCTAAATAGTCCAACCTCTCTTGAGAAGACATTTTAAGTATTAGCATAGAGACATACAGTTATGTCCCTGATCCCACCGTATTTAATCTGGTGACCCCATCTGAATAAATTTGAAACCCCATTTAAAACAAGTGACCCATTTGAACAAATCTGAACTCCAGTCACCCAATGACCCTTCATACCAAATATGAACCCATTCAACCTGATGGTACATGAGAAGAAGTCGTTTTTAAGAATTACTATGGAGGGCAAGAGTTATGGCCCTGGCTTCACAACCATTTGACAGAGTGACCTCATTTGAACAAAACTGAATGTGAGTCACCAAGGGAACATCCACACCAAATATGAACCCATTCAGTCTTATGATCTAGAGAAGATGTTCAAAGAATTGTTGACAAATGGATGGATGGACAGACAGATGAACAGGAGACAGATGAGAAGTGATGACAAAAGCTTGCATGTTAAGTGGGTGGGGCAGAGCTAATTCTCTTATACCTCTGCCCCTTATTTGAACAAACATGAATCCCCATCTCTGATATCTGTCCATCTAATAATTTTAAACATTCACTTTTAAGAGTTGAAGTTAATTGATTTTCCAAAAAGGACCCAATTGGAACAGCTCTAAACATGCCACCAAGGAAAATAATATTGGAACAGCCAAGCGTGAATTAAGTGTGTCTGAGGTCCCAAAAGGGGAATGTAGTGATGCTATTCTGTAATGTGGGCTAGAATCACCAAATTCACCATCTGGGAACCCAAACTTACTTAATCATCAACTGCTATGGGAGACCTGGGGACAGACAGAAGTTCTCCAGCTGAAGTTGGTGGCATATGACAGTATGCACACCCATTTCACACTTCAATTATGCATTTTAGAATCTCAACAGAAGAAAAAAAGCTGCTAAAATGTCTATTTGAGACTCACTTCCCAGAAGATGAGGCCTAAGCAGAATGAGGCCCTCAAAGGGTGTATTTAGCAATGCTAGCCTGCTGTGCAGGGTACAAATGCTAGACACTGATGCTAGACACACTTCATTATAGCTTTGAGAAAAGGAATTTAAATTGATATTAATGACCAGGATATTGTAAACAATTGACAGCTTGAGAAAACAAATGCTCAACACTATTAATCTCATTTAAATTATGAATGACATGAATACACTCCCAGGGGACTCTGCCTATAGCCACAGAAGTTCTGTTTATATCTATAAATCTGGCACTGATTTAAACACAACATGCCTCTATCATGCTTGGTGGTACAGAGCAGAGATCTCTTGGGAATGCAAGGATATGGAACTTACTGAACATTTCTGTACATCTGTCTGTTTTCTCACAAAATCCTGATTTCAACCAAATTTAGTGGGGTGACTAGACGTACCTACCCCCCCCCCCCGGACGATGTAATGTCCTAAGTTCTTCAAAATTTTAATTAAATTTTTTTTTATTTATTTAAATAAAAAATATTTTATTTAATAAATTTTTTTTTATTTATTAAAAATAAAATAGACATAATTTTTTTTTGGTGGTTAAATTGAACAATAAGTTAAATCTAAAAAAAAGCCCCACCCACATTTGACCCAGTGACCTCATTTGAACAAATCTTAACCACAGTCACCCAAGGTACCCTCATACCAAATGTGAACAGCTCGACGGACGGACGACGGACGAGGAGTGATGACTATAGCTCCACCGGAGACTTCGTCTCAGGTGAGCTAATAAAACCTTTTGTACTAAATAGGTTCTTCCATCCAGTTATCAAAGTATAAATTGGAATGGTCTATTATTAATTTGGAGGGATGTTCAGGAAAATTAAGCAAATATTTAGATGGAAAATACAAGCGCAGAAGGAATCCTATTCATTAGTGGGACAGATTTAGATATGGCTTATTATCTAAACATTTCATAAGGGAACTTATTGTCAATGAGTGTTCAGTAAAGAAATTGTTAAGCACACACCGATGTGGCAACTAGGATTGGGATCCTTCCATTCTTGAAACTATTTAAAGCATCTTCCCTCTGCCGCTGTGATCTATCACCATGGATACTGGCAGCAGTGAATCCATGTTCATTAACATATCTGCTGAGGTAGTCTGCCTGTCTCTTTGTCTCCACAAATATAAGCACTTTTGCTCTTGGATCTGAAATGAAAGTGTCAATGACACTGTAGCTCAACTTAGGTAGGGGAATAATTTAATGGTTGACAGTAAATGGAGGAATAGGAAAGGTGTTAATTGTAATGTCTAAGTAAGACAAGATGAACATGTCAATATCAACATTCATGACAAGTTCCATGATGATCGGATCAGGGATGTGGTGAGTACGGTGTGCCAAAGGATTTAGTGATGCAATGAGTAAATTCTAAAATGGCCACCGGCAGCCAAACAGCCATGACAAATCTGATAATGATCTAACCAAAGATACGACCTGTAGCCTGTGCCAATGGATTTAGTCATGCAAAGAGTAAAATCCAAGATGGCTGCTGGCGGCCATGTTTTTTGGCCGAATGACCCCAAAAGGACTCGTTCCCATCTACATGTCATTGTTAACATCCATCACAAATTTCATGAAGATCCGACCAAAGCTACGACCTGTAGCCCGCGCCAAAGGATTTAGTCATGCAAAGAGTAAAATTCAAGATGGCTGCTGGCGACCATGTTTTTTGGCCGAATGACCCCAAACTGACTCGTTCCCATTTACATGTCATTATTAACATTCATGACAAAATTCATGATGATCAGACGAATAGTATGACCTCTAGCCCGCGCCAATGGATTTAATTTTGAAATCCAAGATAGCCGCCAGCGGCCATGTTTTTTGGCCGAATAACCCCAAAATGACTCGTTCCCATCTAAATGTCATTCTTAACATCCATGACAAATTTCATGAAGATCCGACCAAAGCTACGACCTGTAGCCAGCGCCAAAGGATTTAGTCATGCATAGAGTAAAATCCAATATGGCTGCTGGTGGCCATGTTTTTTGGCCGAACGACCCCAAAAGGACTCGTTCCCATCTACTTGTCAATATTAACATCCATGACAAATTTCATAATGATCAGACGAATAGTACGACCTGTAGCCCGCGCCAAAGGATTTAGTCATGCAAAGAGTAAAATCCAAGATGGCTGCTGGCAGCCATGTTTTCTAGCCGAACGACCCCAAAATGACTCGTTCCCATCTACATGTCAATATTAACATCCATGACAAATTTCACGAAGTTCCGACCAAAGCTACAACCTGTAGCCCGCGCCAAAGGATTTAGTCATGCAAAGAGTAAAATCCAAGGTGGCTGCGGACGGCCATGTTTTTTGGCCGAACGACCCCAAAAGGACTCGTTCCCATCTACATGTCAATATTAACATCCATGACAAATTTCATGATGATCAGACGAATAGTACGACCTGTAGCCCACGCTAATGGATTTAATTTTGAAATCCAAGATAGCCGCCAGCAGCCATGTTTTTTGGCCGAATGACCCCAAAATGACTCGTTCCCATCTACATGTCAATGTAAACAGCCATGACAAAAAAAATATTATCATCAGCCTCATATCGAGTCGTTGTCACTTCTCCCATCGAGGCCAAATCGACCCATTCCCACAAAACACCTCTCCCGGATCTACGCCCACGTCCCTCCATCACCTGATTATACCTTTGATTGGTCAAACCCCCACCGCCCTTATTCGCCAAAACCACAAAAGATGAACTGCGTGATCGCGCAACGCCCCTTTTCGGGCACTGTTAAACACGACCTTCCGGTCCTAACAATGGCTAATATGGCCCCTAACTACACGGGAATGCGCATTAAATATCGCGCCTTGCTTATCGCAAATATATGCCAACTCATACCCTAAGCATGCCATCTGCAGGTACCAATAACACATATACCCGCAGAGCGATTTTAATCAGAATAAAACGATATACCCGCTTCACAATGGACGGTATTACATCCACAGGTTTCAGGGCAATATTATGAATATACCCGCAAATTGTACCCACACGGGTCCCAAATTTTGTTATTCTTTGCGAAGTACACAACATACCCGCAAATACTACCCGCATTTCACCACATTGACGGGCTGGAATAACATACCCACATGCAAACTACCCGCAGTTCCATATGGATATCGGGACAATATATACCCGCAATTTGTACCCGCACAGGTCCTACTTTGGTTATTCTCAGCATGGTACCCAACATACCCGCAAAAACTACCCGCATTGTATCACAATGACGAGCGAGAATAATATACCCGCATAAACTACCAGCAGTTCCACGGGCTTATCGGGCAAACATATACCCGCAATTTGTACCCACATTCAACCTTCTGACCCACAGAGGCCCACAACCTCCTGACCCTTGGATTTTGACCAATCAAATCAACGCTCTACTAGCACAGAGTATAAAAGGACAGGCATCATCCACATCTTTCCACACCCTCCTGGTCCTGACGAAGATATACCAATATCGAAAGCGCTAGACCATTTTATAAGGATATCCCGCTGATTGAGACCCTCCCTGGAGGTTCACCCTCGCATTTACTTTTATCTTACCAACATCTCAACCAGCCGGATATGGCCTCTAGCTTCTCTTTCACCAGTGTCACCGACCCTTTATCTGAACGCAGTACTATTGCTCGCAAAGAAAGAGAAATTGAGTGGATCTTCACTCTCCGCACCCTCCAACCATGGGGCATTAACAAGAAGGACTTTTAACAGTCGCCTCCTTTTCAAATCTCATAATGATCGGACCAAAGGTACGACCTGTAGCCTGTGCCAAAGGATTTAGTCATGCAAAGAGTAAAATATAAAATGGCTTTCATGAAGATCAGACTAAAGCTACGACCTGTGGCCTGTAAGGTGTGCTAATGGATTCAAAATTGAAATCCAAAATGGCCACGAGCGGCCATGTTTTTCAAGGAAATTCGGAACAAATGGTAAACTCCATCTAGAGATCACCCCGAAGATCCCCATGAAGTTTGCTGACGATCGGATGAGGGATGTGGCCTGTAAGGTGTGCCAAAGGATTTAGTGATGCAAAGAGTAAATTCCAAGATGGCTGCAGGTGGCCACGTTTTTCAACGAAATTCAGAAAAAATGGTAAGCTACCATCTAGAGGTCACCCCGATAATCCATATGAGTTAGGTGAAGGATGTGAGGGATGTGGTCAGTTGGGTGTGCCAAAGGAAATTGTTGACAAACGGATGGCCAACCCACGGGAGCTCAAACTTCAGAAAGTAAAGTTGAGCTAAAAATGGTCATCTGGATACTCTTTATGGCTCATCATGTGATGTCCACTAATGGCCATAAATCTAACTAGACACATTTCAACTTGTTATTTGATATTTCCGTTTGTTATTTCTAATAAAATTGAAGTTTTCATTTTGGTTTGTTTAAATTGAATGTACTTGGGTTGTACAACAGACTGTTACATTGAATTTAACACTTAATCATGAAAAGTAAATTTTGACATCCAACAATTCTTAAGTATTAAACACATAAAAACCTGCCTTTGGGGGAAATTGGTCGTGGAACACTGTCAAGTGAAAAACCTGCCTGCTCAGGCCTGCTGGGTAATTTTGTAGGTAAAAAAAAAACACAAAAAATAAAGCTCAGACAAAATTATGCATGTTGCGAAATTCTAAGTTGAAAAAGGGGGATAACTCCAGCAAAAAAAAGGACACAGGTTCCGATGGTACTAAATAGCTGTGCAAAGTTTCCACAATATTGACTGAACAATGTATGAATACAAGTTCGGAATCAGACTCACCCAAATTCATAGTGTGACCGAACATTCGGAAAACAAACAACTTACCTCATACAATTTAATTATAATATGTCACAAAAAAGATGTTTGGATCTAGTGAGATTGAGAGTATCTCTCACCACTTCTCAAAATTACACATAGACTAACAACACACAGCATTGCAATTCAAATGACAGCGCAAAAAAATAGGGCGACATTTTGTTGGCTGAATGACGTTGGTCATATGTACATTGGGTAAAGGGTTAAATCCGACCACTAAAGGGACAACCAATTATGTTTTAAGTAATTCTTTAAGTTTCAATGGAAGATAAAATTAACTGTCTGACAGTTATAAAAACGCAGGTTTAGCACTACAGAGCAAAAAGCACACTTAAACTTAATTTACTTTGTACACATTAAGTGAGATCACTGGGTCGTGGCCATATTGGATTCATCCAGCTCTGTTCCGTGGTTTCAGAGATTCTTCCAGCCCCGGTTCCGTGGTTTTAGTGCTACAGGTCAACATTTTTTAGTAGCATTTCCATATATGGAGCTTTTGAATTATTCATGACTTCCAAATATGGAATGCTACTCCAGAACTTTGACTTATAGCACTAAAACCATGGAGCCGGACCTGGTGGATCCAATATGGTCACGAGTTAGTGACAGGGAGTATAGATAACGCTCAACATGATTAGAGCTGGGACGGTTATGGGTTTTTCGTGACCGGTTATGAACGGCAATAAACCGCGATTAACCGGTTAACCGCATATTATATGTACTATTATGGGTGGGTAAGCCCAGTATGCAGAACGGCGGTGATTGTGATGCTCACTGACATGGTAAGTTTGAGAACGACTCCTGTCCATTATACAAAGAAGTTGTCACCCATGACACACATAATCACATACCGGTACTGTAAAAACATATTTTTCGTGTTCAGTGACAACGTAGACATATGTGTTCCTACGTGTGGCCAAACACAAAGAACTGGCCTCTTGGTTATGTAAACACACAGTGGGTATCATAATAGAGCAGTAGGGGGAACTTGTCAATTAACAAAAATGTCTTCCAAACTGCGTCAACTTTATTCACTCGAAACCAAAATATTCAAACACGTGCTTTTGTATACGTTTTTATACGTATACGTTTTAGCATTCGGCAAACCTTGTCAGATTCCATCACCGTTTGCCCCCAGAGGTCACAGGTCGAGAAGTTCAGAATGCCGTTTTAGTAGAAATACAACTGCCTTGTCAGTGCTGTTAAATAATTACACTCAATGGCTTTTGTTAAACATGCAATTAGTCGCCATGTATGTAGACAATGGATGACGAATAAAGCGCCGGGCTTATTGTTTTCCTAATCAGTCCTAATTGAATTAAATCGGAACATTGATATAAACTATAGTCAGACTATAGATAACCAGGGCATTCCTGACTCCAAGCATACACTTTGAGAACAAGACGGCTGTCCTTTGATGTTTCGTTTTGACGTCGGCAGGCTGTGAAATGTAGCCTTCAATGAGCCGACACACCGCATTTGATGTTGTTCCGTCAATCTCGGATTCATTTTAATTGACGGAGACAGATTAACCCTCTTATAGCAAGTTATAGCTGACCATCACAGTGATCATACACTATAATAGTGATGTTACGGTTAACCGACCACGGCAAATCCGTGACCGCTCACGGCCATAGTTGGTGGTTAACCGGTTAACCGCATAACCGTCCCAGCTCTAAACATGATTGATGTGTTCTTTGTTACATATGTATTAGACCAAGTCGTCTCGGTCCACAAGGCTTGGAATGTCAGTTGGGTTGATGCTGTTTTGGAACGAGTCCCGTCCTGTTGCTCTTCTATAACAGACTTTCATTCAAAAGACGTACTACATGTACACGTGGAGCATTACATGTAAACCCCTGAATGTGATTAACCAGTTTTCAAAATGATATATCATTTACATGATAGAACAAGACAGTCAATGACTGTGGGGTCGCTCACCAGACTGCCAAGACTGATAAGACTGGGACTCTGGAGACCACAACAGTCAGAACTTTTCATAATCACTTTAAAAGAAGTAGATGTCTAAAGAGTTAAATCTAAAAAAAAAATTTGGAGTTATGTCCCTGGCCCCACCCACATTTGACCCAGTGACCTGATTTGAACAAATCTGAACCCCAGTCACCCAAGGATCCTTCATACCAAATATGAACCCATATAGCCTGATGGTATTTGAGAAGAAGTCACTTTAAGAATACTATGGAGGGAAAGAGTTATGGCCCTGGCACTATTTACCCAGTGACCGCATTTGAACAAATCTGAATGAGAATCACCTAGGGAACATCCACACCAAATATGAACCCATTTGGTCTTATGATTCCAGAGGAGAAGATGTTCAAATAATTGTTGTCGGACGGATGGACGGACAGACGATGGACAGACGAGGAGTTATGACTATAGCTCCGGCGGAGCACAGGTAGGGTGGCTGGTTGATAACTAAACCTCTTATCACCGCCCCTATTTGAACAAACGTGAATCCCCATCTATGAGATCCATTCATTTGGTAATTTCAGACATTAGATTTTAAGAGTTGAACTGAACTGATTTTCCTAAAATGACCCCAAATCTGAAAAAATCTAAACCCCAGTCACCGAAGGACCCTCCATGCCAAACATAAGCTAAATAGTCCAGATGGTTCTTGAGAAGAAATTGTTTTAAGAATTACTATGGAAGGAAAGAGTTATGGCCCTGACTTCTCACCTATTTGACCTGATGAACTCATTTGAACAAATCTGAATGTGAGTCACCTGGGGGACATCCACACCTAAATATATAAACCCATTTGGTCTTTAATATGTATCTGGAGAAGAAAACAATTGATGGAGGGATAGATACATAATGACAGATGGATGGATGGGAGAACAGTCTGACATAGAGACTGACAAATTCAATCCAATATACCCCCCCCCCCCCCCCCCAAGTTTTCTTTGCAAAATCAGGGTATAATGAGTTCAACTGGATACTGGTGGTTAAGAACATAATATTCGAACAGACAAGCCTGAACATAGTGTCTGACATTTGCAGAATGAGGTCCCCAAAGCGTGAATTTAATGACACAATCCTGCAATGTGGGCTAGCATCACCAAATTCACCCTCTGGGGACCTCATTCTGTGTAGGCCTCAACTGCTATGGGAGACATAGCATTAGATTGAAGTTCTCCAGTTAAAGTTGGTGATGTGCACCCACTGGGCACCTCAATTATGCATTTTATATTCACAAATTACAGGATATAGAAACTAAACAGAAGGGAAAAAGTAAGTAAAAATGTCAATTTAAGTGCCTATATACTTCCCAGAAGATGAGGCCTAAGCAGAATGAGGACCCTGGCTAGTGTATTTGGTGATGCTAGACTGCTGTGCAGGGTAGCATAACTAAATTCACCCTCTGGGGACCTCATTCTGCAAATGCCAGACATACTAAATTCAGGTTAGAGAACAATAATTTGTTTTGATTTTATTTTAATAACAAACACTGGCATGAGTGCTAGCTAAGCATTAGTTCACACCTGTCAGCCTGATAAACATCTCAATTGATGACTGTGTGTGTATTTATATTAACTCTCTCTCTCAGTCTGTAGCTAATACAATTGACTTAATCTGCTGGTGGGAGAGATCCTGTGAGTTAGGAGATGAGATAGGGTGGAATGCTGTTGGTTGGGGGCAGGGTGGGGTTCTGAGTCATGTGGGGGGAGGGTGATAATTTTTTTTTTTGTATGTTAAATTGATCAAGGAGTTCCTGAATTTTTTATTATTTTTTTTTGGAATTATGGCCCTGGCTCCACCCCTATTTGACCCAGTGACCCCATTTGAACAAATCTGAACCAAATATAAACTAAATCGGCATAATGTTTCTAGACAAGAAGTCGTTATAAGAATTACCAAGGAGGAATATAGTTATGGCCCTGGTTTCGCAACTATTTGACACAGTGACCTCATTTGAACAAATCTGAATGACAGTCACCTAGGGAACATCCACACCAAATATGATCAAAATGCAAAAATGTATTTTTTTTGTTTTTAGAGTTATGTCCCTGGCTCTGCCCCTATTTGACCCAGTGACCCAATTTGAACAAATCTGATTCCCAGTCACCCAAGGTCCCTCAGTACCAAATATAAGCTAAATCGGCCCAATATTTTTTTAGAAGAAGTCATTGTAAGAATTACTATGAGTTATGGCCCTGGTTTCTCAACTAATTGACCGGGTGACCTCATTTGAACAAATCTGAACACCAGTCACCCAAGGACCCTCCATACCAAATATTAGCTAAATCGGCACAACGGTTATGGACAAGAAGTTGTTGTAAGAATTACTATGGAGGAATAGAGTTATGGCCCTGGTTTCGCAACTATTTGACCCAGTGACCTCATTTGAACAAATCTGAATGAGAGTCACCTAGGGAACATCCACACCAAATATGAACCAATTCGGTATGATGGTTTCAGAGGAGATGTTTAAAAAAAAAGTTGACGGATGGACGGACGGCTCGACGGACGACAGACGAGGAGTGATGACTATAGCTCCACCGAAGACTTCGTCTCACCTGAGCTAAAAAGGTAGTGATGATACGATCATTTAATGTATTTTCTGATAGCGCGACAAATAGAAATTCTCTTGAAAACAAGGCTTTGTTAACATATAAATCTCATTGCTTTGAAATTTAATGAACCTCTGATATATGCATGTTTGATATCAACATGCTTGGCAACGGCTGCCCTCTATGTCCATATATGCAAAGCTTCTATTTGAACTAATCCGAAGATATACAAGCAAGATAACTCCCATCAACGATTGTGGGTGTAATGTCCATTATGGAAGAGTATCAGGATGGGACTCGGTCCTAAACAGCATCATCCTAACTGATATACCAAGCTGTTGTGGACCGAGAAGACTTGATATTTAAGGAGTCGATTACTTAGGGCATTACTGTACATATGTGTGTGAACAAATTATCATTTCTTATTTACAGTAATGCCCTACATAATCGACTCCTTAACAACAGAATAATTATGGGAAATTCTGCTGTAGTTAAGGAGTCGATTATTTAGGGCATTACTGTACATAGCCATGTTATGATCGGAATAAGCGTTATATAAATGGATTCATTTTCATCATTAGTCATGTTTGTGATGTTTTATAAACAAGTGGTCAAGAATTATAAATAGCCAGCTGAAATCACCTTCATCTTGAATAAGTTCAAGTAGTTGTTGACGTTTGGCTTCTTTTCGCACCCACAGGACGTTCTGCGTAATGTTTTCGCTCGTACTTCCTATTCTGCCCACTGTTAGGAACAAGTAGTTATGAAGGTAGTGCCTTGCAAGCATCTGAAATAGAATATGATAATGAAATATATTAGCTATTTTCATACTAGGGAAATCAAATTAATGTTGTTTCTTAAGACACCTTCCCCCTCTTAAAAATACCCCCCCCTGGTGCTTTTTATGGTCGTAAAAAGTGGGAATAAAAACATGTTTGACCAGGTGTGACAGGACATTTTTTGGCTAAAAAATAAATATAAAAACCTGCCTGCCCATTTTGAAAAGAGTGTCTGAGAAACAGATAATTCATTTTGGATGGCCTATAAATGAAAAGTATTTGTTATTTTCATAATAATTAATTTTATTACACAGCTATTCCTATCTTTCTGTTATTTACGTTAATTCAGACTGCATGCTAATTTCACACAAATGCACCAAAGCAATCCCGATAGCTTGCGTGATGTAAATGGCGTCATGCACGATAACAAAACCTGTACTACGATAACTCAAACTTGTATTGGATTAAATAGATGACTAACTAGCATGGAAACCAAACAAACAATTATTTGATACTAAAGAACATTGGCTGCTGGTGTGTAATAAACACAGAACCGCAAAGGCATGTGAAGGAGATTAGATTTATTGCACCTGTTTGTTATGCAGCATATTAGAATTCAAGTCTGACGGCTCTCGTAACATTGCATCACAACAAAACATCATTATCTAATTTAG
The DNA here is from genome assembly GCA_032622095.1 of Siphonodentalium dalli. NCBI lineage: Eukaryota > Metazoa > Mollusca > Scaphopoda > Gadilida > Siphonodentaliidae > Siphonodentalium > Siphonodentalium dalli. The sequence continues at coordinate 164,655,591 of CP136064.1, forward strand.
GGACAAATTTTATTTGTATTCAATCCGACAGACAATGTTTTAATAGGTACGAAAAAAATGTGGAACATATTTATACAAACACGTAAATAATTGAGATCAAACAGACCCATTTACTAGTTTAAATTTCCGATTAATTACAATATGTCTGACGTCAATTGGCTGAATCAATCTTAGGAATGTCCTTGCCAATCTCAACAGACAGCCCAAAATTTGCTTAGTGATGGACCGATATGAAAACATCACCATTAAGAAGAACATGGATAATTAGATAAACTTTGTTAAGGAGTCGATTATTTAGGGCATTACTGTATCTTATCGTACCACAATTTATTTTGCAGTCACTGTTAGAATCAACATTCATGTCTGTGTGTATATTCATTATTGATAGTTCTCCAATAACGAAATTTCATGTATTGAAACCATTGTTATGTAAACAAAACTGTTACAGTAAAACCTGTGTTGAGAGACCACCCATTTTCAAGACAGGTGGTCTTCCAATAGAGTGGTATACCAAAAAAGCTTAAATTATGTACCGTAAGATTGTTGATTATATAGAACATGGATCAGCTATTCAAAAAGCAAAAAGATATAATCTCATTTTAAACAATTTTATTGGTCAAATTTTAACATAACAAGATATATAAATTAATGTACATGTCTAAGGTATGTAACACCACATATATAGTTCACATTAATAATCATTCAGGTAGCTGTCCATTCTGAATTGCTTCTTTTTCCTGTCATCAAGTCTGTTTATGTTTATATTTGCCTCAAATTGACTACACATAAGCAGGGACCAGCCGAGAGGGCGACGTGGGCGACTTCTTCCGTCCGCTTCGCCTTATTTTTGCAGTCGGGCGAAGTTCAAGTCGCCCTGAAAATTCCAAAGTTGACTGACGAAAATCGGCAAAATGCCCCAAATAATTTATGATAATTTACAACTGTCAACTGTGATTGCACACAATACTCCACTATCAGGGTGTATCATGGTGTTATAAAACAATTAACATCTGTATTGCTCCAATCTGGAAGCATGTTGACAACGGAGTCTGATTACTGGCACCTGTGAAAACATCGTCGGACCTCAAGTGTTAATCTGGTTGTTGTTATTTTTAGATTACCGTGATTACCACACCTTACAATGAAGATTACAACTCACACCTCTCACAATGTGTCAATTCATCACTCCCTCTATGGAGTTTGGTTAAAGAAATTTTAAAACAAATTCATTTGTGAAGCATATTAAAATTTCAAACGGGATTACTAACAGAGCGCAGTAAAAGTGTTCATGATTTCGTTTCGTTTCGGTTTGATATATTGTTGGCATTTTTAAAAACCCGAAAAATATGAAATAAAATCCTGTCTTTCTCCCACAATTACGATATAAAATGGTGCTATCCTCTCACAATTATGTTTGGGTATTATTAATAGTTATTAGGGTCATGAAGTGAACATAACCATTGTTTCATAAGTTTAATTGACATATGTCATCTCTCCTATTTTCGTTCTATAGCGATTCCTGTCGTAGTACTGATCAATTTAAATTTTGTAGACTCACTTCGCCCTATAGAACGGCCACTTCGCCTTATTTTTATAGTAGGGCGAAGTCATTTCGCCCTGAAAATCTGGTCTAGGCTGGTCCCTGCATAAGAAGCATGTCAGGAATTTGCTCCTGCATGGTGTATCCCCTTAGAAATTCCAAACACTCTAGGGCCTTGTCGTGTGTATACCTGACTGCTTGAATGATTGGCACACTCTCATCTTCATCGCTGTCACTGTCTGTAGCTTCTTTGTTTATATTTAAACGTCCACTAAGAATGTTCCTTTCCCAATGTGGGTCACCAGACGCATCGCACATAACAAGGTCATCATCTATCACTGCATATTCCACCTTAGAAACTCCATCTAGCAGGTCCTTAAACTGGTCCTCCTCAACAGTCACTAACGATTCAGAAGTTATATCATTGTTCTCACATTGGCCAAGTCCACATTTAGCAAAACATTTGCTAATCGTTCCACTGGAAAGAAAATCCCATGAAGCTTTAACCCTTTACCCAACAAACCGGCCAAAAACGCCCAAATAAAGCTTTTCTTACATTCTTTAACAATTTTAGAATTTTTTCTTAAATATTTTTAAATTTTTATAATATTTTTCTACATTCTTTGACAATTTTAGAATTTTTGATATGTGTTAAGCCAATGCATTCTCTTATATATGCGAGGCGACCTATGGTCGACTCGCATATATAAGAGAATGCATTGGCACAGGGCCGTTCTGTTGGGTAAAGGGTTAAGCCACATTATCGCCCTCAGGATGTCTATCGCTTTGGTTAACTCGCTCACGGTTTGAACAGTTTCCATTTTCATTAGAATGTGGGTCAGCATCTTCTCGCGGTATCTCAATTTCACTGCTTGTATTATACCAGCATCACAAGGTTGTAACTTAGACGTTGTATTTGGGTTCTGTGATAGAAATAGAACCAAATGACCACATTTTCCGGTGATCGTTTTAGAAATGACGTCATAATCATTGATACAAGAAGCGATTCCCGGGGAACTAATATCGGATGTTTTGATTGGTCCGAAGAAAATCCTGTGACAGAAATAGTGTAGATATTATTAAATAAGATCTTCAAACGTGCCTACGAATCGATGACACATGTGCTGTAATTGTTTTATTTGTTCAATAATCACAAATCTTTTCTGTATAAGAAAAAGATTGGCTGCCATATTTCAACCGCCAAATTTAATAAACGTACAGGGCCAAATAACGATCGTACAGACGGGAATTTTAACCCAAATTTAACAATCGTACATGTACGTTTATAAGGCACTCGAGAGTAGGAATACGTTAGAATTCATCCATGCCTTTTTATTTGCACGATAATGCAATCCTTTAAAACAGCTGGGATTTTTGGATTTGCCAATCACAACGAGTTGTAGTTTTTCTCCATTGGCACTACAAGCAAACAAAATGGATACTCGTTCCTTTGCCTGCTTTACACCCTTCCTATCATCACTGCGATGAACCATCGAATGGTTGGGAAGGCCCCTGTAGAACAACCCAGTATATTTCTCAGCTCATATCCCTCCATCATAGATGGAAGCCTTTTTTTCCAGTCTTCAACTGTGTCATTGTTCATATCTCATGATTCACCTGAGAGAATTTTCCAGCTGATGTTATATCATTTACTAAAACTCTCTAACCACCCATTGGAAGCGGTAAAATCGTCGTGTCCCATAACAACTGAAGCCATGATAGCATTTCTCTGAAGTAAGGCACCAGAAACAGGGAAATTTTTAGATCGCACAACACAGAACCATTGCCACATTCTCTCGTTCAAATCGCCATACAAAGTACGTCGTGCTGTAACATACTTTCTTGACGAATTGTGTCCATTCTCCCACTCTTTTCGGATGGAATCTTAATTCTGAATAATTTTTTTAATTTGCATCTTGCCAACAGATAGTTCAAACGATATTTTTCGTGCACTTAGACCCCTTTCAGACTTGTCAATCACGTTGATTCTTTCCTCAAGAGTGAGAATTTTACGTTTTTTCTGTGACGTTGCATATTTAGAAAAACGATCCATGATTTGAAGTTTAAGAACTTACAAACTGCCAGCCACAAACTATCAAATGCTTTTATATGACAACACGAGTACATTTACATTAAGTAAGCCGCGGGACAGGCATCCACTAAAACCATTTTTCACAGTTTGGGCATCCCTCATAATCCCTCATTATATTAATTGTTCTCCAACGGGCTGATTGAATCATTTGTCAAAACAAATATGCAATCATGTCTACTTTAACAAAGGACCAATTTGTTAATGGACTCCAGTCTGAAGCCAATTAAATATATCAGATACTACCACGCATACATTGAATAACATTGAGTCGCATTATGCACGCGCACAGAACGTGTCCATTTATGTCTGAAGTAAACGTTAAGACGAGTCCATTTGTCATATCGGAAATTCCGTAATTTTTACTTTCGGTTTCGCTTACTAATAATAATTACGTGACACTGGCTTGTTCAAACTTCGAACTTCAAACGACTTTCATATTTTTTATATTTGTGGATGCGACATTTGGGTCCATCAGAGAGGATTTCTTGTCTATTTAGCATTTAATGTTTAACTGTATACACACATTTGTATAGTGTGGTTGCTCTACCAGAGCGGTCAGATAAATTGATGAAGAAGACCATCACTCATATCCGGTTGTATCAAGTGTCTTTTCACGTGCAAAACTGCATAGTTTAACCGACGTTTCTGTTTTCACGTGCAAAACTGCATAGTTTAACCGACGTTTCTGTTTCTTTCTTCGTTAATAAATTGGGGTGGTCTCTCAATGCAGGTGAAATTCGTGTTTTGAACCAAATATTAGGTGGTCGCGTTTGACAGGTGGTCGTACATTGAAGGTGATATATAGAATAAACCAATCGGTGAACAAGAAATGCGGTCGGAAATAGCAGGTGGTCGCTGTTGACGGTGGTCTCTCAAGACAGGTTTTACTGTATAGTGATTTGTCAACAAACATCGCTAATCATGTAGATCAAACAGTTTAGTCTGAAACATGATTTTCAGAATATTTTTCAATGCTTTGACCTTTTCCAATGTCTACAGTGAGGTTTTGATTAAACTTGGCATCTTATTGGACTGTAACAATGTTTACATGACAATGGTTTTAATATGTGAAATCTCTTTACTGGAGAGTTAATAACAAAAATTAGAACAAAGGGTATCTATTTTTAAATGTACTCGTTCATTATAGTTGTTTTATAGAATTTTACAAAAAATATTAGGTTATTTCACATGAACCCACTTTGAAGGACTTGGGATCCTTTAACACACTGACCAGCTGCCTTGGGTCCCCTTAACGCTTCCATGACTGGAGCTTCCTGAGACAAGGCCTAAGCAGAATGAGGTCCCCAGAGGGTGAAGTTGGTGATGCTAGCCCGCTATGCTGTATAGCGTCACTAAATTCACCCTCTGGGGACCTCATTCTGCAAATGACAGTCACATTAAACTCAGGCTTGTTTTACAGTACTGTCGACAATAGATGGATTTTTGCCGATGCAGACTATCTGCCTATCACTAGGGCTTCACGATATGATCAAAAATATTATCGATACGATATCCAAATTATTATCGCGATATGGGTATATATCGATAATCTAAAGTTTTGAATTCCAAACTAATGTAATTTTAAATTGTATGCTTTCATGAAAAGCCGCGAACGAGCGTTAGCAATTTGCGTATTTTCGTTGTATACATAACATTTCCATGTTACTTCCGGTTGTAATTGAAAGTAAGAACTAAACGATAAGTTTACGTAATATAGTAATGTTTATTGAATTAACACAGCATTTGAATGAAAAAACATACAGGTAAAACAATAATAACAAAAGTGGCTAACAATATGAAGGTGACTTGCACAGAGACATATTTACATGTTTGATGCTAAGAACGCGCTGAATAGCTCTTAAATTGCGTCGACGTATCCAGCTGGTCGAGAAAGCAGACACTATCCAGCGGCAAATACTAAGCAATCTACTAACACGTTTGTCGTCTTTCATAGAGTTGTTAACAGCCAGATTCAAATTGTGCCCGAAGCAGGAAAGGTGTTGCCATCCGAGTATGTCAACAGCTTTGATACTGTTTGACCCATTGTCTGTTGTGATGCACGACAGCTGATCGGGATTGAGACCCCACGACTTTAAACAATCAGGCAATACTTCGGCGATATTCTCGCTAATTTAATGACAACAATGACTCTGCTTTAGGGACACGCCAACATCGAACTTATAACTTAAATGGCTTCACGCCAGATTATCCACACGCAATACAACCTGTGAAAACACTGCTTATATCACCACAACAGTGTTTAATCAACGAACTCAATTACTGAATGAGTAGCCTTCTTTTCACGTTAATTATTTGTAACGCCTTTAGCAATACAGTGGACTCTTTGTCTAGCCAGCCACCAATGCGGGTGACAGCCCCGGCTATTTGCACGTTATCACACTGTTGGCTAGAATGCGCCTACATGAAACTTTTTGTTTTATTTAATTCAAATTTATTAAACTTTGGAAATATATCGTTGATGACGATAATTTAGTTTTGGGTCTATACGATACGATAATTTAAAAATAAATCGACATTCGATAATATATCGATATACCGTGAAGCCCTACCTATCACCCATTGGTCTGCTGATGGCGATAATTGGTTCATCACTAATTTGATTAGCTTAATCCGACTAATGCTGCTAGTGCACAATGCTACAGTAATGTCCTAAATAATTGACCCCTTACCCACAGCAGAATTATGGGTAATTTTTCAGGATTTAGTAGGAAATATGGCTTGTTGCTATTCATTGGAAAACTCTCAGTGAGAACTTTCAGATGAATGGCAACAAGCCATATTTCCGACTAAATTCTGAAAAATTACCCACAATTCTGCTGTGGGTAATGAGACTAAGCAGTCGATTATTTAGGGCATTACTGTAGTTCAATCACCTGTATTTCCTGTGGGAAGGTTGCACTGAACATCATGGTATGTCTGTCTGTGGAGCCTGGCATGTCACTATTCTGTACTATCTTACTTATCTGTGGTCCAAAGCCCATATCAAGCATTCTGTCAGCTTCGTCCAGCACAAGGTACCTAATAGTAGAGTCAAAAGACTGGACACATAGTAGAAGTCATTGACTGACAGAAATTTTACATGCTGTGAAATATATGACTTGTAGTTGATGTTCAACCAAGTTGCAAACTGACAAGGTTGAACATAAAAGCCGAAGCGTCAATGTCACATCAATCAAACAACGGGATGTATAGGTTCAGCATATAGTCCAGGTAGTCCATAGCCATTTGACAATTGTTTAGAAGATTGAGCATTTCTTCTAATGAAAATAAGTTTAACTCAACCAATACAAGTTCTTAGGTACAAAATGGGACAACTACTGTCCTTCAGCTGATTAACATCAATCACGTTTAATAAAATAGCAATTGCTATCAGGGACCAACAATTAAAAAAGAATGGCCCAATTCTAAATACGAGTACACTGTAGTCAAAAAAATGAATATATAAATAAACAAGGGATACGCATCTAAGATGCTTTTGTCAAGTTTTTTGGCAGTCGAACCAAACTTCTGCCAATAAGGTGCACAACTCCGGGAAAAAAAGTTGGACGGTGGTATATTATTGCAATAGACCTATATACCAAATATCAATTGAATCCGTTAATATTTCATTGAGTTATCGCACTAACGGTGATAAAATTGTGATTAAAATAGACAAACTAAGACCCATAACTCCGAAAAAAATTTTTTGACAAACCAGGTTTTCGAACTCGTCCGAGATATTGTTGCAATTGACTCATAAACCAAATATTGTTTAAATCGGTTAATATTTCATTGAGTTATCGCGCTAACGGTGATAACATTGCTAAAAATAGACAAATTAAGACCCATAATTCTGCGAAAAAAATTCGGACAAACCTGATTTGCGAACTCGTCCGAGATATTGTTGCAGGAGACTCATATACCAAATATTGTTGAAATCGGTTAATATTTCATCGAGTTATCGCGCTAACGGTGATAAAATTGCTAAAAATAGACAAACTAAGACCCATAACTCCGCGAAAAAAATTTGGACAAACCTGGTTTTCGAACTCGTCCGAGATATTGTTGCAGGAGACTCATATACCAAATATTGTTGAAATCGGTTAATATTTCATCGAGTTATCGCGCTAACGGTGATAAAATTGCTAAAAGTAGACAAACTAAGATCCATAACTCCGGAAAAAAAAATTCGAACAAACCTGGTTTTCGAACTCGTCCGAGATATTGTTGCAAGAGTCTCATATACCAAATATTGTTGAAATTGGTTAATATTTGCGTGAGTTATCGCGCTATCGGTGAAAAACTTAACTAAAAACCATCTAAGATGGATAACTCTTGTTAAAAAGTTCGGACGTGACCCATTTTCTACAGGCAGTAAATAGTCATTGGGAGCAACTGCCATACCCAGTTCACAAATGTCAAAGTTATAAGGCATTATTTAGGTCCGCCCGCCCGCCAACCGTCCCTCGTCAAACCATAAGTCGAGTTTTTGAAAGATTAGGCCAAACATTCTCAGGCATCGCCACATTGAAAAAAATGGCCCGCGTTGGGACCATTTTATTTCGTTTTTGGAATTCACCATAGTTGTCAAAACGGTAACACGAAAATAGGAAACTGTCAAACGGAAATTAGTTATATTTCAAATATCGAATAGGAGCTAAATATAATAGTTTATATGTGGGTATTCAACAAAAGAACATAGGCAAGGATAACTATCAGGTATATTGTCACCACAGGCTGTCCAACCCCCCAAATTTATTGGTTAAATGTGTTGAAATATTTCGATAAAAGATCAATTGAAAAGGTATAAAAACCAAATTTAGGATGCAAACTGGAGCGGAATACAGTTTGACAAGCGGTGTATACTGGCCATGTTATGATCGTTATTTGACGTTATTGGCTATCATACATTGCAGTCTGTGATTAGTCAGCAGAATAAGTTTATCGAGACTTTCTATGATAGTTTGGAAGATCACTTTATCTTTTCGTTTCGACTGTATTTAAGTTCCTGTATAAACTGAGTATGCATAGACTATGCATTTGAGAAATTAATAAACTAATTTTGTATTATATATTTTACCTGACATCCTCGAGAGACACAACACATCGTTCAATTAAATCAAGTAGTCGGCCAGGTGTCGCAACCAACAAATGACATCCTCGCTCTATACTATTAATCTGTGTCGTTATGCTGGCACCTCCATAAGCAAAACATGGTCTGACAATAGTACGATGAGAGAACTGAAACAATCATACCAATTATTATATAATAGATACTGGAATTCAACATTTAAAGTTACAGTAATGCCCTAAATAATCCACTCCTTAACCACAGCAGAATTATGGATAATTTTTCAGGATTTAGTCGGAAATATGGCTTGTTGCCATTCATCGGAAAGCTCTCAATGAGAGCTTTCCGATGAATGGCAACAACTGATATGAACATTAATCTTTCAGTTAAATTAATACTTCGGTGGTATATAGTGGGACTGATCATTCAGTGGAATTTCACAAACAAAAACAAAATTTTATTATCTATTCTAAATTAATTAATTAAATTAATTAAGAATATGCGGCTAGTTTATTCCTTGAACACATACAAAATTGCCGAAATGCCAGCCAGCTCACCAGCCCATAATTATGAGTGGCCTAACAGTCATGTGCAGGTGTTAGCTACACATTATACTCAGGCCGTTGGCAGTCCGTGTAGCACATGTACATTGGCGACTTCAAAGACACCGACAATGCAAGTGTGAGCCAGAGATGTTTTTCTGTAGATAAGTGATTGTCACTCTTGACTCTTCAGATTGACACTTACTTGATCCACTGACTTATTTCAGATTAATGGGATTTTAACTGTGACATCAATCCTTGTCAGCTTACTCGACTTACTGACACTCCTATTTGATTCAACTTTCTAAGAAGCTTGAAGCGGGAGTGCGTGACATTTCATCCAGGAACAGCCTGTTTATGTTCATGAAAATATATCTGCAAGTTTTGTTTGTACTCCGTATACAGGACTAGAATTGGGTGAGAAATATTGGATATCGGCTTTTACCGATAACCTCAATAGCCTCACATCTCTAATATTTATTATAATTACCTTCAAGGATTCCTTGAATATTTGTGATGTTAGCTCCCTCGTTGGAGCAAGAATTAATGCTATTGGATTCTGTGATGATGGCCCTATCATTTTGGTCTGAAAAGTAAGTGTTAAATTTTAACATTTTCATAGAAATTCAAAATAAAGAACATAAAATTAATCTTAAAATTTTCTTTTAAAAAATCAAATCAAATTTCTTAATAGAAGTATAGGTTAACCTTTTAACCAACAAACCAGTAATTTTAATTGGTCTTTTATGTCAGCGTTCAAACCGACTGAAACAGGCCATAAAAAAGTTTAAATTGTTACTTTTTGTTTTGCACCACATGGGGGGCATTTTAACAAATCAAAAACCAACAATTTTGGTATGTGTGAAAAGCTGAGCTGATAAGGTAGGTATCACGCAATTTACTAGACAATTTGTGATGATAGTTGTACTTTTAATGATTAACTTTTACAATTTTTCAAATTTACCCACTGCGAGTGTCTTTAATTGATATATATGAGTTACCAAAGTAACTTCACACATTATTATATGTTATTATTAAATTGGTTGTTTTTCATATTGGCCGAGTTATGAGGCCGAGGTCTGTCGTATTGGCCTGAGGATGCAGGCCAAAGGCTAATACGACAGACCGAGGCCTCATAACTCGGTCAATGTGGAAACAACCAATTAATAGGTATTTTATTAATTCGCGACATTGGCAATAATTGTTTCACAGGATGAATGTATTAACATAGATATATACCATTGTGTGCTTTATATAATTAACAGTTATTCCAGCAATTTTTATTCTTGTGAACTTTGTGAAGAACTTGCAGCGATTTCACAGTACTGTCTTTTTCTGATGGGAATGATATTGATACGGATACATGTAGTTCATCCATGTATATTTACTCCCAAAAACAGTGATTGTCCGTAATTCATCCGAATTCAACTGTAATCTATCTTCCGTCAACCCAATATTATTTGCCGATTGAGCTAAAAACGTATGACGTCATTTACGTTACCGTTGGCTTATTGGCCAACTTTATTACTTAATGGCCAACTTTTTTTTACTTATTGGCCATGTTTTTCACTTATTGGCCAACTTTTGTTACTTATGATGCGAGCAGCTGTCTACTTATTGTGGCCGATAACCTATAGCTAATTAATAATGTATGTTATTAATTGGTTGTTTCCATATTGGTCGAGTTATGAGGCCACAGGCCAATACGTGTGGTGTAAATGGAGTTATGAATGACACGAATGATAGTGTCTGGTGACTTAATCGAAAGAACGACCTTGTCCTGTGACCTTGACCTTCAACAATTGGAGAACAAAAATTTGAGCACGATCGTCTCCTCAATAGAAACAACTATGCCAAGTTTCAACAGAATCCAATAAAGCATCATGTTGTTGTGGAGCGGACATGAAGGGTGCAAGAAAATATGACTGCTGCAAATGAAGTCTAAGTTTGAAAGCACCCTGCGACCTTGAACTTATACAAATCACATTGCACACATATCACGACACATCATCACCCTTTGGTTAACCATCACCGCTTTTTCATGTGATTTACAAAAAAGTTATGGAGCAGACACAAAGGGTACTGCTCTGGTGCCGTAATAGAGAGAACGACCTTGTTCTGTGACCATGACCTTCAAAATTTGGGGAAAACAATTTGTGTGTGACACATCATCTCCTCATTAGGAACAACTATGGCAAGTTTCAACAGAATCCAATAAAACAAATGTGATGTTATGGAGCAGACACAAAAAATCTTATGGACAGACAGATGGACAGAAAAGATAACTGAAAAGATAACTGTGGTGATAACTGGCTTCACCTGTAACAATTAGATGATGAACAGCCTACTGGGAGTACTGCGAATTAGCAAACTTCAAATTCAATTTTCGAAGAGTAATTTCAAATTCCTGATATAATTTACAAATGGCGAAGCATTAGGCGGATTGACGGTTTCCTTTTATATACTTTCAAGTCAATCTTGACTTGAGCAGCCTTGAACTTCTTTTATTGCGCATTTTGTTCGTTGGCAAAATCGGCCAATAAAATTTCATCCAATCGTTTGAACTGGAAACTCGACTGGGTTGTATTAATATGTTGGAATATGCTAGGATATGCCCATCCCCCCCCCCCATTTTTGACAGATATTTTTACACTCAACTGTGGTAAATGTATACCTAATTACTGCAGATATGACAATTTTGTCAGATGGGAGGTTACTGAATATGGAGTACAGTACCTTATTAGTAAAAGTGTATGTTTTGTCGTAAGGGGCATTGCAACCTGACAGCGTCGACAGTGGGTGGGTGGGTCTTTCTTAACTTCACCTTCTGAGTTATAAGTCAAAATAATTAACAGATGGAAATTCTGTCCCTGCTGTATAATGTGGTATTACACAAACAGGGCATATAAAATGAAATCATTCATAATGGAATAACTGTCCGTTTAAGATGGATTGAGCGACCGTTATTAAAATAATGGATTGTTGTTTGTAAAATAAAAATGTATGATTTTGGCAATAACCATCCATTATCCAATAAACTGAATGCATTGAAGAAGAATGGAGTGATGTCATAGCCATGTGTTTTAGGAATGATATTGTTGTATTCAGCTTCAATGACCAGTCTAGATGTTAACAATTGAGAGAAGTCACCCTAACTATTCATTTATGATGGAGAAGTAGAATGTTTTCAGGTAGAAGTGGTATAAGCTGAATTCAATTAATATCCCAACATCAGCCTTTGGATACACCATGGGTAATATAATGCAATAGAAGACACTATTCATTAGGGCTGTAACGATACGCCGTGCTACGATATGATTAGTATTTTAATTTTTGCTCAGGATACGATATGCTTATCACTATTCACTTTAGACTTCCAACGTGATTGTAATTTTAACCCGCTGTGATGATGGTGGCCTGCTATAATGATAATTCAATTTCTCATTTCTAATAGCATAAGATTCCATGCCTAAACTTCTAATATTGTCACACTGAAACAATTTAATTAGCTTTAGTTGGACACAAGTGCTGACTGCTAGATTTACCACTCACAGGCACAAAGGATCTGCACAGTACATGAAATTGATAAAATATATAAAAATATGGGAATAAGCACATTGCGATACATTAATTAATCATTACACACGTACTCTTCATAACAAGAGATTGACTGTCATCCGGTGCATTCCCCCTTGTGGCATACCACAGAGTGTGGGCATATCTATAACTTATGACTGCTATACTCAGACAGATGGACCCAAAAATCAGCATTTTCATATAAACAAAGATGAATAGCTATAGAACAAAAAACCAAAACAAAACAGTTGAATGTGCCATTAAATGTCCTCATAGTGGTGAACATCCATACAAAATTTCATTGAGATCCGAGCATTACTGTTCAAGTTACGACATGAACAGACACAAGACGGACCAAAAAGCCAACATTTCCAGATAAACAAAGATGAATAACTCTAGAATGGAAATCTGAACAAAATGATGGAACCCTCTATTTAATGTCCTCATAGTAGTGAACATCCACACCTAATTTCATTGAGATCCAAGCACTACTGTTCAAGTTATGACATGAACAGACATCGGACGTATGGACGGACAGACGGACGGACAATTGCAAAACAGTATACCCCCCTTTTTTTTTTAAAGGGGGTATAATTATATTACAGTGTACACATTTATCTTTCTAACTATAACATCAATGAAGTTTGAATAGGATATGTCTCACCCTCACTGTACGTGACTTTCCAGCATTATTAATTTCACCAAGTATATGCTGGATAATCGGGATTAGAAATGCAGCGGTCTTACCAGATCCTAGAAAATAAAACATAATAAAGATTCAAGATGTATTAATGATTCAATGCTACAGTAATGCCCTAAATAATCGACTCCTTAACCACATCAGAATTATGGGTAACTTTTCAGGATTTAGTCGGAAATATGGCTTGTTGCCATTCATCGGAAAGCTCTCAGTGAGAGGTTATTCAGGGCATTACTGTAATAATGATTCAATGCTAATTATTATGGAATCTATTTTACTTTAATGTAGAATCTATTCTTTAAATGTAAGTGTCAATGATACTGTAGCTTAACATGGAGGTGGGATAATGACATACATTAATTTACGGTCATTGGAGTGGTAAGGAATGTGGAAAGTTTAGGCCACACAAAGTCAATTTCCCTGTTCTCTGGCCCGTGTGCATGTCCCAAAACTCGCGCGTGCAACCTTTTTATTTGCCATTTTATCCGAAACCCCACTGCAGAACTAAACAAAAAAAGTTTTTGTTTTGTTTTAAGTCTATTACAAACATCTTTTGAGAAGTTAAATACTGTTGTGTATCATATATAAACTCTTTAAAATGGGGTCATGAGTCATGACGTCTAGGACAGACGGACGGACAGACACCGGTTATTTTAATAGTCCCCCAAAAAACAATTTTGGGGGACAACTAATATAAGCAGCTGGTCCAATGCAGCTTTGATTGTAGTGTGCTAAATTTAGCACAACACTACAACATATATGAGAAGCTCTCTCGACCAATCAGAAGGCGCCATTTCTGAGTGAGGTGAAATATATGTCCTTTTTTAGTACGGAACTACTTTAGCGCATTCAGTCAGTTTTTACGGATTCCGATTACTCATTTAGTGTATCAGAAAGAGTGTCTCGCAAAGATTTTAAGTAATGTTAGATGCCCATGGAAAGTATAATAAGGCAGAAAAAAAAGAGTTTTGATTCTCAGGCATAGCCTCATTGAAAAAAGTGGCCCTTGTTGGACCATTTTATTTTTATTTTGGATTTCACCATAGTTGTAAATCGGTAACATGAAAATAGGAAATTGTCACACGGAAATTAGTTATGTTTCAAATATCGAATAGGAGCTAAATTTAATGGTGTATGTGTGAGTATTCAACAAAAGACCATAGGCAACGATAGCTATCAGGTATATTGTCCAAACCCCCCAAGTTTATTGGTCAAATGTGTTGAAATATTTTGTAAAAGATCAGTAGGATGTTAGATAGTTTACCTTTGCGACCTTTACACAGTAAGTAGTAAGCCTGCAAGATAGAGTTTCCCTCCTTGCTACACTTTTGCGATCGAAGGTACTCAAACCGGAACGCAATATAGTTTCACAGTGTATATTAGCCATGTTTATGATGGTTATTTGAAGTGTTTTTTGTCTATCATCTATTGCGGAACATATACAGTCTCTAATTAGTCAGTGGAATAAGTGAATCAAGACGTTCTATGATAGTTTGGAAGATCACTTTATCTTTTTGTTTCGACTGTATTCATGTACCGTATTTTAATATGAATCGGATATGTAGTTCTGCATGTTGTTAAAAATGATAGTGCCGAAGTTAAAATCATATCATTATATATATCATTCTAGGTAATCCCTATATGATGTATGGGTAGTACAATGTCATAATTTGTCATTCGTTATATCAGATTAAATTATCCATTACAAAGTTCTTCCTACATTTTTTCTGGACCTGGGAAGGGGTATAATAACCCATACTTACTATGCCAGTCTATGGTCAGAAAAAAATAAATACTAAAACCCTCGCTCGCTCACTGATTTTCCAAAAAAATTGCCTGAGAACCAAATATCTTTTTTTGTTTGGCCAAAGCTGTCTGGTAATAATTATAGCATGTTCACACCATTTTCTTTACACTTTTCTTACACACAATGGTCATAAATGTCGCGGTTCAGTGCACAACATGATCAGCCCTGGGAATTGATGAAAAGATGTCAACAGGTAAGCAATATTTTTGCCCAGGTGAATGAAAACTGAATTTACCTAGGCAATTTTGCAACAATATTGTATTTCTTTGCAACAATATTGCCATTTCAAATCAATAACTAGAGGACTAAGGATACACCCGTGTTTTTAAAACACTAAGATGTTTCACATGTCAGGAAACATTAAGTTAAAATAATAAAACAAGGGGTATGCATCTAAGATGCTATGTCAAGTTTATTGGCAGTCGAAAAAAACTTCTGCCAATAACTTGGCAATAAGGCCCACACACGGACAAACATGGATTATTATTGCAAGAGACTCATATATCAAATATTGTTTGAATCAGTTAATATTTAATTGAGTTATCGTGCTAACAGTGAAAACATGCTAAAAATAGACAAACTAAGGTCCATAACTCCGGGGGAAAAATTTGAACAAACCTGGTTTTCGAACTCATCTGAGATATTGTTACAAGAGACTCATATATCAAATATGGTTTGAATCAGTTAATATTTTATTGAGTTATCGCGCTAACAGTGAAAAAAATGCTAAAAATAGACAAACTAAGGCACATAACTCTGGGGGAAAAATTCAGACAAACCTGGTTTTCGAACTCGTCCGAGATATGTTGCAAGAGACTCATATATCCAATATGGTTGTAATCAGTTAATATTTAATTGAGTTATCGTGCTAGCGGTGAAAAAAAATGCTAAAAATAGACAAACTAAGGCCCATAACTCCGGGGGAAAAATTCGGACAAACCTGGTTTTCGAACTCGTCCAAGAAATTGTTGCAAGAGACTCATATATCAAATATGGTTTGAATCAGTTAATATTTGATTCAGTTATCGCGCTAACGGTGAAAAAAATGCTAAAAATAGACAAACTAAGGCTCATAACTGCGGGGAAAAAATTCGGACAAACCTGGTTTTCGAACTCGTCCGAGATATGTTGCAAGAGACTCATATATCCAATACGGTTGTAATCAGTTAATATTTTATTCAGTTATCGCGCTAACAGGTGATAAAATTG
The DNA here is from genome assembly GCA_032622095.1 of Siphonodentalium dalli. Taxonomy (NCBI): domain Eukaryota; kingdom Metazoa; phylum Mollusca; class Scaphopoda; order Gadilida; family Siphonodentaliidae; genus Siphonodentalium; species Siphonodentalium dalli. The sequence goes on from CP136064.1 coordinate 164,672,128, forward strand.
CAAAAAAGTCATCAAAGATGGATAACTCTGGTCAAAAAGTTCGGAGGTGACCCATTTTCTACAGGCAGTATAAATAGTCATTGGGAGCAACTCACATACCAATCTGTTTACAAATGTCAAAGTTATAAGGCATTCTTCAGGTCCGCCCGCCGCCGCCCGCCCACCACATGTCCCTCGTCAAAATTATGCATGTCGAAAAAGGGGAAAAACTCCACAAAAAACGTCGGACAGATGTCATAATCGCAGGTGCACAGGTTCCCATGGTACTAAATATCTGTGCCAAGTTTAAAATTTTTTTACCTCAACATGTAGGAATAAAAGCAAGGACAAAATTATACATGTTGTGAAAATTATCTAAGTTAAAAAAGGGGGATAACTTGACCAAAAAAAAGTTTGACAGACATCATAATCGCAGGTGCACAGGTACCCATGGTGTTAACACGTTCACTGCCGAAAACCAATGGGTAATTCCATCCCATATGCCGACATGGGATTTGATGTTTTGCCGATAGTAGATGATATGTTACGAATGTATGAGTAATGGTGTTCGACCAATATCAGGTCATATGATGCTGAAACATGTTATAAGACTACTACGAGATAACTCGTAGTCGGCACCTGTGATGGAATTTATTAACGTTTCATCCCTGGTGCCAGCTACATGTACGAATTATTTCGTAGGTAACTACAATTACTTTGGCAGTGTGTTAGATGACGAAGAGTGCTATACATGTACACATATCGTATGTAAGACATGGTAAATGAATTTATATATGATAATTGGTACAGACTACGTCGAATAAGACGTCAACAACATAATATGTATTTACATGTACCTACGAGATAACTCGTAGCTGGCACCAGCGATGACCACTGGTGAGTTTCATCCCAGGTGCCGACTACGAGTTATCTCGTAGGAGCTTTATAACACGTTTTATCTTTCCTTTGATCCGGATTTGATCGACAATTCCTTTATATATACACACAATGTGTCCGGGAATGGTCTAGTTGCACATGTGTCTCATGGTTCAGGGACGTACAGAAGAGGTCCTGGTGAATTAGAGTATCCTACCAAGATTGCTATCTGGACCCCACCCCGTTCACGCTGTGGGAATCGTTGTATCTCAAGCCATCGTAATTATACATATAAAATCGATCAATGGGATCATTGGGCATGTATTGGCACATACACCAACATTGCTTGCGGATTGTGATATTATTTATGTGGTATGAACATTACTACGAGTTAACTCGTAGTAGCAGTCCCAATGGAACCGTTTACTACGAGTTAACCTGTAGTGGCAGCGAACGTGTTAATGTCTCTGCCAAGTTTCACAGAAAATTATTAATGAAAGTGTCAATGACACTGTAGCTCAACTTGGAAAGGGAATAATTTAATGTGTTACTGTCGATGGAGTGATTAAGAATGTGGAAAGTTTAATGTCTAATACTAGTTTATCAACATGAAGAGATATATATACTTGTATATAAAACTAAAATCTACGATGGTTGCTGGCAGTTATGTTTTCCAACAATTCAAAAACAGCCATGACAAATTTTATGATGATCAGACTAAAGGTACGACCTGTAGCCCGTGCTAAAGGATTTAGTCATACAAACAGTAAAATCTAAGATGGCTGCCGGCGGCCATGTTTTTTGGCCGAATGACCCCAAAATTACTCGTTCCCATTTAGATGTCATTGTTAACATCCATGACAAAGTTCAGGATGATCTGACCAAAGGTTCGACCTGTAGCCCGTGCTAAAGGATTTAGTCATGCAAAGAGTAAAATCTAAGATGGCTGCCAGCGGCCATGTTTTTTGGCCGAATGACCTGGAATGACCCCAAAATTAATCGTTCCCATCTACATGTCAATATTAACATCCATGACAAATTTCATGATGATCAGACGCACAGTACGACCTGTAGCCCGTGCTTATGAATTGAATTTTGAAATCAAAGATGGCCGCTTGCGGCCATGTTTTTCGGACGATTGACCCCAAAATGACTCGTTCCCATCTACATGTCATTGTTAACATCCATGACAAATTTTATGATGATCAGACTAAAGGTACGACCTGTAGCCCGTGCTAAAGGATTTAGTCATACAAATAGTAAAATCCAAGATGGCTGCTGCGGCCATGTTTTTTGGCTGAATGACCCCAAAATTAATCGTTCCAATTAACATCCATGACAAATTTCATGATGATCAGACGAATAGTACGACCTGTAACCCGTCCTAATGGATTGAATTTTGAAATCAAAGATGGCCGCTGGTGGCCATGTTTTTCGTCCGAATGACCCCAAAATGACTCGTTCCCATCTACATTCCAATTTCAACAGCAATGAAAAATTTCATGATTATCAGACTCAAGGTACGACCTGTAGTGAGTGCTAAAGGATTTAGTCATACAAAGAGTAAAATCCAAGATGGCTGCTGGTGGCCATGTTTTTTGGCCGAATGACCCCAAAATGATTCGTTCCCATCTACGTGTCATTGTTAACATTCATGACAAATTTTATGATGATCAGACTAAATGTACGACCTGTAGCCCGTGCTAAAGGATTTAGTCATACAAAGAGTAAAATCCAAGATGGCTGCTGGCGGCCATGTTTTTCACCCGAATGACCCCAAAATGACTCGTTCCCATCTACATGTCATTGTTAACATCCATGACAAATTTTATGATGATTAGACTAAAGGTACGACATGTAGCCCGTGCTAAAGAATTTAGTCATACAAAGAGTAAAATCCAAGATGGCTGCTGGCGGCCATGTTTTTTGGCCGAATGACCCCAAAATGACTCGTTCCCATCTACATTCCAATTTCAACAGCCATGACAAATTTTATGATGATCAGACTAAAGGTACGACCTGTAGCCCGTGCTAAAGGATTTAGTCATACAAAGAGTAAAATCCAGGATGGCTGCCAGCGGCCATGTTTTTTGGCCGAATGGCCCCAAAATGACTCGTTCCCATTTAGATGTCAATGTTAACATCCATGACAAATTTCATGATGATCTGACCAAAGGTACGACCTGTAGCCCGTGCTAAAGGATTTAGTCATGCAAAGAGTAAAATCTAAGATGGCTGCCAGCGGCCATGTTTTTTGGCCGAATGACCCCAAAATTAATCGTTCCCATCTACATGTCAATATTAACATCCATGACAAATTTCATGATGATCAGACGAACAGTACGGCCTGTAGCCCGTGCTAATGGATTGAATTTTGAAATCCAAGATGGCCACTGGCGGCCATGTTTTTTTTCCGAATAACCCCAAAATGACTCGTTCCCATCTACATGTCAATGTCAACATGTCAATATTAACATCCATGACAAATTTCATGACAATAAGACAAACAGTACGGCCTGTAGCCCGTGCTAATGGATTGAATTTTGAAATCCAAGATGGCCACAAAATGGCCCAAAATGACTCGTTCCCATCTACATGTCAATGTCAACATCCATGACAAATTTCATAATAATTGGACCAAAGGTACGAACTGTAGCCCGTGCTAAAGGAAATTGTTGACGAATCACGCACACTCGCATACACACACACACGCACGACGGATACCAAAATTGAGCTAAAAACGAATACTCCGGACAAATTTGTGTCCACGGACGGACGATGGATGGATGGACGACAAACAAGCTGAATCCAGTATACCCCCATCCCACAACATCGTTGCGGGGGTATAATAATCTTACAACCCAGGTAATGCTAATTTATTATCAAATAAAAAAAAATTCTGTTTGCTTAATATCTAATTCACTCAAATTACTGTCATCTAAATTCTTAGTTATTTTGGGGAACATTGTTTCCAGGCCATCTTTTAAATAGTGTCCTTATAGCTAATGCTCCGGTCCCATGAACGCTATTGTTTGACAATATATGTAAACAAGAGTGAAAGAAAACATTTTTGGTTAAAGAGGTGGTATTTCTGATTGACACAATGAAATTTTTGTAACCCAATGAACTTATTTTACCTTGGCAAACTTATTTTGCCTTGGCTTTTTACCTGGGCATTGCCTGTTGCCTAGGCTAATTCCGTGATGACATCATTTAGCAGAGAATAAGTTAAGATGTATATAAAGAACTTTCTAAATTTTCACTATGAGACGATGTATACCTGTCTGCGCACATGACATCACATCCCTCTTAGCTAGAGCCATCGGCAAAGCATATTTTTGCACAGGGGTAGGTTTTGAGTACTGACATCGTTGAATGTTTGTCATCAACTGACTTCTCACATTTAGATCATCAAACTGGAATGTAAAGAACCCTATTTGAACAGGCATACATGAACAATTTAAAATTTGATATTGCAGGCTTGTTTATCTTTGTTAACCCTTGCTTTACTAAATACTATTGACAAGTACTTCCCTTAGGAAATGTTCAGATAATAAGTTCAACAAACAAACCCCGTCAGTTGAACTTATTATCAAAGCATTTCCCACCAATTAATAGTATTTCTTCTGCATGTGTATTATCATTTCCTGTATGGTGTCTGCTGACCACAACTCCAGATGAATAATAGAATATTCCAATGTATATGTTTATAACTTTGTGGGGGAATCCATTTATTAAAGAAAGAATAAAAGTGCCTGATAATCTTCAAGTTCAAATTAAACACAAAATTATCGAGTTCAGGTGATCAAAATAGGTATAAACAGGAGAATCGGTATAACATGGCAAAATATGCCTGTGGTAATTCCAATAAAGGGACAAAATTCTGGTGAAAATTGCCAGATGAAACCCAAATTCGAACTTGGAACTGTATTTTGGGCTAGTAAACTCAAATACCAAATTTCATTCCATTCAGTACAGACTTACTAAAGTTATCATCCGGAAACAAAATAAATTTATACGATTTATAAGTAAACAAAGCCCGGTTTCCCAGAGAATTTTGTTTGTCACCCTATCAGAAAAGGCATGTGAACATTATTTTAAACGATTACATCATCACTTCATCTTTTTCTATGATATATCATTTTGAAGACAGATTCATCGATGACATGTGAGATGATTAATCACATTCAGGGCTTTCATGAATAGAGGCATCTTATTCAATGAATCGAGGTAAATTATTTCATGAATCAAGACATTTCATTTCATGAACAGAGACATCTTATTTCATGAATTGAGACATCTTATCACCTGACCAGTGGATTATCATGGAATAGGCGCATTTGTCCTCAGATGACATAAAGGGAAACTAATCAATTATATTATCTCAGAGTTTCCGCTACTACGGCAGCCCGGCCGTCCAGAGGCCTCATTCCCCTTCCAAACCTTGACTTAATATTGGCCACAAAATAGCTACAGACCTAGTTCAGCCCCATTTTTACACAGGACGAGGGATCACCAACACTGATGGATAATACTTGGTGCCTGAATAAGACATGATCAGTAGCGTGGACCACGTGCACAGTTGTCTACACCATCCTGGGTCACGCTTTGTCGGCGAATGTTTAGTAGTAATCAGCCTCTCATATTTTAATTTACCGTAGATTTCGGTCTACAAGTCCCAACTTTCTGACATACTATTTCCTCTCAAAATGTGCATCATACATCGGTAAGTCATTAGGGGGCTGAATTCTGATCTACAACCATGAACACAAGTGAGGTCTGGCAGTCACTGTGACAAATGTGAAATTTCACCAAAGATTAGACAAAATCCGAATCTTGGAAGCTGATTTTGAATCGAAGCGAATCAGATGAATGATTTTGAATCGCATCGAATCGAATATCAGGGCCCTAATTTTACCTCAAAACAAATGTTTAATTAAAATAAAACAATTAAAATATTAATTGTTATTATCAGTGTATTTATTCCCTATCCAATTTTAATACAAAATTGTCCTTTATACAACTTCAGCTTGAGGTCATCTCTGTCAGAGGAATGGCTTTTGATTTTACACCAAATTGTTTTGATTGGTACTGTGAACAAAATACAAAGAAAGCATGCAGAACGTGCGTATAACATGTGACATGAGCTCTGCTTGTGAGTAACACTGGTTACTGCTGGAGTACACTTGATGCTGAGTGTGACAATGTGTCTTTTGCCAAATGCGGTAGTTTCTTAAATTGCCATTGTAAAAAAAGTTTTTGTAACCACTGTATATTGTGGTGCTTACATGCTTTTAGTTCATTAACTTGAGATCAAAGAAAGACAATATGTTTTAATTTGGTTTCTATTATAAGGAAGCTTCAATGTTCCTGTTTGTTGTCTCAAGTGCAAGGAAATGGCTACTTTTCATTGATAAACATCCAAATTTTCTCTAGACCGGGCACCGGGTATGTGCTTCCCAAATACGGCCACATTCCCCCAACCCCTAGAGGAAACCATGTATCTACCATTTCCTACAAAATTCCCTGATACAATTGGCGATAATGAATTGGTGATAAAAACATCTGTTTCGTTACTGCAGTTGCAATACAAAGCGCTCGTGACGTCGATGACTGGTTCAAGTTCATGAATGAAACAACGTCACATCAATCGCGTGAAAAATCAAAACGACATTCCAACGTATATTCTTCCGTACTATAAACAAATAGTTCCAAGGTTTTAACATTATTTGATTGCCTACCATCATGGGTATTATGGTATAACATATCACAAAGTAAATATACTTATTTGTTCAGTATTTATTATAAATTATATAAAACATGCAGGTGTAAGAGATTGTGTCCATTGAATACATTTTCCGTTAGCAGGTTGTGAGAATTTAGCAAAGCGAGCTAATCGCGTGACACAGATACCTTTGCAGGTTGGGAGAATTTACTCAAGAAAGCTAATCGTTGGACACAAATTCAACAGTTTTGGCATTTAAGAAACTCCTAAAATGTAATTTGCGGTGGATTCTGTCACACCAATGGTAGATAAATGTGTTATATACACAATGTGTTTGTAACGATTCATGTATCGCGACTCAGCTAGTTTTCATGACCAAGGTCGCCTCATCGCTATATGGCCACGAAAACTAGCCTCGTCGCGATACATGAATCGATACAAACACCTTGTGTATATAACACATATTGATCAATAAAGAGCATTTATTATCAGGACAGACAATATGTGGGGAAAATTGGTGCACAAAAGTAAAATGACGCGGGGACTGTCACAGGTGCTGTTGGCCTAAAATGACTTAATGATGCTCTAATAATTAGCACTAAAGAGCATTTATTATCAACTTAAAAGGCAGATGTAACTTAATCCGGATAGTCATGCAATATGTGATGTTTACCCCAAATGACTAATAACTATTTAAAATGACTTGAAGGGCTACTAATAAATGATGCATTCTTCGCCCGAGCAATGCCCAGTATTCCAGCTAGTGACCTATAAAAGCATTAATTTTCACTTTATATTCAGTTGTGAATGTGTATTGGGCAGACAATCAGTTTTAACATATCTACTACGTCGTTAACTACACAAAGTCATGGCGAATTTAATTGACAATACCAGTAACGGTCTATGTTGCATGACATTTTGTATCATCACTAATTCTCAAGTCCCTTCCTATCTCTCAGTACTTACAGAATTGAGATGCTCTGGAGGTTCAGCGCCAGTAACTTCAACAGGAATGTCATCATATTTGTCAAAATTTAAGCCTGTGTTATCACCAGAATACAATTCACTAAAAAAAATATATATAAAAAGTTAATATTTATACTGGCTGGAAATAGTATTATTTTACAATAATGTTTGCTTCTATAGAGATAGTAGTATGCAGGCCAATTAATTGTACACTAGTATTCCAAGAATTATGATGTTGATATATCAAAGTGGCTACAGTTTTCCTAATTGATTTGTCATGAAAAATTAAATCAATGATTCAATGTTACCCTACCATTAATGTAGATTCAATTGGGACGAGGCATAGTCTAATGTTCAAAATTCAGCAACAACAATCCCACTAATAAAGGTGAGACATTGTTTGGTTGAAATCTATGTTGATCGACATCAATTGAACCACTTCACAACTTTTTCAAGGATTAAATGGTTTCAAGCACTGTTCAAACATTTAGAGTAAAATTCATAGACCGTTCAAATCTGTAAGAACCCTTCAATGTTTACCCATGTTACATTATGATTTGTCCTGTATAAATACATGTATATAAACATTTATATAGTCCACATTTATATATATTACTAGAAGGTGACCCGACTTCGTCCGGGCTTTGACCTTGAATTGACCATTTTGAAGGTCAAGGTCAGGTGGGGTCAAACACCAACACCCCAAAAATGGTGGAAATCGGCCCAGCGGATACCGGGAAATCGGCCCAGCGGATACCGAGATACCCTATGCATCAAATTTCGTCCGTAAAAATCCGCCAGTTTAACCCGATTTGATTTCCACTCAAGTATATAAACGCGCCTCATATACACACGCTCATTAATTATCAAGTTTCAACGTAAAGATAAATTACCATCGGTGCCCGAGATATCGCCAAGACGTCTGAAACAGTCAAATGCATCGGCCGGTTAAGCGTTAACGTGATCTAACGTTATGACCTCTAACGACGTCATAGAAGTTACGCATTGTTTTTATCCTGATGGAAGATAGTACCACTTCTTCTTGATAATTGAGGCAGATAACTAAAACGGATACATACGCATTATATATATCGTTGGAAAGAGGAAACACGAAAGATTCTCACAGTGTCATTATTATGACTGGCATTTTATTATTCGCGCTGTTTCGAATCGATTTGTAAGCACCGCACTCAAATGAAAGTCCCGTAACACAGCGTAAAAACAGATTTGACCTCGGCACGTGAAAAGTTTACCTCAGATCTGAAAATCAATAGGCCTATGTCACTTCCCGGCCGATAGTACCCTCACATACGAAGTTTCATCGAAATCGGGTCGGCCGTTTTCGAGTTCATCGCGAACACACACAGACAGACAGATCTTCCAAAATATATAATAGATGTCAGCGCTTGCGATTAGCCAATCAGCATCGATAAATAGTGACGGCATATGAACCCATATTAGCGACGATTAATTAAAGAAATATGCTGGATTTTGTCCACTTACATAATAAATACGTTATGGGAAGCTTAGTGTTCAGATATGGTGTCATATGAGGCTCAGCGAGATCAATATTAGGCTCGACCTTGCCTAATATTGATCTCACTTTGCCTCATACGACACCATATCCAACCACTAAGCGTCCCGTAACTTATATTATATGGATCATCAGAAAATTATGCCCATACCAATACAACATTAGAAACTCACTCTTCCTGAAAATCTGACTTTGGACTGTATTCATCTCTTTCCAAATATGGTGTTCGATTTCTATTGAATTTCTTGTATCTTTCATCTCTGTCATAAAATTCCTGTCTAGGCCTTCGACCTTTGTTTCTGAAAAACGAATCCATCTCTTCATCTATTGGTTCATTTTGTTTCCTGTCTTGGGGAAATGAATCTCTTCTTTGTTGGTTATAAAACTGATCAGAATTTTCTTTGTGTTGTTGGTACTGGTTATTAGATCTAAACGGGCGGTGATAATCATCCTCCTCATCCGCTTCATTGGTGACAGTTTGGAACTGAAGTAGGGTTTCACCAATGGTAGGTGGTGAGCTGGAGAAATATCTTGATGTGTTGACTGATGAACCAAGACAGCTGGAAATATAATATTTTGTGAGATATTGTTCTAGTAGAAGAGTTATTTATCAATAATTTAGAGTGTTCATTTGGAATGTTAATTAACTCTCTTGGGTGCCGGCGACGAGACCGACATCATGATGTTCAATGACGTCTCGTTGTCCGTTATGACAGTCCTAAGTACATTCCTTAGCTGCAAAACAAAAATTTGGGAGAAATAATACAAATGACATTGAAATAAAAGGTTGGCCGACCACAGTGTCCCCCGACAACGTGGCAAGTCGATGGCCGCTTTGTTAAAGAATTTTTTTTAAATGTCTATGGCCGCTTTGTTAAAGAAATTAAACCAGAGTTTCAAATCTCTACATTTAAAACTGTAGGAGGAGTTGATTACACCATGAAGGTACCCAATCTCATCCAAAAGGCAAAAATGTTCCAAATTTTCTAAGTCGAAAACTCCCCAAAAATATGGAAAAAATGATATTTTTTATTAGCTATATAGATGTTGCAAATCACCAACATGTTAGGAACAATATTCCAGAGTTTCAAATCTCTACATTTAAAACTGTAGGAGGAGTTGATTACACCTTGAAGGTACCCAATCTCATCCAAAAGGCAAAAATGTTCCAAATTTTCTAAGTCAAAAACCCCCCGAAAATATGGAAAAAATGATATTTATTATTAGCTATATAGATGTTGCAAATCACCAACATGTTAGGAACAATATCCCAGAGTTTCCAAAATTTTCTAAGTCGAAAACCCCCCAAAAATATGGAAAAAATGATATTTTTTATTAGCTATATAGATGTTGCAAATCATCAACATGTTAGGAACAATATCCCAGAGTTTATAATCTCTACATTTAAAACTGTAGGAGGAGTTGATTACACCTTGAAGGTACCCAATCTCATCCAAAAGGCAAAAATGTTCCAAATTTTCTAAGTCAAAAACCCCCCGAAAATATGGAAAAAATTATATTTTTTATTAGCTATATAGATGTTGCAAATCACCAACATGTTAGGAACAATATCCCAGAGTTTCAAATCTCTACATTTAATACTGTAGGAGGAGTTGATTACACCATGAAGGTACCCAATCTCATCCAAAAGGCAAAAATGTTCCAAATTTTCTAAGTCGAAAACCCCCCAAAAATATGGAAAAAATTATAATTTTGATTAGCTATATAGATGTTGCAAATCACCAACATGTTAGGAACAATATCCCAGAGTTTCAAATCTCTACGTTTAAAACTGTAGGAGGAGTTGATTACACCATGAAGGTACCCAATCTCGGACGCACGGACGGACGCACGGACGGACGGACGGACGGACGGACGAGGGTCATTTCTATAGTCCTCCGACGGAAACGTCGGGGGACAATAATTAGCTCATTGACCAAACTTAAGACTGGATTTGTGACATTATATATTACAAAAATATTTTGATAGTATGGCAAAGATGCTGTTACAACTTGCAGTATTGCTGATCAGTGTCCACAAAGAATAATTTGATGAAAATCTTCAGAAATGCTTCAGCGATAACTGATGAAGGTGCCAATTTTTTTTATTTTGACTCAGGCGAATCTATAGTTCTGATAATATGCTAGAGCATCCACCAATTGAAGGTGTCTATAGAAATTTACACCTTGCAATGTCAGGGTTGCATTTGACATTGACCAAGATGTCGACTGGGTCACTTAATTTAATCACTATTCCATTGGAAAGTTCAATCTATGATACAAAAAGGTGTGGTTAACTTCAAAATTCATGAGTCTCAAGCAGAAAATAGTTCCAAACATGGTAGCTGACTGATGCTATAAAATACAATAATATAAGATCATGATGTCGGTCAAGGGGGTGGCCGCCAAGTAACATAATTTGCCAGGGGCTTGTCATTGAATGAGTTACACATGATTTCATGGTTCTTGCACCAATTTTGAAATTAAATTAAAGGAGTTTCCAGGAGTATTTGGGGGCAATTTTCCAGGAGCACAATACTAAATATTCAAGTGTTTTCCAGGAGTTGAATATACCGGTACACGTACTTGATTCTGGGCTCTGGTTTACTTGAAGTCTGGGACTAATTATTGATGTTATATCATATTTAGATATTCATACACATACTTGCACCTGTACAACTAGATACAATGGTAAGTTTAAGCAGATGTTATTTGGCAATCACATGTATAATATGCGCTCTGGTTTCCTTGAAACCTGGGACTAATTATTTATGTTATATCATATTTAGATATTCATACACATACTTGCACCTGTACCACTAAATATAATGGTAACTTTAAGCAGATGTTATTTGGCAATCACACATGTATAATATGTATTGTTTTTTTTATGACTGTCAGAAGTGGACACTTCCCAAGGGCTAGCAGACAGTGGCGACATGAGGATTGATATTGTGGACGTTGATGGCAAGATGTTTGGTGTTTGGTGTTATGTCCCTTTATTAATGTGTGACTTCAATGCATGTTCGCCCATATTGGACACTTCAATGTTTTTTAAACAAAGGTGACAGCTTCAATGTTTTTTAAACAAAGGTGACATCTTGCCAGGAAGGTGTTACTGGATAGAGAAGTCAATTGGAAATTAGCCAATCAGAGATGTGTTAACATTATCATAAAAACAGCTCGACTTCCAACTTTGCGTTACCATAAAACGGATGAAGTTCAAAGGAATTATTTCCCCAACTCTCTGTGATCATTTCAATTGAGCATTTTCCAGGGGTTTCAAGGAGGGGGGATTGGATCCAAGGGCCCTCCCATGGTGAACATCATCTTTGATGTTCACCTACTCCTTTACTGATTTTGACCTACCTATATGTATATGTACCTACCTGGAATTTTTTACCAACAAATCGGAAACGCCTGGATTTTTTTTGGCAATTTATGGCAGAACTACATGAAGAATATACATTTTTGTTTCAAGAATTCTGCTTACAAGTGTTAGTTGTGTGTGAAATTGGCCAGTTTAACAGCCTGTAAATACCCAACTACCATTAATGGCTTACCCAGATCAGTTTCATGCCTAGAAAAATTAGCATCAAGTTGAGTTTTTTATCTAAGTAATCAGCCAGATATAAACAATTGTTTTTGATTTATACATGTATGCATACCTGTATATCTATATGACATAAGCTGATCCTCAAAATTAATACTGACCAATATCCACCATTGCTGATCCTTTGGGCCAAGTGATCTTTAAGCAGGTTTGGTTTTCTTGAAACAGAGAATATGGGAACATGGTGCAGTCCTTTTCTGGTGGTTGTCAATCCATCTTAAATAGAAAGCATTGAATAGCTACGGGTATCAAGTTTGACTTCCTCCCATGGGTACTCCTTAATTGTTCGAACATACACATGTAGGGTGAAGGAGGATATTATAAATATAGAAGGGTAATACAATTATATTTTGACCATTATTTTCAACGTTAACCTGACAACAAGAGCTACGCTGGGCGTGCAATATACGCCCTCTCTTGGGTCAGCGGAAACTGGTAAAAAAGGGGCATAACTCTGGTAAAAATTGACGGACGGAACTCAAATTTGAACTTGACCTGTGTTTTGGTGGGAGAAAGTAATATACCAAATTATCATTGAATCGATAAGCTCTAGTAAAGTTATCATCCGGACAACAAATTTCAGGGATTTTCTAAGTCAAATTACGTCAAATAAGGGGCATAACTCCAGTGAAAATTGGCGGACGGAACTCAAATTCGAACTTGAGCTGTCTTTTCTCCTAATAAACCCACATACCAAATTTGATTGAAATCGGTTCACTCTAACTAAAGTTATCATCCGGACAACAAATTTCAGGGATTTTCTAAGTCAAATTACATAAAAAAAGGGGCCATAACTCTCGCAAAAATTATCGGATTAAAACGAAATTCGGACTTGATCTGTATTTTGATATATGTAATCCACAAAAAAACGGGTTTTGCGTATAAACATTCCAAAATCGAGTTATCATCCGGAACCCAAAAAACATAAGAAAAACGTAATTTTCTGAGTCGAAAAAGGGGCATAACTCTGCCAAAAATGGTCGGACAGAACCCAAGTTCGAACTTGACCTGTGTTTTGGTGGGAGAAAGTAATAAACCAAATTTGGATTAATTCCGATAAACTATACTAAAGTTATCATCCGGACAACAAATTTCAAGGATTTTCTAAGTCAAAAAACGTTAAATAAGGGGCATAACTCCGGTGAAAATTGGCGGGCGGTACCCAAATTCGAACTTACTTTTCGGCTAATAAACCCACATACCAAATTTTACTAATTTTGGTTCACTCTAACTAAAGTTATCATCCGGACAACAGGTTAACGGACGGACGCCCGCCCGCCCTGACGCCCGGACGCCCGGACGGACAGACCAATACTATAATACGGCCTTTTTTTCAAAAGGGCGTATAAAAATGGGCAAATTCACCAAATTTGATTGCCTTTCCCTAACAATTTTTTTTTTTTGCATTCAGTCAATGTTGGCAGTGCAGTGCACATTGCTCTATTCTTGAAGGCTAACAACATACCAGAAACCTACATTTATGGATTTTGCTTTCGTTTTCACATAAGACCTTTTGGCAAACATCATCAGTCTCCGTAATTGTACAGTCAAGGGTAGAGGAGTTCCGAAAAATGTAAAAAAAAAAAATAAAAATGGCCACACCCTGAAGATCATGACAACATTCTGTTTTATTCATTGAATCTTGTCATATAGAAACAGCAAAAATCATAGCTCAAGTGGACAAGGATAAAATGAAAGTGTCAATGAGACCGTAGCTCAACTTGAGAAGGAGTTAATATTTTGCTGAGCACCACCCGAAGATACAAATGAAATTTGGTGATAATCAGATGAGAGATGTGGTTTGTAGAGTGTGCCAAAGGATTCAGTCATGCAAAGAGTAAAATCTAAGATGGCTGCCAGTGACCATGTTTTTCATCGAAATTTTTTCAAATTTGAGAGCTCCCATCTAGAAGGATTCTAAACTTCTAAACATAAATTTTAAAATCAATTCTCCAATAAATGACGGCTGCGGGGTGTGCCGATGGATTCAAATTTGAAATCCAAGATGGCTGTTTTTCAACAAATATCTGTCAAAATAGGAGGCTCCATTCTAGAGGTCACCCCAAAGATCCATATGATGTTGCTGATGATCAGATGAGGGATGTGGAGGTGTGCCAAAGGATTTATTCATGCAAACAGTAAAATCCAAGATGGCTGCTGGCGGCCATGTTCTTCATCGAAAATCATTCAAAATCGATAGCTCGCATCTAAAGGTGATCAAAATCGTGCCTGTAAAATTATAAAATTATCTTGCCTTAAATACGGGCTGCAGGGTGTGCACATGGATTCAAATTTGAAAACCAAGATGGCTGCTGGGGGCCATGTTTTTCATCGAAACTCAGAAACATTTGATACATGTAGCTCCCATCTATAGGTCACCCTGAAGCTACATATGAAGTTTGGTGTAGATCGGATGAGGGATGCGGCCTGTAGGACATGCCAAAGGAAATTGTTGATGCATACATGCCCAGACGCACCGACGACAATACATGGCAATAGCTCAAACTTTATGTTGTATATTTGAGCTAACAAGTGAAACAAGGTGATGAAGATCGTACATCGGGAAACTTGAGGCATGTTTGGCCAACTTGTAATGTTTGCAGGTACCCTCGATCATGGAATGATTAATAAACATGAAGAGGAATAGGCCGAGACAAAACCCATCTATAGATATGCGATACAAGTATAGAGTTCCATTCCGAAACAAAATACATGTGCCATGTTATGGGTCGCAAAATGTAAAGTAAACAAATGTCATGTTCTCCTTTTATATTGTGATGATGTTAGTTGACATTGGTTATCAAGGCCCGTTTTATAAGTCGTGCCAGATAAGGGTTGTGCCAGCCTAATGTAATTAATGTGAAAATGACAAAGTCCAAGATAGCGCGACTGGAGCATGACATAAAACTGGCTTGTCAGAATTTCTCTGGCATGACCTAACGTGCTGCATGTCTGGTGTCGACGTGCTACTGGTATGTGGCTCAACATTGTTTTAAACTATGTGCTAGACATAGGTCGCGCTAAGTTGATTCAGGGAAAATCACTCCCAATTTTGGACCCCTTTGGTGGAGAGCATACGCAATTTGAAGTTTTTAACATCATTACGTCATTCCTGGGTCGTCCTATTAAACGAGACCCGTGTCTGGCACGTTGTATAAAACTGTGTCGGGCCACAGACATGTTGGCGCTAGACCGTTGTCAATATACATTTAAGGCTATGATACGGTACTATGATATGGTACGGGACATGCATGTATTGACTCACAAAGTACATTTCGCGTAATTTTGGAATAAATATATTGCAGAGATATATACAAAGGTTCAAGGGAGATGAATGACAAGATCCCGATTTTGAAACCAACGAAAGAGCTTACAGCTATGAGGAAAGTGAGGTGTGGGAAGGAACAAAATAGAGATTGTATCATGAATAAATAATTGTTATTTGACTGAGAAAATCAATATATATATACATATATACATTATTAAACAATTATGGTTTTCTTTGAGTTATCACTGTTTCAAGTGCATCAATTATTATTTTAACTAGCTTTTTTCCATAAAATCTTCATTAGGTACAAGAAATTCTTGAGAAGGCTGTGACCCGCTGTGTAGCTCGCATAATTGAACGTCTCAAGCAGTGTTTTCTCAAAGAAAATATCCATGCATGACTAGCATCAAGACCCATATGAATACAAACAAATATATATATAACATTCTGCTTCCCTATATATACATGTATTACATCATGCGATGCTGTTTTCGAAAACTGATGGCATTAAGAATATGTACCATATGCTTATTTTTTTTAGAGTCAACAATGAGAGTTAAATATACTCAAGTACACGATGAACCATGTATAATAACCTAATAATTATACCGGACATGAGTAAATGGCTAAATCCATTCACTCATTTTTATTATAATTACCATGTTATTTTACATTGTTCATGCAGAGTATATCATTGTATTTTATATAATCCTTTATTTCCTCCATTAAATGGAGAGCTTAGAGAAAATTTATACGTTAATACCCATTTTTTTGGCCTTTTTCACAGTTGTTATTCATGCAAAATATTCACTCATAAAACATACAAATAAACTTTCTTTATCATAAACCTAAAATAATCTCATAAAATATGTCAAACAAAATAATGACAAATCATCCATCATAAAAGTATTAACTTCAATTTATTCATGTAAAATATTATTAAAATATATGTCCACATAATTATGGGAGGCCCTTTTCACATTTATTATTTATTTGCGCTGAAGCGCAAATAACCTCTATCATTTGCACTTAAGCGCAAATAAAACTTAATATGCATTGATCCCCCCTCAATTAATTTCAAATGGCACAGGCCTAAACACATCACTAAAGTCTATATCAGGCCTTTAGATTAGCCTAATTTGGGGACATTTCGGGAAACCGCGGGGGTTGGTTCGGAAGGGGGGGTACCCCCTTGTGACTATAGGGGGTCCGGGGGTTTCCCCCGTGGAGATTTTTTTTTAAACGTAAGCCTAAAATGGAATCTATCTGGTTGGTTCTGAAGCATTCAGCATGTTATATTACCCTTATAATTTCAAGGTTTGTAAGTTACAATCTGATATTTATTGACCACTTGGGAGTATTGGATCATTTGACATCAACAAAGCCATTTTATAGATGTATGGTGCTTGAAATTTCTCCAAGCAGTCCACCAACATACTGATCATGGGTATTGCCAATTAAAATTTAATTTAATGTGAACCTGAAAAAAGTTAGAAAGTTGATATGTTGTGGTCAAATGAAGCAATATAGTAATAGTTAGTATATACACACACAAACAGGTCATAAAAAGGGTGAAAATATTTAATGAAAATTTAAATCCAGAAAGTTCAAATAGGCTCATCAACAAACAGATATATTATATTAAGTTACAGTTGCCAAAACTGACTGTACAGGTATATCTTATCTAAAAGTCATTACACAATTACTTAGATCAAGTTGATCATAAACACTGCGTGTGTTGAGCAACAGAATCAGTATTTCCTTTATTTTGAACTAATAACAAGTAACTACTGTAACTACTAAACTAGGCAAAACTGATGTTTTAAAGGGGTACTGGACACTAAATATTGCCATTTATTTTATGGGACCATCTCATATTATACCCAACAAGATTTATACAGCCAACAAATGAATAAATTGAGCAATGAATGAGTGCCATATACTCTCATGTGCTTTAAGAATAACTCATTTTCATTAAAATTATCTTGTTGTTTCCATTTTTTCAAAGAGCACCTGTATGAGTGTATTTTGCAATCATCCATGGCATAAATTTATCCATATGTTGCATACATTCTGTTGGATATAATATGAGATAGTCCCATAATGATAAATCATAAAAATTAAAATGCCCAAATTTAGTGTTCATAATGACTTCATTACCCTTTAATGTTTCACTGTAACTAATGTAACTTAATATGTCTGTTTTTGTTGAAGTCCTTGTCAAATATATTTATAATTTCATTGATGGATGTGTTGTCCAAATGGAGTGGAAACATGCGTATTCTAATTAGTTTATCAAGAGTCTCATCTTTTGTCGATCCCTGATGTTTTCCCAGTAACAATTGCATTTGGCTGAAACCTCTCTCGGAAATGGCATTAGAGCAGGCCTTTATATTGGTCTAATTTGGGGATATCGGACATGGCGTGCCGACCATGGTTCGTCACGTCGTGAGAAAATTTTAAAATCTAAACCCGTGAAATGCAATATCTTGCATGGCTTCTAACAGGACATATATCTCGCAATGAAATATATTTCCATCCTGTACTAGTTTAATTGCAATATCTTGCATGGCTTCTAACAGGACATATATCTCGAAATGAGATATATTTCCATCCTGTACTAGTTTAATTGAAGTTTTATTACATTTCTGAAAAATAATTGTGTATTTTTTTTTTTTAATTTGGGGACATCTCTTTAATTTGGGGACATCTCTTTAATTTGGGGACATCGTTAAACGCCGTGCATTTGGGGTAATTTAAAGGCCTGTCTATATAGGCCCACCATATGAGGGAAGCAATCCCCCAGTAACCCCAAGATCCCTTTTATGACCATGGAAATGGTATAGATCTGTGCAGGATTATGTCTTTTTTATAAAATATACAAGATCTCTGGGATGGAGACACAAATTCTTGGGGACAGGGATGCTGATAATATGAAAATAGGGGTTTTTCCCATATTTCAAGTCAATAAGTACACCATATGAGGGAAGAAAGCCCCCAGTAACCCCTACTAGTAAATCCCTATTTATGGCCATGGAAATGGTATATATCTGTGCAGGAGATGTCCCTTTAATAAAATATACTTGCGCTCTGGGAGTGAGGCACCAATTCTTGGGACACCAGGGACAGAGATTCTGATATGCATATGGAACTTTCCAGTCTGTATGGGGCTACTAATATGGGCCCATGATAATATTCTATGAGATGGACTCAATCATTCACAATCAGAGGGTAGTAAGGGAGTGTTAGGTATTTGCGCTTTAGAAGCGCAAATAAATTGATAGACACATATTTGCGCTTAATCGCAAATTATTTGCGCTTAAGCGTAAATGATTTGTGCTTAAGCGCAAATAAATAATAAATGTGAAAAGGGCTTCCCATACATAATTCATAACAAAAACATACAAACTCCCGTCCCGATATATATAGGTATAAACGTAAGAAGATTCGGCCGATAAAACCAGCCAAATCTTCCCAGACCCGCGGTGGCACTAACTTACTAATTAATACTAGTAAGAGCATTGTGTTCATGTTCTGGTGTGCAGGGGCGTAGCAGCCAATAAATTATTGGTACGGCTATATAAATATTGGTTACATTGACAACGAGCCATACATTTATTTTTGACAATATGTTGTTTTGGAATTATAACACTTAAGGCCAAAAAAAACAGTGTTTTGGTTCTCGGGCAATTTTTTTTTCAAATCAATGAGGGAGGGAGGGTTTTATTTTTTATTTTTTATTTTTTTCTGCGCATAGTAAGCATGGACAAAGATACCTTCCTCTGTCTAGTAATATCCAGAAAGGTAGAGGGAACTGTTATGCATATAAACTCATATAGTCTTACCGGTATATAAAAATGACATTGTACTACCAGTGTATGACTGGGATGACCTAACAATATATAATGCCCCTGACATTAACTACTGTTATTGTTGTCTAAAAACTGATACCTCCCCATTCTAATATGTGATCCTGAATTTAGTCCTGCGCCTTTCAATTGTATAAAGTTACAATTAGTGTAAGTTGTTCACAATGACTAATTGTAAGAAGAGCATGAGGATCAGCTAATAATTTTCTTAATTGTAGTCATCTACTTCATGTTGTAAGCCTTTTTAACACATTACATGTTAGAGCTCAATGCACACTAATATTCAACACATATCTGCTATGGACATGTTGATAAAATCAAAAAAAACAAACAAACAAAAATGCGGCCCTTTTTATTCAATGTGGCGGGGCCTGATAAACATTTTAAAACATTTAAAAAGTAACTATACCAACATTCCAATACACCCTGTCACTAACTCGCGGCCATATTGGATCCACCAGGTCCGGTTCCGTTGTTTCATAGAATCCAGCCACGGTTCCGTGGTTTTAGTGCTACATGTCAAAGTTTTGGAGTAGCATTTCCATATATGGATCTTTTGAATTATTCATGACTTCCATATATGGAAAGCTAAGTAAAACCACGGAACCGGACCTGGTGGATCCATCATAACCGCGAGTTAGTGACAGGGCATATTTTAGTAATCGGGAAACGACTTACATACGTCTACATGGTTGATGTCGAATCCGAATGTCATGTCAGTCAGTATACCGTTATAAAGCTACATTATAGTTGAAAGATGGCAATGTGATGGATAGCTCTTTATTGACTGACAACGCAACACAGAAAACATACATTTAAAGGTACTCAATCCGAATTAGCACTCGCAAATCAACCATGCAAGAAATTGTGGGTCATCTTCTGCCCGGAGTTGGCAAAGCTGCATAAAATTCTACCTAGAATCTTCATAACCACGAAATCTTCATAACCAATCAAACATATAACATAGACACAATATACATGTAGAAATATGGAGATTTGTGAAGAGGATTAATTGGACAACAAGCAAAATGCTTTGACATAATTAATGAATAAACACATGTTTTGTTGGTCAAAATCTTTAATAATATATCATCAAAGAACATAATCACTATTAACAATTTCCGGACAACCCACCCTTATTTATCGGGACAACCCGCCCTGAAAATAGCAGAGGGGCGGGTTGTCTCGGGGCATGTAGTCCCGTTCCCGTTTGAATGATGGCGCAAAATAATATTTTGAGCTGATACTAGTCGATCTGTACGAATGAGTGGTTAGAATAGCTTCTTGGGCATATTTTACCACCATGCCATCATAAAGTATCATTAATCGTATCATAATGGCCTCATAATGCCCATAACATGATATTTTGTTGCGAACGGGTGGGTACTGGTTTGTTTATCCACTTAACCAGTTATTTCAAACCATACTTTATCATGTTGCAATGTTTACATAAAACAATGCCGCCAACATTAATTGAGATATAGTTATGTCATACGCTTGAAAATAGTTTGGCTCATGAACTTTGTGAAGGTTGACGCTCATATTTTGTCCATTTTCTAAGAATTAATTGAAAAAAAATAAAATATCAGCTCTCATATCGATACACCAATGGCTGACAATGAAACCTATATACAGTTTTGCTGCAGGTTAGGTAGTATTTTGCGTGAATAGCTCCATAATGTTGAAAAAAATTAGCTTTTTAAAAATTTGGTAGGGGGTATAGTTTGGTTATCAAGAAATATTTCCACGTATTCGACACAAAAGTCTCAATTTTGTTTATCAAAATGTATTCAATAGTGTCTGATAATAGAAATAACACACAGAAATACCAAAAGTTTTTATAGTATATTGTCAACATACTTGAAAAAAAGAAAAAAAAATCATCTTTTTGATGGGGGTATACTTGGATTTTGATAAAAATTTTCAATCTTTATGAAGGAAAAGTTCCAATTTCTGCATTGATTATGTAGATTGATCGTTCCCGATGAGAACAACATATAGGTTTCCCATAAGAATTCGAAAACTTTGTCGTTATGCTGTGTTGTCAGAATTTTGCCATTCCTCAAAAACTGCGAATTGTCGACCCCCTGACCCCAGTCCAATTATTTGAAAAAAACGTCATTTTTTTCAAACACTGCCATTACTACTGACTTTGTTTCATATTCCTAACACCCTAAAGCTGCTATAACTGCATCTGAATATCTGGAAAAGGGTTTTGAAAAAAATCGTTGCCTATGGGAGTATTGCTAATTACATGGACAGTGATTCCTAGGACTGTGGTTAAATGTGTGACTGAATCACATTGTAACACGTTGTGCGTCATTTATCAAGTGATTGGTCGGTAATATTGGGCCTATTTAGTATTATTTTTTAGTAAAATATTTGGTACGGCCAAAACAGTCCGGCCGTACCTAAATTTTAAAACTACGCCCTTGCTCCCAATGCTGGTGTGGATCAAGAGCGTATGTCGGAATAGTTTTCAAGGAGCAGATCCTCTACAGTGAATCTATAACTCACATGGATAAGCTCTAAAAGTGGCATACAAGTCTGTGATTCCTCGGTGTGCCTCGCAACAATACCGGTTTGCGGTACCCACGTGTTGACACACACGAAAATTGCGACGCGCGAGTGAAAAGTCGGTATAAATTTTACGCATTGCAGCGGTGATTACTCTACTCACACTGCAACGATTGTGTCAATAACGCCGACCCGAACTTGACATTGATATTATGATGATGGCTTCCCAACTGTTTCACAATTATTTGTTTGATCGAAAGCATTTTTTTTTTCTCAGCTTGTCAAAGTCAAATTCGATGATGCTGAAAGTATCGATACCTATCTTGTTGGAGTACTTTTTCGCGGAATAACATTTAGACGGAAGAGTAATCAAAAATTATATACGCAGAACACAGTCCCCGTAACAGGAACTTGTTCGTTCAGAATGACAGAATCACAACCAATCATCGTGTACGTTTTATTTGATGAGCCAAAAACATATTTGACTTTGATTATCCTTTATGTAACTTTTTTTTATCTCATGGCTTAGGCCTAGGCCTATAGGAGGCCCACACCCCCCTTTTCGTACGCCGTATTCCATGCCCTGTTATGAGGTACGCCGTATTCCGGCCCCTCTGTTAGGAGGTATTCGGTATTCCAAATATACCGGTATTCGTACGCCGACCTTCCAAAAAATGAAGTTTTCATATATTTGTATGTATTCCATATGGCTGTTAACTGGTATTCCATATTCCACCCTCTGTATTAAGTGGTATTCCGTATTCCATGGGGGTGGGGGTGTGGGCCTCCTATAGGGTAATGTGGTGCATAATGCGACGCGGGGCATAATGCGACAGACGGTCGTTATCAGGCCATATGATTTTTCCATGACTGAAGTTGAATCGCATATTTATTATTTGATCATTGCCAAACATTAAAACATGATATAGATGAATAATTATTGTTAACCATACCCCGGCCATTTTCCTGAAATCAAAACTTTATGGTGCTATTTTTACCCGCCATATAGGGGAGACCGGGGCATGTTGGAACGTGGGGTATATTGAAACACCCCACCTCTCTTGTTCAAAAATAAAACAGCATCTACAATTGCCACTTATTTGTGGAAAACACTCTTGTGTGCACAAATAACACCCACAAAATCGGATTATTCTCAGAATGGTGTAAGAGATATGCACAAAAATCTTTTTTTGGGGGTATGAAGTAATTTTTTCGATTTTCAGGTTTCATCAACGTTCAAGATAAAATTTCGAGACGTAAAGAGTGTAAATTATGTCAATTGATCCAGTTTCATTTCATTTCAGTCATAAATAAAAAAAATTACCGATTAATTAGTGTCTTTCCAATATCGTGTACCATTAGACCCTTTTCCACGTTTGGGGCATGTTGGAACACCCCATTGTGTCCCCATAGTGCGACTTACGGGAAAACCCCATAAAACTTATGCATTGAGCTAGTATAACTAACCATTATGGAAAAAATCAGATGAAATTATGGATGAATGCATCTCAGTTGCTGGCAACCATGTCCTAAATATTATTTCAATACGTTTTCGTTGATGAATAATTATTTGTGTGGCAAATGGGGAGATTTGTATCGATAGCACTAAAACCCCTTCCAAATTTTGCCCTGCTACGTCCCTCCTTTATGTGAAACGACGTTTTCATTGGGTTTGTTGCGTTTTCCAATGATGACGATTTCTCAAACATACTTTATTTACCGGACTCAGCTATTATGTTTTATACTAGCAATTTAATATAGTTATTGGAATATATTAGTGGTTTTACCTCTATTATACATTGGTTTCATATGTGTTCCATATACGATCAGTGTTCTGACTTACCCCGGTCGATGTTCCAATTTGCCCCTGGTTCAAACAACCCGGGGCATGTTGGAACGAATTTATTTTCGACTTTTTCCATGTAAAAGCGAAATAGATCATACATAATGATATGCCATATTTAAAGTCTTTGATATACTTTATAAAATAAGTTGAAAAAAGGAAGGGGCCCAAGCTCACATTTCCATGTATATGTGTGATTGAATAAAAAACGTTCCAACATGCCCTGGTCTATATAAATCAATAAAATGTCTCATTGGTCTGCTGCTATGACTTTAAATAACGCTTATACATTCTTTCAATCCACAAAAGAAAAGAAACTGCAGTTGGTTTTGCATTTATTAAGTTCGGTATGTGCTGATGTTGTAATGTCACATGTGTCTCATTGTACCCCGTGTATGGGGCATAATGCGACGGATTGGGTGGTCGACGGGGAGTAATGGTGTTCAGAAATTGGTGCTTCCTAGGAAAGTGTGAGTAATAATATGTATACTAGAATTATTTATCTAACTTTTAGTTTGATAATTTGTGCCCTTCCATCGTTTTTAGTGGCATGGTGGGGTCTAATGTGCTCATGTGTCTCATTATGCCCCACATTACCCTAACCGTCAAATTACATCTCACTTAGCCTATACCTATTAATCAGTCTATTATTTTGATCAAATTGGACAATATTAATCCATTAAATCACATTCACACCGTGTAATCGATGTGGGCCGGATCGGCGAAACATCTGCTATGCGGCGGTTCCACCTCTGCTTCCGGCATTTAATCCAACCCAAAGTCAACATGGCGGATAGTTTTCGAAAAGTAACTGAGTAAGTATTATGTTTAATAATAATTTAACTGTTCTATCAAGTAGAATGTAATTTAACGAAGATATGGAACTCGATACCAATTATGTGAAACAGTAGTTAGTTGGCGAAAAGTTGAACACAAAATGATATTCTTAAATAAAACGGCAAAATATTTGCCAAAACGCGGTCGGTATTCGCGTAAAAATAATTGTATGCCCGGATATTGGTACATAAGTGTGGTTATTGTGGTGAATCGGATACTCGTACAGCATGTCCAACACAATTCTACCAATAAAACATATTATAAACCGTATTTTTCCAATATATTTGTTTCTGGTTATTGGCAAAAAAATGACAACGCGCAGGTCGGGGTTTGACAACGATGTGAATTGATCTGCATGAAATCGATGGAGATATAAGGGTGTTACCATGCACGAACTGTTGAATATATCCCTGTATAGTGCTAGTTGATAAACACAGTTCAAATTTAAACAATTTATGTCAAAATAACAAACTTAACAGAAAGAAAACAAAATAGAAATGATATTTGTTCTGTCATATATATATTGCATTGACAAGGTTTAGTCTCAAACCGAACAACTTAAAAACATAATGCGAAACGTCCATTCGTGATCATGATGAGTTGATCAGTGCTTCCTCTTCTCATGATTCAGCATGCTACCTTTATGACTATATATATATATATATATTCCTTGCCACACCGAGAACACTGGTATTTTCTTGGAGACGTATATAGGCCTATATGCATATGCAAATGTTCAATGAGGTATTTCTTGGCTTTGAACTTTTGTCCACAAACGTCGCACTCGATGTGTGGAAGTGTCCCGCGCACAGATTCGTGAACGACCTGTGCTCTCTCGGTTGCAAATGAGACATCACACTTCTTACATTTGTGTGGTCTAATTCCGTGGTGTTTATTGACGTGGTCGCTAAACACGCTTAGATATATATAGGAAAAACCCTTGCCACATATATCTCACAAGAATGCTTGTGCACTCCTGTGTGTTCCAGTTTGTGTTTTTTTTCAGTCCCCTCTTCGTTTGGTACCATTTGTCGCACCCTTCCGCGTCGCACCGCAGCACAAGACCCTGGTGTCGGGTTTTTGTATGCTCCTTCAATCGTGTCGATCGTAAAACTTTCTCGGACACACTGGGCATGATATCATCGTTCCCTCGTGCTTTTTGTTGTGGCGGATCATGGATCCGCAACTGGCGAATGTTATACCACAGTCGCGACACTGCAGTGGATACTCGACGGCGTTGTCTCCAGATTGTGCTTAACTCGCCTGCTGCGTGACGACATCGGTCTGCGTTGTTGTTGACTCTCGGTGGTATCTTGTGGTGAATCCGAGTCGGGCACACCCGAGTCATGCATCCATATCGGAACTGAAAATATAAGATACAAAAACATTAGTACAAATGCATGTTCAGTGCCAGACGTTATAAATATCGACCTCATATGTCTCCTATTGTTATCACATACACGGTCGATCAGATCACGATTACAAACTTCACTAAATATTGTCATCAAAGTACATAAAAACAAACTTCAATAAATATGCCATCAAAGTACACACAATAAGGTTACAATACACCAAATGATTTACAAAGGCCTCAGTGTTAACAAATCCCGCGGGCCTGTATTCGCAGGAAAGCTTTGACCATGCACGAGTATTTAAAATTAAAGAACGTCCTTTTAGCCACACGGAAATGTGCACAAAAGTACTTGTAAACGTGGTGGATCACACTGCAGCTTGACAAACGTCATACTACCCTTAAAATTGAGGGGAAAATGACATCGAAAAAAACACAAACACCTCCCATAAATTATTCGCCATTTGCACAGCCATAACCGTTCACCATGTGCCTATATTTGATGTTTCTCGATGGAAACCACGTTGTCAAACCCCGACCTGCGCGTTGTCAATTTTTTGCCAATAACCAGGAACAAATATATTGGAAAAATATGTTTTATTGGCAGAATTGTGTTGGACATGCTGTAGGAGTATCAGATTCACCACAATAACCACACTAATTATGTACCAATATCCGGGCATACAATTATTTTTACGCGAATACCGACCGCGTTTTGGCATATATTTTGCCGTTTTATTTAAGAATATCATTTTGTGTTCAACTTTTCGCCAACTAACTACTGTTTCACATAATTGGTATCGAGTTCCATATCTTCGTTAAATTACATTCTACTTGATAGAACAGTTAAATTATTATTAAACATAATACTTACTCAGTTACTTTTCGAATACTATCCGCCATGTTGACTTTGGGTTGGATTAAATGCCAACAAAGCTCAGAATGATCAGATATTGATTTTTGAAATTTGTTATTTCTCGAAATGTGTACTAATAATTGCCGCAGAAACACTTATTCAAACGGACGAAGATGGATAACTCTAAAATCAAGTGGTAACAATAACGCAATTTTGACCGAGACCATCCTTTTGACGGCGTGTTTCTTGGCCACAAACAATAGAAATAACAAAACTTCAAAAATTTATATCTGATCACTCTGAGCGTTGATGGGTAGGTTCCTCGACTCGAATCAAATATTTTTTACCCCGAAGCCAAAGAAATAGTAATTTATGAGGGTCTGATCGGATTGAGTACCTTTAACCCTTCTTTTGATAAATAACATTAATTCAGATCTTACCACAATGCATGTTTTAGTCTGCGGAACTAATGTGTCAAACAAAATGTCCACTCCGAAACACACCCTGAAACATTCTTTGTATCATGAAATTTATTAAGAAAATCTATAATTTTACATCTACATCCAGGCGACCATGTTTATTAACAAATTGTGGTAAAAAATATGAGGCTCCAATATGTTTGGTGATGATCGGGTGAGGGATATATGTGGTCTGTTGGGTGTGCCAACGGATATAGTCATGCATAGTAAAATACAAGATGGCTGCCAGCGGTCATATTTTTCATCGAAAATCATTCAAATTCCTTAGCTACCATCTGCAGGTGATCAGAATCATGCCTGAAAAAATGATCCGGCCATAAATTCGGGCTGTATGGTGTGCCGATTGATTCAAATTTGAAATCCAAGAATGACCAAGATGGCTGCTGGAGGCCATGTATTTTATCAAAATTTGACTGCTCCCATCTATAGGTTTCCCCGAAGCAACATATGCAGTTTGGTAAAGATCAGATGAGGGATGCAGCCTGTAACACAGGCACCTGCACTGGTATAGTCTATATTGGTATTTTAGTAATTTTCACCAGGGTTAAGCTGAGGGTTCAAACATGATCATCGTCAAGTTTGGATCTAACCAAACAAACAGAATAATATAATATTTTGCCCAGAGCATAAACAGTGTCAAAATCTAATATAATATTCCAAATATTAATATATTTATAGTTTAATTTCAGTTTAATATTTTAATTTCTATCTTGCAATTTTTTTCCTATACATGCGTATACTTTTATATATATACTAGCAGGGTTACCCGGCGTTGCCCAGGTTAATGTATGCTGTGAATATTTGTTGGGAATAGAGAATGCTATTGCTTAAAGTGTTATACGTTTTCTCATAAATTGTGTATTCAAATAGCATCACAAAACATGAGTATTACAGTCATGGAATATAAGTAGTGGCTCACCTTGTCAACTGCCATTCTGTTTATCGCGATTAATCCGTTCCACCAATACTGAAGTATTTATTTATTTACAACTGCGTATACATTAGACGTTATAATATGATACATGAACATCATAAACACATTAGTTCGATAAAAGATGATAATTGGGTTTTACATATTGAGATGTATCAATCAATCTAGTGGGTTGGACTAAGATCTCGAGGACACCTGGTTATCATATCTCCATGAAGATACAGATGTTTCAAAGAAATTTCCAGGTGCTCCTCTGTTCATGGTGCTATATATTGGCTAAATATTCTTAGTTTAAACGAAATGTTGCTGCGCACATATATCAGCTACATGTGCCAGGCACAGAGCGAGATTTTGAGTTGTTTATGTCAGTCGATGAGTCTGTACTAAAACCCTTGTCAGATGTCAGTATTGGTAGGATCCTGAAAAGT
This sequence comes from Siphonodentalium dalli, assembly GCA_032622095.1. Taxonomy (NCBI): domain Eukaryota; kingdom Metazoa; phylum Mollusca; class Scaphopoda; order Gadilida; family Siphonodentaliidae; genus Siphonodentalium; species Siphonodentalium dalli. Next base: position 164,701,199 of record CP136064.1, read on the forward strand.
CTTGTGCTACTAACTGCATTTTCTTGTATATCAGAAGAAACTATATTTGACTGCACAATGTGACCACTATTTTTGAACAGGCCTTCCATATCTCTTGACAAATTGTAACTTTTTGTGGAAACTGTATTGAATGGAACAGACTAAATTTTTTTATTATATATATGCAATCCTCCGACGGTTCGAGGTCTCTCAGTTTGCACGAATATATGTATCTCTTCAATAGAATGATAAATATACATTTAATGCTTCTTCGATAGTTATCTCTTTTTGCTAGCTCATTGTGTGAATGCCTTGATTGCCATTCCCATATAAATATGACTGTTAAGAAGATACAATTGTTCAAGTGACTTTTATATGGGTCACCATATGTCGGGATTGTGAAATGTGAACGCCCAACTACTTAAAATGATATGGAGATGGCCTGGTGACTGTATATAACTTATATGTGGATATCGGCGAATAGCAATCTTATCAATGATAGTGCATATCCGCTCGCCATCCGTGACGCAAACGACACCAAATGTGATTTAATTCATGGTATATCATTAGAGAAAAACGTGTATGAATTTGGTGGAATTTGGTTTATTAAATCAATTGTTGATGCAACGCTGACTCGAACAACGCCATATTGCGAAGGTGATTATGTATTCGTTTGGTGGAAATCAGCGACAAAACTATTTCACCATATTTTTTTAATTTCCCCTCCCACCAACAGCGTCATTTTAGAAAATTTTAACCCGCACCATTATCTTCCTTGTAAAAAGTTACCCCTCTTAGAACGCATTGGTGCCATCTCGATTGTACCGCGTGAAGTTATATATAGAACGCACACAGACAGACAAAAAGACAGACAGACAGCACGATTTTATTTCTTGTATCATTTGAGAAGAACGTGTCTGAATTTGATGGTAATTGGTACTAAAAATATTTTGTGTCAATTTTGGTGACCTCCCGTCCCTATTTCGGACTCAAGCTGCACACAGTAAGACTCATTAGAGATTAGAGATGCATATATATATATGAAATTGGTGAAAATTGGCGAGTATACAAATTCGTATCAAATTTAAGGTCCCCATATCTCTCACCCATAGGGCACCAAGTTGGTGTATCTAAACCACACGATAAGATTCCTCGTATCACGGAGAAGAATATGTATCAATCTGGTGGAAATCGGCACTAAACATATAGATATAATTTTTTGTGTCCCTCTCATCTCTATACACCACTGACTCGAATGGCCCCACTTGTGACATCCTTAAACCACACGATTACACTCCTGATATCATGGAGATGATTGTTTATAAGTTTGGTGATAATCGGCTACTAAACAATTTGTTTATAAAATTTGGTGCCAAACCCTCCCCTCTCCATCTCTCACACAAACAGCACCACTATGGCGTCTTTAAAGCACGATTAGATTCCTCGTATCATGGATAAGAACGTGTATCAATTTGGTGGAAATTGGCGCTAAAAAAATTGTGCATCAATTTTGGTGCCCCTGTCCCTTTCAATGCAACCCTGGCTCGAATGAGGCCGCATTTGGCAGATAAAAGCCACACCATTAGACTCCTCATACCATGGGGATGATTTTGTTTAAGTGTGGTGGCAATCGGCGAGTTATTATCAAATTTAGTGCCCACCCCTCCAAATCTCTCATTCAAAAACAACGATTTGGCGTTGTTAAATCGCACAATTAGATTCCTTGTATCATGAAGAAGAATATATATCAGTTTGGTGGAAATCGGCGCTAAAATAAGTGTTATCAATTTTGGTGACCCTCTCCCCTACCGTTCATCCCTGTCTCGAACGACGCCACTTTTGACATATTTAAACCACACCGTTGGATTCTTCATATCATGGGGATGATTATATGTAAGTTTCGTGGCAATCGGCGACAGAAAAAAAATCTGCCCCCCCCCCCTTCCGGGCACCCCTGACGCGAACGGCGCGACTTTTGCCATATTTAAACCACGCCATTAGATTCCTCATATTATGGGGATGATTATATATAAGTTTGGTGGCAATCGGCGACAATTTATTTTTCTGCCCCTCCCCCTTTTCTGCCCCTGACAACAACGGCGTCACTTTAGAAAATTCTAACCCCGACCATTATCTTTCTCGTAAAAAGCTACTCCTAGTAGACCCCTTTGGCATCATCTAGATGGTCCCCTGTGAATTTCTATAGAACACAGACAGACAGACATTCGCAAATATAGATATAGATAATTCAATATTTACATTTGTTTTGGTTATTTATTCTTAAACATTTCACTTTTTATATAACTCAATATTATAAATTTCAAACGATATCACAGTCCTGGGAATAACTCGACTGAATATAATATTAATAAAAGGCCGTCCGGCCACAGTGTCCCCCGAAAAGGTGGCTTCATTGGGGGCATCAGCTTTTCTGAAAAATAATAACAAGGACCCTAAATCCGATACTAAATTTCAGAATAAAATGGATGGATCGTACTGGATCGTACCCATATTCGAACTTGATCTGTATTTCGAGCTGATAAACTCATATACCAAATTTGATTCAGATATGATCACACAAACTAAAGTTTTCATCTGGAAACCAGAAATTGACAGGATTCTAAGTCGTAAAAGGGCCATAACTCTCACAAAAATGGACAGAGCAAACCCATATTCGAACTTGACTGTATATATAGGCCTGATAAAACTCACATACCAAGTTATCATCCGGAAACCAGAAAATTACAAGATTCTAAGTAAAAAAAATGGTCATAACTCTCGCAAAAATGGGCGGAGCAAACCCATATCCGAACTTGACCTGTATTTTGGTCTGATAAATTCACCTATGAAATTTGCTTTTGATCTAATAACCGAAACTAAAGTTATCATCCGGAAACCATTTCCGGACGCACGGACGGACGAACAGACAGACACCGGCTATTTTAATTGTCCCCCGAGACAATTAAATGAACTAAACATTAACTTTTTAGGGATATGCTCTGTAGGGTGTGATAAAGGATTTAGTGATGCAAAGAGTAAAATCCAAGATGGCTGCCGGCGGCCATGTTTTTTATATAGAAAATCATTAAAATTCGATAGCTCCTATCTAGAGGTGATCCTAAACAAACCTTTAAAGTTTCAAAACAATTCTCCAATAAAGGGAGTGCTGATAGATTCATATTTGAAATCCAAGATGGCTGCTAGTGGCCATATGTTTTTTTTAAACAAATTTCGGGGGAAAAAGGGCGGCTCCCATCTAGAGGTCACTCTGAAGATCCATAATAAGTTTGGTGATGCGTGGATGAGAAATGTGACCTCAAAGGTGTGCTAAAGGATTTAGTCATACAAAGAGTAAAATCCAAGATGGCTGCTGGCAGCCATGTTTTTTAACCATATGAAGTTTGGTGATGATCGGATGAGGGATATGCTCTGTAGGGTGTGCTAAAGGCTTTAGTGTGCAAAGAATAAAATCCAAGATGGCTGTCAACAGCCATGAAAATCGTTCAAATTTGATAGTTCCCATCTAGAGGGGATCCCAGACTCTGAATATCATTGAAATCGGTCAAAGTTTGTTTGAGTTATCGTGCTAACAGTTGCACACAATAAAAAATCGCTAAAAATAGACAAACCAAGTCCCACACCTCTCGTATAAAGAGATTGGACAAACCTGGTTATCGTATCCGTTAAAAATATTGTTGCAACAGACCCATATACCAAATATGAATGAAATCGGTTTACGTTTGTTTGAGTTATCATGCTAATTGTCTCGTGCCTATACTTTCCTCGCCAAACCATAATTCGAGTTTTGAAAAAACTTGACTGAAAAAGGGAATTAAAATGTTATAGTAGACTTTTGATCATTTGACGCATTTCTCACTTCTGTGCAACTAACGCGTGAAAACGTAACTGAAATCATAATTGTAACCAAGCCATGATCACAACATGCATAATGGAATGTAACATACAAAACTCTCGGCAACAAAATAATTGTAAAATGTGATATTCTCGGTCTTTTGATAATATATAGGTCTAGCTGGGGTACGTGCAGTAACTTCACCCACTGGAAAATTTGTCTGGCAATATGACTTTTTTTTTACCCAGTCAGATGGTCGATTATATATATAATTCTAATATAAATTATTATATAAATATATATATAGTTGGCATTTGGGTCCACTGTTGATCAGTTCGTGTTTACAAATGTCCAGGGACACCATAACAACCCAAATCTTTGGCCAGTTGAGAATCTCATGTCTGACCACAGGGGTTTGTAACATGCTCCGGTGTCCACTCCCCCACCCAACCCCCTACACTACCATTATTAGCACGCCAGCGTGTATACTGTGCTTGAAAATATAAAATCGACTGGTGTTATGGGGGATTAGGTCGATGTAAAAGTAAAAATGGGCCGTTTTAAAAGCTGTAGTGTTACCCCGCTTAATAAAATAGTCCGACACAGATTAGCATATGTGCTGATATTGATATTACCACACCCTTTGGAAAGCATGCGATCGTGTGGTAATCAAAGATGGATTTCGACGAAATTTGATACCTAGGGGTAGTTTTGTCCGGGTCAAATCGTGACCCCGACCTGGACCTTCAAAATGGTCAATTCAAGGTCAAATCGGGTAAAACGGATGGATTTCGACGAAATTTGATACCTAGGTGTACCTTTGTCCGGGGAGTGTTTTGGACGGTCAAATCGTGACCCCGACCTGACCTTTAAAACAGTCAATTCAAGGTCAAATTGGGTAAAACGGGCGGATTTCGACGAAATTTGATACCTAGGGGTAATTTTGTCCGGGGAGTGTTTTGGACGGGTCAAATCGTGACCCCGACCTTCAATATTGTCAATCAAAGGTCAAATCGGATGGATTACGACGAAATTTGATACCTAGGTTTACCTTTGCCCGGGGAGTGTTTTGGACGGTCAAATCGTGACCCCGACCTGACCTTGACATTCAAAATGGTCAATTCAAGGTCAAATCGGGTAAAACGGACGGATTTCGACGAAATCTTATACCTATGGGTCCTTTTCTCCGGGGAGTGTTTTGGACGGGTCAAATCCTGACCAAGTACGTTAATCCAGATAAATCTGGATAAAGGTACATGTCCTGACCTTCAAAATAGTCAATTCAAAGTCAAATCGCGCCTTTCGCCGGAAAGCATATGGGAAACAGCCTGGACGAGGTCGGGCCCACCAGCTAGTGTAATAAAAAAGACAGCTTGAAGAATGTAATGTATAACACGAGAAACCTTGATATATGGAAGTATCCAAATTTCCCACATGGAACTTGAAAGCTAGTTTATATTATAATTTATATTTATGGCTAATAATATGATCTTGTTGGCGTTACCATTTCTGACTATGGTTTTCTTGTATAATGATGTTTCTGGAACTTCACCGATCCAACTCTAATTTGGTATGTAGGGCTACTTTGATCATGGGAACAATATGGGTGGGTCCAATTTCACGTGTGACCGTGTCCTTGACCTCGCTCATATACACATGATTCTGGACTGATTGAACAATAGTTTTTTAGCTCAACTTTACTTGTTACGCCACAAGGTGGTGTAAGTTGTTTTTCATTTTTTGATAATCTGTGGAGCACTGAGCGAATGCATTGTGCGAGAAGGTCTTTTGTACCTTGCTCAATCGTACCGATAGAATCACGTAAATGCTGAAATTGTAAAGTTAACGCCACCGTAAATAATATGTTCTTGAAAATATAACTGAAACATACCGATAGAGTCAGGACAAGCTGAAATTGCAAACTTAAAGTCACCGGTGTAATAATATGTTCTTGAAAATATAAATAATCTGATAGCCTGAAAATAATGTATAAGCCATTGGGAGCCCCTGGTGTAGTGAAGTGAATTATGGGTAATTTTAATTGGAGTGCGCATGTCTGTTCTGTTGGAGACTTGGAGTAACCGCCATCTTTTATTTTCTGGTGATCAAGTCAAAATTGTATCGTATACACAATGTGTTTGTACCGATGGATGTATCGCGACTCGACTCGTGGTCATATAGCCCCTATATAACCTATGATCACGAAAACGAGCAGAGTCGCGATATCTGATAGAATTCGAGGAATCGTACATTCACTTTCAATAGTATAAATTCACTGCAATCTGCCGCGGAATTCCCAAAATAATGTAGGCTACTTTCATTTTCAATAGGTTTTCCGAATTTCCACTTTCACCACGCAAAGCTACCTTAGTTGACACATATATATGCACACTGGCTGAGACCATGACAAATAGTTTATGTAGCATATTAGCATTGCTTCTTTCATTTAATTAAAGCTTACCTCGTTAAAACGCATGTCATATTTGTTTACAAATTGCATTGGGTGCGACGTTTTGCAGTATGTCCCTATTTGTGGAGTTCACTTTGCGGAAGTCCCCGAATTCGCGGAGTTCCCCTAAAATGGCGATATATGTAGATATTAACGAGGGAACGGGTTCGTATATATGTCAATTGATACATATTTTAAACAAATAACGACACGATCATCATAATAGAGGTCTGTTCTATCAATTATATATGATCCGAGTTCACTTGGTGCAAATCAAACGGCGATAAATATTCTCGTTTGCCAGAAGGACTCCTTAAAGTTGTGAATAAGATGAATATTTATTAGATGTTATTTAACAAGTCAATCAAATAATATTATTCATCAGTTAGCGCCTATATTAGCGCTAACTAATGAATAATATTTTATATTATAATTTTTATTTATGGCTAATTAATATGATCTTGGTGGCGTTACCATTTCTGACTATGGTTTTCTTGTAATGTGCCTGCTTTACGTTATGGTAATATACAAGAGACAGTGGAAACATACAATTTCCCCATGTTTGCCATCGCCCAATTTATCCGAGGAATGGCATCAATGTCGCCACGGGTGTGTCGGCGATTGATTCATCTTTCATTTAATTTAATACTACAAATGCCCCTCAATTCCATTTCTATCCATAGAATAAATCAATAAATATTTTCTCCCAAAAGCATCAAATATCCAAGTTGTTCTTAATACTAAAAACATCATGTGGCAATATAATACGACTTCCCTGTCGTCACCCAAAGTTTTGAGTTTCTCAAAGAAATATAACTCTATTATGCCCATCTGATGATTTCCCAAACACCCAACCCGATCCAGCTTATTCTAATGGATAAAACATGTTACAATATCATTAAATGCTAATTGCAGATATATCGGCTAATAATGTATCTATATAGGGCATATATATAGGGACGGCCACACAAGGACAGTGCAGGGGGGGGGGGGGTCAGCGGAGCATGTTACAAGCCCCTGTGGCCTGACGCAACATGAGTTGCAAATTTCAAACCATACTGTAGATTGAAATTGTTCCGATAGTTTGATTTTCCAACCATGTAAATAGTGTGAATTGCTGTTTTTACACTTATAAGTGCCACCGCAGACGCTGCAATTACAATCGTAAGTGGGGAAAATCACAGGTTGAGAAAAGTGGCTTGCACGTAGCTAGAAGATGCTACGGTGCTGCGATGTCTGCAGCTACAATTTTATCCATGTGATCGAGCACGTGCTAGCATTTAAATTGTGAGACATTGCAACCATAGTCATGTGACAGTTACGATCACGTGCATTACCAAGGTCACGCCACAATTTTCCTGGTAAGTATCAAACATTGCTTCATCGCTACGATATGGCTGCGATATTGTTGTGAGCATGTGCAGTGGATACTCCACCTGCAATTTTCCCCACTTACGATTTTAATCGCAGCCACTGCGGTGGCACTTAAAGTAAAATATTTTCCTGCTTTTTGGGCTGAATCAGCCATTAGTTGTATATAGATATATTCATCCCATTTTCCCAGTGTAAAACAGGAATGATATTAAATAATTTATTCATTTTACAATCAATAATATTCCTCATCAAAATCAGCTTCACTAGCATCACCAGCTTCATCATCATCATCATCATTATAATTATTTGAATTGTCCTCAAAGTCTAGATCATTTTCCTCATCACCATAGTCATCATTATTGTTATCATTGTACCAATTGAATGGCCTTATTTTAGAATCAGATGTAATCCCTGTTGTATTATGGGAAGTGTTGTTTTTATGTTCTGCTGCTCGTTTTATCCGCTCCAGTATATAATAGTCTTTATCATCTTTACTATCGCTGTCGTCATCATCAGAGTCTATTTCTTTATCATCATGCTCATTGAGGGGATCATCTTCATCCTCAATATCTCTCTTTTTCCGCTTCAATAAATCATCGTCATCATCATCTTCATTATCATCAGCCAAGTCAAATTCTTCATCATCATCGAAATCGAAGGGCTCATCATCGCTATCAACATCTCTCTTTTTCCTCTTCAAGATATTATCATAATCACCTTCATCGAAGTCAAATTCTTCATCATCATCCAAATCAAGTGGATCATCATCGCTATCAACATCTCTCTTTTTCCTCTTCAAGATATTATCATAATCACCTTCATCGAAGTCAAATTCTTCATCATCATCCAAATCAAATGGATCATCATCGCTATCAACATCTCTCTTTTTCCTCTTCAAGATATTATCATAATCACCTTCATCGAAGTCAAATTCTTCATCATCATCCAAATCAAATGGATCATCATCGCTATCAACATCTCTCTTCTTCCTCTTCAATAAATCATCATCATCATCGTCTTCTTCATCATCATCATCAAAGTCAAATTCTTCATCATCGTCTAAATCAAATGGATCATCATCGCTATCAACATCTCTCTTCTTCCTCTTCAATAATTCATCATCATCATCTTCATCATCATCCAAGTCAAATTCTTCATCATCGTCCAAATCAAAGGGTTCAAAATCACTTTCAACATCTCTCTTTTTCCTCTTCAATATTTCATCATCATCGTCATCTTCATCATCATCCCATTCAAATTCTTCATCATCGTCCAAACCGAAAGGCTCATCATCGCTATCGACATCTCTCCTTTTCCTCTTCAAGATATCATCATCGTCATCATCTTCATCATCATAGTTGAAATCTTCATCATCATCCAAATCAAAGGGGTCATCTTCACCATCAACATCTCTCTTCTTCCTCTTCAAATTATCATCATTATCTTCATCTTCATCATCAAAGTCAAACTCTTCATCTTCATCATCATCATCATCATCCAAATCAAAGGGGTCATCTTCACTATATCTCTTTTTCCGCTTTAAGTTATCTTCATAAGTTATCTCCTTATTAATATCCTGATCAAGGGGGACTTCTGCACTATCAATATCTCTCTTTTTCCGCTTCAATATATCATTATCGTCATCATAAGAGTCTGTATCTTCATCATCGTACAGATCAATGGGTTGATCATAGTTTATTCCACTGTTTATCTCAGCGTTATCATCATCCTCATCCTGAATGGTGACTATATCATCATCATTGATATTTATCTTGGTTGTCTCGGAGTCGTCATTGTTCAATGAAAGGAATGTCTTTCCATCGTCAATCTGAACTGTTGCCTTGGGAACTTCAATATCTGAAATTATAAGCCAAGATATTTCAGAACATTTTTTTCCCCAAGAATTGAGAAATTGAGAATGAAAAATCAATGATGTCCAGGCAGGATCCAAGCCTGAGTTTTGTGTGCCTGTCATTTGTAGAATGAGGTCCCCTGAGGGTGAATTTTGTGATGCTATCCCGCACAGCATAAATTCGCCCTCTGGGGACCTCATTCTTCTTGGGCCTCATATTCTCTGGAAAGTTTCTTTATCTGACATCAAATTTCTGTAGAAACCCAAATTGGCAGAAAGAGGTTCCCAGAGGGTGAATTTAGTGATGCTAGCCTGCTATGCGGGAGTGCTTCACTAAATTCACCCTCTGGGAACCTTATTCTGCAAACGACACACTAAACTCAGGCTTGGCAGGAATCCATGATGCAACCTCTGTTTGGATCCTGCCGCAGGATCCAAACAGAGGTTGCATCATGGATCCTGGCATATTCCCATTGTAGGGCCCTGTGAATTGATTTGATCCTATTTTAAATCATATGTCTGATTTGATCTGAAATCAGTTCTCCTGATTAAAATTCTGTTTTTCTTCTCTTTTTTTTTCTTTCTATAATACTGTCAGCCTTTAAAGGGGTACTGTACACAGAGATAGGCGATTTTTTTGATTTACTCCCATTGAAATAACTTTCAAGTTAGATTGTTTTCGTGTTATATGAGTTTCGTATAAACCTAATTTAGCGATGAAAATCTTGATCTTGGAAACAAAAATATTACGATTTCAAACTACGCGCCATGGTTTGACCTTCACCGGAGAAGACGCATGTCGCAGAAAGAACCGGAAGTTCATTGCTCACAGTTTCGATTGATGACTTCAATCTCTTCCATCGAACAATCTCACTCCCTATAAAAATACTTGACGATTTATGACTCTTGTTTCTTTCTCCTTTTTCCGAATCGGTTATAACGGGCCTTCCTTTTGCAGGTAACATGTTTTGTTTGCACTCAATAATGTAATTAGATTCCAAAATATACAGTAAGATAAATCTTAAAGGGGTACTGTACCCCAATTTCAATAAATTCCCAGTGACAATAGCGATCTAATATGAATATTATATTATAAAATAACTAATTCGAGTCGACGATGTCTACTGAAAAATTTCCGGTTAACAGGCTATCGTAAAAGTAACATTGAATTATTTAATATAAAATAATTTATGGCTGGAGTCATAAAATGGAGAATTATGCCATTACGAGTTACCGTTCTTGAAATCGCATCTGTTGTGTGTCTTTTATCGACGGCCGTTCGTGAACAGCTATACTTAAAGTAATTGACCACATCTAATGTGGTGTCACCCCGGTAATACTGCAGTATTATACTGCAGTAACCTCCAACACTGCGGTAAGGTTACCGCTTCAATACTGACTACTGAGTGTACCGCGGTTGCACCATGATGCATGTGGTCCCTGTTCACAGACATGAAAATAAAATGCAGTGATTCTCCTCTCCTTATATCTGTGGAACTTAAAGGCAATGATCATAGATGATGGCCTTTGTTAACCCTTTGAGTGCCAGGTCGATTTTCGTATCAACCCATATACCCTGTGCCAATGCATTCTCTTATATATGCGAGTCGACCATAGGTCGCCTCGCATATATAAGAGAATGCATTGGCCAAACAATTTTTTTTTTTTTTACATTTTTTTTACAATTTTAATAATTTATTCTTATATTCTTTAACAGACTTATTTTGTAGGCACTCAAAGGGTTAAAGGTTATAATTTAGGGATAACATTTACCAAATTATGAAAATTTCCCTAAGAATATACTAATAGTATAGAATGATGATCATATTTTGAATGCGTTATTATCCAAAAAACACACTTTGTATGCGACGAGCGTTTGTTTTATATACTGCATAATAATAGTGAGCGATAAGCAAAACACTCAACACTGTGGTGTTTATTTTGGTCGAGAGTGATTCATGGTGACCCAATCAACATCGAAATCTTGAGAGGTGAAGATTAGTAATAGCTATACTGGAATGTTGTAAATAACTTGGTGGTATTTCTAACAAAAGTTCAATTAGTGGGGTCTCCTCGGTGTTGAGTGTTTTGCTTATTGCATTACGTACATGTACTGTTTGTTTACATAATATGGCATTTGTTTACATAACACAGAGTACTAACATGACATAACATGTCGCAATTTACGCGACATTCATGATTGGTATAAGAACAAAATACTGAGCGAATTTGAATATGTCGGAGTAATATAGTGTTCAGACGAGTATGTAGCGTTGAAATTGGAATACAGACAATAACACTAAAGCATTCAGACAACTGTGATGCATCTGTTATCGTCAAATTAATTTATTACGGATAGATTGATTTGCTGCAATTGCAATATTGCATTTATTCCATATCGAACTTTTAGCTGCAATTTTTTTTTTTTTGTATTATTGATTCAAATTTGATCAAATCATGTCCAGTTGTCCATCAGCCCAGGTGCATCCCATGATCTATAAATAGACAGTACAATCTGTAATAATATCCGTCAAGATTAAATGCGGGATTCCAGGACATGTTACAAGGGATTAGGGAATGATGTACAAAATCATTTGACAAAACTCATCAGCCTTCGATCCGTATACTGTTATTGAGCGCTGGAGTAGTTGAAGAGTGCAAATTGAATGTTCAATAATTATATAAATAATACACTAGGACTCTGAAATGCGATTGTGATATTAAATCCTTATATAAAAAATATCCATATTAATTATTATCTTGAGATCAATGAATGAGCATGCAAGTAATGATCGTACAGGAGGGAAATTCTTCTGACATACAGGCAACTGACAATTGGGTCTCCAACCACTCCAGGGAATATTTCTGCTGAAGTTAATTTAAGTACACTTTTCGATATGATAGTGACAAAGCTAAAATGCAGCTGACTGCCAAATTTCACAATTCAAGACATATTAGTTGATAAGAATTTGGGCCATAATAGTAAATGAATTCCAACATACTGTAACTCATTACTGGATGTCATGTGATCTCACTGAGGCCAAGTGCTATGAAAATATCTGTTTGCTATCACACTATCAAAAGTTTTTCAAGTTGGGTTAACTTGGGTAGGAAGTCCCTGAGGGATTTAATTCATTCATGATGGGAGCTGCGCTGGTGCAGCATTAAAGATCACATTGGGAGCCTCTATATATGAGAGAATGCACTGGCTTACAAGATTAAGGTAAATATTATTAGGACAATGTATCCTTTATAAATATATGCCGGGCTCCCTATGTGTGACTCGCATATACATTTATAAGAGAATGCTTTGGCACAGGTTTTTCGCAAAATTTCAGGAAACTCCAGTCATTTATTAAGCTGATATCATGAAATGGACATGTTGACAAGCAGGCCCCTTAATTCAGACTGTTCAGCTTCGGCAATCCACTATGGCAACCCTTTGCCATGGCCCAGCTTCAGCAAATGGCTTCGGCATTGCTCATTGCCGTAGCCAATTATGACGGCTCGTCCTATGTACAGACAGACAACTGAAAACTGAAAAAAATTTAACCAAAATTTCATTTAACATAGTGAATCTGTTGCAAAAGAATTATTTGGGGCCATGTTTTTTTTTACCATTTTTCGGGAAAAAAGGCAGGCTCCCTTCTAGAGGTCACACCGAAGTTCCATATAAAAATTAGTGACGACTGGCTGAGAAATGTGACCTGTAAGGATTGCTAAAGGATTTATTCATACAAAGAGTGAAATCCAAGATGGCTGCTGGCAGCCATGTTTTTTATAACCGAGTTCAGTACAAACAGTAAGCGCCCATCTAGAGGTCACCCCGAGGATCCATATGAAGTTTGGTGATGATCGGATGAGGGATATATATGCACTGTAGGGTGTGCTAAAGGATTTAGTGATGCAAAGAGTAAAATCCAAGATGGCTGCCAGCGGCCATGTTTTTCATAAAAAATCATTCAAATTCTATAGCTCCCATCTAGAAGTGATCGTAGATTTCTATCATTTTCATATACCGATTATAGTTGAAATGGGTCAAAGTTTGTTTGACTTATGACGCTAATGGTCAAGAACAATCAAAATAGCTAAAACAAAGCCAAACTAAGGCCCATAACTCTCGTATAAAAGATTGGACAAACCTTCTTTTCGAACTCAAGCTAGATATTGTTGCAAGAGATCCATATACCAAATATCAATTAAATCGGTTGATGTTTCTTTGAATTATCGCGCTAACGGTTGTCCACCTGCCCACCCACCAACCTCTCCAAAGCATAAGTCAAGTTTTTTTTATAACTTGATAAAATGTAGATGAAATAAGTGAGGACCGCAACTGGGTGAATATATGAAATTTGGAGGAAATTCAAAGTTCAAATTCACAGAAAAAAACATTTCCATGTCGAACATGTCAGATGACTCACCATGAATTACATGTAGGGTTTTTATTATTTTTTATTGCCATGGTAACATGACTTAATCAAGCTAAGTAGTAAAACATGTCACTCCTGTTACTAACAAACAATCAGCTTACACAAATAGCAGTCATTTCATCCAACTAAAATATATTTATTGTTATCTATCACCTTTTGTTACGTCTTGGAGATGAATCAGCTTGAATAAGCTCATCATAGCAAATATGTTTAAAATCTCTATTTAAAAGCATTGGTCAACTCACACATTTATGACATAAAAGTACAAAACTGATTACTCTGTAGGCCATGAACTTTCCAAGTTGATTATATTTGCATAAGTATCGAAACTGTGTACCAATCCCAATATAATAATAACTGTTTTCTTTGGATAAGTATTTTTTTTTTTATCAAAATATAAATATACACTGGTATTAAACAGGAGTGACATTTTGTTATCAGCAACGACCCTCCTGGTTTCACAATGTGGCCATATACATTGAATTTTGTACACAATAATGTTATGTTGCTCAAGTATCTTGCTTTGACTTCTTCAAAAACTCAAACCATGTTTGGCAAGGTCAACACTCTGGCTGGCACTCAACTGGTGGGCATCAACAGATGGAAAGCTTTCCAATGAATGGCAACAAGCCATATTTCTGACTAAATCCTGCAAAATTACCCATAATTCTGCTGTGGTTAAGGAGTCGATTATTTAGGGCATTACTTTAACTGGAATCATACTAGTAAGCTGATTCAGATGAAAAATAGGTTTGGGTTTTCACAATTCACTCTGTATAAATTGGTCTGTCTGTGGACTCACTGGACTGTGGTTTATATTGAGAATTCTGACCATTTATAAAAGTATGCAACTGTTTTACTTGTTGGTGGGTTTAACTTGGAATTAAAGGTTAGCCGACCACAGTGTCCCCCGACAACGTGGCAAGTCGATGCCGCTTTGTTAAAGAAATTTTTTTAAATGTTGAAATTTTCTATATACATGTTGCACATCTCCAATATGTGGGTAACAATTCTCTGAAGTTTCAAATATCTACAATCAAAACTGTAGGAGGAGTTGATTACACCATGAAGGTACCCTCATACAGAAAATTATAAGTCAAAAAGGGTTAATAACTCCGTAAAAAAAATAAAATCTGTCATCTATATACATGTTGCACATCTTCAATATACGAGCAACAATATTCTGAAGTTTCAAATCTCTGGGATGAAATCTGTAGGAGATGATTACACCATGAAGGTACTCAAAAGTGTGACGGATGGACGGATGAATGGATGCACGACGGATGGAGCCCGTTTCTATAGTCCCCCGAAAAATTAATAAAATTAATTTTTCGGTGGACAATAAATATCAAATGATGTTTTGCTGTAGCCACCAAGACTATAGTCCCTGCATCTCTGATGTGACTCTTCAAGATAGTATAAAAACTTATTTTGAATCAAACCGGAATACCAAATCATTCATATCCATTTGATTCTTCAATACTAGGACTGGTAGTAGGTCACATGTGACTTTTTCCATTAAAGACCTAGCTGGGAGCTGTATAATATCACACTTCAGCCCTGGGAATTAAGGAAAATTTGCCTGGGCGATATATTTGCCTAGGTAAAAGAAATTGGCCTAGGCAAAAACAGATTTTACCTAGGCAATTTTGCAACAATATTGCCATCTCAAATTAATATGATTCAATAATAACCTGAAATGCTTAGTTATTTTGGGGGAACATTATTTCCAGGCCACTACTCAACATACATGTATATGTACAAATCCACATTGAAATCATGTCCAAAACCGGGTAGCTACATGTAGTTAATTACTGGCCCAGTGCCATGGAAACAATTGTAGGACAATATACAATGTATGTAAAGAGTGATTTAAAGGTACTCAACCCGATAAAACTCCTCTCAATTACTATTTCAATGGCTTCGGGGGTCAAAAAAATTTGATTCGAGTCGAGGAAGTCACCCATCAAAGCTCAGATTTGTTAGATATCGATTTTAGAAATCTATTATTTTTCATTATCTGGAATTCTTACTGGCCCAGTACGTAGTCAATTATTACCACTTGATTATAGAGTTATCCATCCTTGTCTGTTTGAATAGAATTTTGGCGTAAAATCTCGAGCATGTTACCAAATTGACGGCAGTTATAAGTACTCATCTCGAGAACTTAAGAATTTTCAAAAATCAATATCTAATAACTCTGAGCTTTGTTTGATGGGTTCCTCGACTCGAATCAAATATTTTTTACCCCCAAAGCCAAAGAAATAGTAATATAGGACCCTCTGATCAGATTGTTGTTGTTGGAATCTGTTGAGATGGGAACCCTCTTTACGGGTTGAGTACCTTTAAGGAAGTCATTTTGGATAAAGAGGTTCTATTTACAAATACATTTTAGTAACCCAATTAACTTGTTTTACCTAGGAAATATAATTGCCTAGGCAAACCGATTTTGCCTCTGCTTTTACCTAGGCATTGCCTATTGCCTAGGTTAATTCCCAGGGGTGCACTTTAATTTATGGTTTTTATTTTGAACAGAATTTACTGTCCTATCAATTTCTGATATTTTATATGTGGTAAATTTAATGAAGTTGACCATGACCTGAATGTGGGGAGGGCGGTTGGGGGGACTTGCAAGATAACAAACGACAAATATAAAACATATATTTAAGATGCATTATCTTTGGCTTCGGGGATAAAAACAAGGAAAACAGAGCGAGAGCATTTATTTGCTCCTGCACTTCAGAAGACGGTGTAATATAGCACCGATACTCACGGGCTCTAAATAGAAGTGCAAGCCCAAATAATAGTGCAGAGGGAAATTCCATTGAAAGTTAATAAAAGTGCAGACCCAAATAATAGTGCAGGGGGAACTCTGAGCAAAACAACAACTTTGTTTAAATAAATTATTTGTATAGCATGTCAAGTATAGGAGTCAACATAGTGGTGTTTTATTCAATATTTAACTGTTCACATGTACATGTATGCCATACTAGTATACACGGTACTTGAATATGTACATGCATAAAGTTATCAGTAAGCTCATCATTATGATATCAAAATCATATAGAAATCTTGAGTTTGTGCCGATTTCAATTTCATACCCTCAAAATTAGTAAACGTGCAGACCCAAATAAGCACTGTGCGGGAGGGGAATTTTCCAAGAAAATAATAAACGTGCATGCATGTTTGTTTGGAGCCTAAGAGTAACATAATAAATTGGGTTTTTCTCAAACAAATGTCATTGTGGGATATACTTATGTCCAGTTACATTTTCATATGCCCGGCCCCCTACTCTTGAGTGCGTAATAAAAGTACAGGGTGGAATAATAGTACAGGTTGGAAAATGTCGCGTAACTGAATAATAGTACAGGGCGGAATAAACGTACAGACTGGAAATATTAGTACCATACATCCCAACAAAACGCACCATCTGACTGGTTTACTGATGCCATGTGACATAAATAGTTTCGATGGATAGCCAGGTCTGTGAATCTACAGTGTGCTGATCACTGTCAACAATCAGAGTTCATTTATCTATGAATAACACAATTTAAGATTGGTGAATTATTTCTTTTGGTTAATTTAATAAACGTACAGGACCAAATAACGATCGTATAGGTGGGAATTTTACCTCGATTTTAATAATCGTACATGTATGTTTATTAGGCACTCAAGAGTAATTGAAATGTGACAATGTGATGGGGAAAGGATCTAAATAAACCTTAAAAAATAGTTCAATTACTTCAATATTGAATCAATAATTACAGTCACAATAAGCATTTTGACAAGAGGGACGAGTGCGAATTTTAGCACCAACAGTGAAGTATTAAATTGAATTATTAAGTTATTATATTCTCATTATTTTGTCATAAAATAACTCTTCCCCACATTTGGTTTATGAATATTTTTTTTTACCTACCGTACTTTAATATTTTCCCAGCCCCAAGAATATGGGTTGGGAGAAGGAAGCACAAAGCTTTTAAGGATGGCCCTACTACATGTACCTACCATCAGCATTCCTCTTTGTGATCTCCGCATGTTGCAGCTCATCTTCAACAATCTAAAATAAATTTGGAGTTATTAAGCTTCAGGCCCGGGTTATGATTTCTTAACAAAATATAATTTGAATAATGCAGCCCTCTTAATTCAGATTGTTTTGCTTTGGCAATCCGCTACGGCAATGGTATGCCGTGGCCCAGTTTGCTTCAGCAAATTGCTTCGGCAATGCTAATTACCGTACGGTACAGTGTAGTTTCCAGTAATTATTTGGGGGACACCTGTTTTATATGCCAATGTCATATCCGAAGGCCGCAGCCCTAAGTTGGGGGATAGTATGGGAGGGGTAGCTTCCCCCTGGAACTACGTACTGCCATAAAATGACAATTTATTGTTTTATTTGATGATTTATTGTTAGTTGGGTTTGTTTACGAGTAGTAATGGTCAAAAACAAATTATCTGAGTATTTTTTCTTCTTTCCAACTGTTTTTGGGCGCCTGGAGTTTGGGCGCCCATACCTGTTACAGGTACCAAAACTGGCCTGGAAAATATACCCTGGTACGGTAGCCAATTATGAAGGCTGATAATGTATGTTGCAGCCTGCAGGCAGAGATTAGACTCATTTGAACTCTCAATAAACATGTGATTGATTGCTTTAATTTTGATAACCTCAATGTTACAAAGGCATAACTCCAATTCCAGTCCACGTGACTGACATTACATTCAAAGAATATTTCATTGCGGTGATACCAGCAACATGTATAAATATATAATCTTATTTCTATGTGTGATGTTGGCTTGTGCCAGGGTGCACCCAAAAATGTGCATTTATCTGAATTTAGTCAAGCGATGATAAAATGGCATCGTTCAATGTTCAATGTGACTGACATTACATGAAAATATCAAGGCACATTGCCAACTTGTTTTCAAATTAAATTTGTCTTAAATTTACAGAAACTCATTGTTTTTCTTTGTTAATTTTTCATGGTAGATATTTCAAGATAATGTAAAAGCAAAATTTAAGCTTAGAACTATATTAAAATATTTTTTGTTGTCCAAATTATGCGTGACTGACATTACGCTATGAAATATATCAAGTATTTCCAACAGTTTCTGATCCAAATGAGTAATTAGTGCCCTATACAGCCCTATAATCATATTTTTACGGGGTTTAAATGCATTTAATATATTTTATTACCATATATACAGCACATGAACATGACATTGGCTAATGTAAGCGTGATTGACATTACACAAAATTATCCAAGATACATGGTAACTGGATTTCAAATTTAAGTTGTTTTACATTCAAATAATTTAATATGAACACCTTTTTCAATTATTGTAGTTGGAATTTCAAAAAAATATTATGGATAGACTAAATAATGTCTGTGACTGATATTATATGATTAAATTTGTGCAAAACATTAGCCTACGGTTTGAACAAATTCGCAATTACCTTTTGCACAAGTTTTTCAGACAATACTCACAATAGTGTTCGGAGACCGGGAAAATGGGAGGTGATTTGCGTAGTTGTCTTATACTTTGGCAAACATTTTCAATAAATGCATATTACATTTCAGTTGGATATTTCACATCAAATATATGTTGAAATTTCCCTGGTACAGTTTGTTTACCAGTATTTAGTGAGATATATTTTGTTTTTATACAAGTTGAATAAATAAATAAGTGGATAAGAATCGTCATTGTATGGCAGCCTCCCGTGAAATATGATAACATAATACTGAGACTTTCTCGTAGAAGTTGAATAACTCATTACCACAACAAAAGTCTGAGCACACTGTTTATTATACCTGGGAACATGAATTTCTGAATATATAACCTAGCTGATAATTTTCAGCCCACTTGTAGTTAGGGCTGTAACAATGCGGAAGTTCACATTGCAATGCACATCCCAATGTTTATGCTTCGATGGGGTGTGAACCATGATGCACAATTGCTAGTTGTCACTACCGCGGTACATGTATATCTATGAATTAATTCAGCCTCGTTCAGGCTCATTGTATTAAATGTAGTGATAAAGTTGCTCATTGCCCAAATGGTAACCAATCTGATTCATGCAATTAGGAAGGGTAAATTGCCTACTAACTTTCTCTTTCTCATTGATGAAATTGATGTCACTCTTGGAAATAAATGTTGAGAAACTGAATTCTTGAGTGTTGTTAGAAAGAATTTGATGAGTTTTTATTCAAAAGTGTGCCTTTCATAAATCGTGATGTATCACTTCAGACCAGTCCTTCCCAGGAGACGGGAGTGATTGCTCTCGCACCCGTACGCACTCGTAATTTTCAATTCACGGGTGCTAAAATTTGCACTCGTCCCTCTTCTCAAAATACTAATGGAGACTGTAATTGCTGGTTCAATGGTGAACTATTTTAAGGTTTATTTAGATCCTTTACCATCTCAGTTCAACTATGGCATACTAAAGTGTAACTAGACATAGGTCTATTCCACAATGACTTTTTGTTTGAGAAAAAACCCAACTTACAATTATAGTATGGGTGCAATATTACACCCGTCTTCTGAATTACGGGAGCAAATAAATGCTCTCGCTGTGTTTTCCTCCTGGGAAGGACTGACTTCAGACATTTACGATGCGATGCGTTGACTAAATTGCGATGCATTGAAAACATGATGAATCGTTGCAGCCCCATTTGTAGTAGTTTTTTTTTCATGCAAACAGCAGGATTTTACTGGAAATATTAGGGAAGTTTAGATTGAAAAACTTCTAACTTTACACGTCAAACAATTTGTCGCATATTTTCCACCACATCCATAGCTAATTTAAGTTTATCAATGCTTGAAGGGAGAAGTTAGAAGTTTCTCAATAAACATCCCTATTGTGATATAAAGAAGTTAGTATGTGTAGTTTAATACTGTGATAGATATTGGGGCATTAAAAGACACAGTTGCCTATTGACACCAAATATATACCGGTTAGCAGCTCAGACTTTGCACACTTCTTTTTAGAATAGACCAATCACTAAAATGATGAATATGAGAGAGAGAAAAACTGTTTTCAATAACTTGAATACCATAACTATCAGATTTTCAAACTGTTTAGTCAATATTCAAGATTAAATTTTTTCACAAATTTCATTCTCCGTCGTGGAATTGCCCATAAGTATACCAGACCTCATAATTGGCTATGGCAATCAGCAATGCCGAAGCCATTTGCTGAAGCAAACTGGGCCATGGCAAAGGGTTGCTGTAGCAGATTGCCGAAGCCAAACTCTCTGAATTAAGAGGGCTGGTGTATACATACAATAAATTTTATTTACAAGATATTTGATAGTAAATTGATACTTCACAACGTATAATTTTGGAGAGTTGCAGTTTATTTAATAGTATTAAACATTATTATTCAAGAGACTGAAAATTTCAGGTGTATACTTTAGATTCAATTTAATTAATGGGGATCCATTCATTATATGAGGTACTAGTAGAGACACCATAGAATGTCAGCTGGTTTGAAATGCCCATCAGATGCCCATATGCTTAGAGGCTATATCACTTTCTATTGGTGGTCACACATGACATGTAATGATTTTAACAATTAAGATTTTATAAGTTAACACAACGATTTCATGGTCTCAGACTGAGACTTTGAGTTTTCATGTTCTCTGACAAACTAACAGTATCTCAAAGCGGAACTTATTATCAAGAAATCCCATTGTTCTTTAATATCTATTTGCCAATATGTAATATGGAAGCTAGAATCTGCGAAAGCGGTCATGTATTGTTGACCTAACATAACATTAACATGGACATGTTAATGACTCATGGGATACTTCGCAAACTATGTCAACAGAAAGGCCCAAAATATCTCTGAATGTCGCACACTTAACAAAATAATGACTGAGATGAGGCCATGCAAATTCTGAGATTGAGAATCAGAATGAGGTCACCAGACGTCTGGAATCTGGAGGATGAATTTGGTGATGCTAGCCGACATAGCTGTCTTAACTAAGTTTAGTAAGTTACTTTTAATACTTTAGTCTAGACAGTTACTAAAAGTATAACTGCTTTTTCTCATATTTCACTGGTATAATCAGTGGTATAATGGCTCATTTTCAAATTTGGTTTCAATTTTATTTCAATGGACTGCATTTCCTTCTATTATTTTTATACGCCTGTTTGCAAAAACGGTTGTATTAATTATGTAAATGGGTTGTCCATCCGTCCGTCCGCATTTGGTTTCCGGATGATAACTTTAGATTGAATCAAGTGAACTGAACCAAATTTGGTATGATAGTTTACCACACCAAAATACAGATCAAGTTCGAATATGGGATTCGTCCTCATGATTTTGACTGAGTTATGCCCCCTTTTTTACTTAATAGATTTTACCTGATTTGCGGTTTCCGGATAATTTTAGATTGAATCAAGTGAACTGAACCAAATTTGGTATATTAGTTTACCAGCCCAAAATACAGATCAAGTTTGAATATGGGTTTCGTCCGCATGATTTTTTTTCCTGAGTTATGTCACTTTTTCGACTTAGATTTTACCTGATTTGCGGTTTCCGGATATTAACTTTAGATTGAATCAAGTGAACTGTTAAACCAAATTTGGTATGATAGTTTACCACACCAAAATACAGATCAAGTTCGAATATGGGATTCGTCCGCATGATTTTGACTGAGTTATGGCTTATGGCTATGCCCCTTTTTTTACTTAAAGTTTAGATTTGACCTGATTTGCGGTTTCCGGATAACTTTACATTGAAATTCGAATCAAGTGAACTGAACCAAATTTGGTATATTAGTTATTATTACTAGTTTACCACCCCAAAATACAGATCAAGTTCGAATATGGGTTTCGTCTGCATGATTTTGATTGAGTTATGCTCCTTTTTCGACTTAGATTTTACCTGATTTGCGGTTTCCGGATGATATTGATAACTTTAGATTGAATCGAGTGAACTGAACCAAATTTGGTATATTACTATTAGTTTACCACCCCAAAATTATACAGATTAAGTTCGAATATTCAATATGATTATATGGGTTTCGTGACCGCATGATTGATGTCAATGATGATGATTTTGACTGAGTTATGTCCCTTTTTCGACTTAGATTTTACCTGATAGTGATAGTGATATGCAGTTTCCAGATGATATTGATAACTTTAGTTGAATCGAGTGATTGAACTGAACCAAATTTGGTATACACATAAATAAAGATAAAGTTCAAACATGGGTTCTGGAACTTCTGTCTTGCAAATTAAGGAAATAACTTAATTAGTTAATATTTATAAGTTTATAACAAATTTGAAGTTTGAACATGATAATATAGACATATTTGTTGACTGGAAACTCACCCCCAGTGATGCCGTTGACGTTCCTCTGAACGATAGACAAGCCACCACCACCAAAACGATGATATTTACAGAAGTTTTATTCATTATTTCTGACTTATTTAGACCGCGACAAGCCAAAAGATTTTATTTGACCTCATGACGTTACGCCGGAAAAACGTCACGACGTCACAATCGACGTAATTCCATCGGCACGCACCTGTTTAACCCACTAAGTGCCAAAGTATCCATATGTAAACATGTAGTCGGTACCCTCAGGCTAATGTATACTATATACGAAATACTTCATGTGTATAAGAAATAACGATAATGCTATAAACTTAACGTTTTGTATCGATAACGATAAATTGTGTGTTCATATTATTCTTAAACACACACGCTACGTGTTACAATTGTCTCTTTCTCAACGTCGTCAACTGACCTCGAAAGCACTTTGACCCGAGTTGGCATCGACTGCTCGCGAACTATGTTCAGCGCACGAATATGGCAAAATATAGTGCCGTCAAAATGGATGATTCGTGTGTGTGATGGATTGTATGTTTACGATGGAATAATTTCGACTTTTCAAGATTACATTCGCTATTTTATATATTCTTCACAATCAAGGAATACCCATATTATCGTGAACTATGTAACGGAACAATCATGAGCAACTGGCGATATTTTAGCCTACTGATAGCCTGGTTTCTCATGCTGGGTAAGTGGATGAAGTCTGATTATGTTGCTATTTTTAGCTCATCGATCAGAGATTTCGAGAATCTCTGCAATGGTGCCTGTCACGCCTTCCGAGATGACCGTTATCATTGGGTCACACATGCGACCAGTTTAGGCGTGATGTCACAACAAACCCATCTACTATTGTTTGTAGCCTTCATCCCATAAAATATCCCTGCAAAACATGTCCAGGTGAGCCTCAGATGCACATGAATCTGAGCTGAAACTACACTGGTATAATTCCTCAATTCAAATTCATTGGCTAAAATATTGTTACAGTATACGGTATGTATGTATACTAGTAACTAGTATATGGCTAAAAGTGGGTACGTCTATAAATAATACCGGTACATGTATCCTGCTTGTGCTTTGTCAAAATCACCAGTAGTGCATAAAATTATTATGCGTATGGTACAAGGCCTACTTTAAATATCACTTGCCATCCATAGGGCCCTTTGGGGGAGGTGGCAGTTCTCATTTTACGGGTCACCCTATTTACGGAGAACAACCGAGAACAAGGTTTAAAATGCCTTATATACATTAAATATAGTGTTTTATTTGAAATATCTACAGTAGGGCCTAAACAAATAATACCTTTGTTTCCGCTAACGAGCTAAAAAAAATTAGGGTAGGTACTAGTAGGTAGGCTTAACTTTTTTTTTTTCAGTATCTTTAAAAATAACTGTATATTAATACTTGTCAATAACCCAAACTATGCACTTCTTAGCCCCAATCAGGTTAACCCAGATGACAGAGGAACTAGAAACTCCAATTCAATCTTACATATGCTTTAATATTTACATACATGTATATACTAGTCTATATACTAAGATAGTCTTTGATAATCCTAATATTTCCTATATGGTCTGGCGACAACTGGAGTCAGTCCAGCACCACTGCACTGTACACATATTGGAGTGACCGTCTTGTACCGATCTCTTAAGGATGGCTTCACAACACCACCTTCTCCGCATTCAGTGAAGGATCCAGGTATTTTTTGGGGACACCTGTTTTTGGGCAATGATATGCCGAAGGCATAACCTGAAGGCCTGATCGGAGGAATGTTTGGGAAGGGTGACCCCCTGATGATGGTGGGGGTTCTTCCCCTGGAAAAATTTTGAAAATCCATTGCATTTAGATCTAATCTAAGGCTCATTGAGTCAGTATTTTTAATTTTACAGAGAGGTCAATTTTATCAAGTTTCTCAAGCATAACTTTGGAACTTTTTATATACATGTATGTATGGATTGGAAATGCTTATAAGTTATTGTCAGATATCTTTTGGTTCTATGGATTATTCTTATCGGAAGCCATATCCTGCTTGAAATTAGACTTGCCATCATCACTCTAATTCATAAATAGGCTATTTTATAAAATTCAAGTGAGACACATACCGTACATAATATACTACATGTACATGTAATACAGAAATCCTACATGTACATGTAGTACAGAAACAATGTACATGTATTAAGATAGTAATGACTATATATGGTACTAATCTCTATGTTAATTTTTCATTTGGTATTATGAGATCCCACTTGATAACCAGGTTGATTTGATCAAATTGTTAATGTTCCTGTGCTGTAATTGATTGAAATACTGAAGTCTGAACACTGAATGATAACATACCGTACCTGAACTCAAATTATTTGAAGTTTTCACAGATGAAAGCTAGATAAAGCCAAACATACTTTACAGCAGGGCTGCCGATCTAGAAAATCCAGGAGGGCTATTAATAGCCCTCCTAGATTTGCCTAGGAGGGCTATAGCCCTCCTCAACTTTTACAGTTTTGATATTTTACCTGAGTTGATACTCAGGCATGGCGGTTTGATAATTTGAAGAGGGCTGAAAATTAATATCCCTCTTGGGTTGCCTTAGAAGGGCCAATATTAGCCCACCTAGACTTAACTCCCCTCTTCTATTGAATTCATGTTATCTGTCCAGTGAAATCGAGTGGATATTTCTAGTGGTATTGCACACTGTTTGGTTCTTTGTTGATGAGAACATACCAGAAGATGTTAGAGATTAGGAGAAAGTTTTTGTTATATGTCCTAACTGGTTAATTTCACAAAATGAATTTCATGTTGGCAAGATTTGACCGGCTTTAGGGGGGCTAAAAATAGCCCTCCTGGAGTCAATGTTGCGAGGGCTGTAGGAGGGCTATCAAATATCAACTGTTAAACTTAATCTTTTTGTAAACTTAAATTTCTTATGTCAATATATATAAATGTTTTGCATCTTGTTATGATATGAATTGGGACCTAAATTAAAAAAAAATAAAAAAATTTGTTTTTGTTTTTTGGTTTTTTGGTCCAATTGTTTTTTTTTTTTTTGCAATGGCAATAAAAAGTTTAGGGTCGGCGGTTTAAAATATGGTCGGTCGGGTTAGCGGAAACAAACTTATTTTTTGTTTAGGCCTAGACATCAATATTTTCATTAAAATGTTTACTTTTATGCATTTAACCGACATATTGTTAACAAATTGTAAGCGCCACCGAGCGATGATCTCGTTTAACACACAGCGTATATGTCTGTTAAAGGGGTACTGTACCCCAATTTCAATAAATTCCCAGTGACAATAGCGATCTAATATGAATATTATATTATAAAATAACTAATTTGAGTCGACGATGTCTACTGAAAACGTTCCGGTTAACAGGCTATCGTAAAAGTAAAATTGAATTATTTAATATAAATTCATTTATGGCTGGAGTCATAAAATGGAGAATTATGCCATTACGAGTTACCGTTCTTGAAATCGCATATGTTGCGTGTCTTTTATCGACGGCCATTCGCGAACATTATTGAGTTGCAAACAAAACATGTTACCTGCAAAAGAAGGCCCGTTATAACCGATTCGGGAAAAAAGGAGAAAGAAACAAGAGTTATAAAGCGTCAAGTATTTTATAGGGAGTGAGATTGTTCAATGGAAGAGATTGAATGCATCAATCGAAGCTGTGAGCAATGAGCTTCCGGTTCTTCCTGCGACCTGCGTCTTCTCTGGTGAAGGTCAAAAACATGGCGCGTAGTTTGAAATCGTAATATTTTTGTTTCCAAGATCAATATTTTCTTCGCTAAATTACTTAAAATTAGGTTTATACGAAACTCATATAACACGAACACAATCTAACTTGAAAGTTATTTCAATGGGAGTAAATAAAAAAATTGCCTATCTTAGTGTACAGTACCCCTTTAAGAGTGATATATACACTATACTTGGACATTATTATGACTTATTTATTAATTTTGGACTTGTTCTCGGTTGTTCTCGGTAAATAGGAGGTCCGCATTTTACAGCAACTAAATTATGGTTCCAATACACCAAACAATTTATTCCTACAGTAAACTTTAAAGAATGGAATAGGGAAGTTAAGAGATGTACAATGTACATGCAAATAAAGAAGAGGGAAGAAAATATTTAAAAATATTATTAAATACCTTAATTTAATACATACATACTGTAGCTGTTTATACAAATTTCACACTCGCTGTGTTGTACATGTACAATGTCATGCAGAATTTGTCTCTCACATGATCAGGTTACATCGGGGGACCATGTAATGGAAATAAGCGGATCTTGGTCAGCTTTTTGTGCATTCCTCCTGGCCAGGTGAAAGCCAAATGCACCATCACCATTGACCAGAAGTACGGGTATGAAGGACACACCAACTGGGTCAATTGTCTGACAGTCACCAACCAAACATTTGCGGGTCGCATGAATCACCTTGGTGTAAATATTTATGACATGCTCTTTGATGTTACCGACCAAGTTTCATTGGCACTGCATACAAATTTTATTCTATTAGATTTACATCTGCAACTCGATATTTAAAGGAAAATATGGGTTGGAGGAAAGGGACTCACTGCTCATAGATCTATTAAATCGAAACCATGCTTAATGCTTTAGAATTATATTGCAAGATTCTGGGACATTGCCATGACAAATACTGCATGTACATGTACTAGTACATGGACATTAATATACAGGTACATGTACATATCACTTGTACTGTACATTACTAGTACAGGTACCGGCACATACATGTAATACGGTATAAAGATACTTGAATTTGTGAGCCTCATCTGAGGGATGTGATTTATCAATTCTGAAGTCTATTGGATGCACAGTATTTTCATTTTTATTGTAAATCACTGACAATAGTCATTTGTTATTCACTAATTGGACACTTGTGAAGTTATTGTGCTTTACTTTATTCTTGGATAACAGACAATTGCCTTTCATTCTGACATCTATTTAGGTGGTGTACCAGCCGAGCAACATTCCATTGCCACTGATGTGAACTGAATTACCATAGACCTGGTTACATGTAGATTATGATGTTATCAACCATTAATCTGCCACTGTACATGTACCAAAGTTGGTTTGTTGTATACGGTACATGTACACATACCGGTACATGTATGTACTGTTGTTAAAGACATATTATGGACTTGTTCGGGTATGTGAAACTGATAAGATAGCATTCAACTGGAGGAATGTAACATTTTAGTAACTTCGCCGAAAATTTCAAGCAAATCGACCCGTACCACTCCATAGAAATCATCGTCTGAACTACCCTCAATTGTAAAATATTTACTTCTCGATTCGGGACGCAACAATCTGCGATAACCTAACAAAAACGATTTCAGCTTCGAGAATCACTGCAATTAATTAATATATTATATATAAGAAAGACGATGTGCGTTGCCAATTTGGACATGTACATGTACATGTTCAGTAGCTGTGATCTAATACTGTGGAATAATGGGTACAATGCACTGGTAGGGCTCGTTAGATTATAATCTGCTGCTCTACATGTATATGACATGCTATTGCCATAATAGTTCCTGGCTTGCTCTATAGACCTGTTTATATTATTTTTATTTTTACCCATACCATAGTATGGTAAACGTAGTGTCGACATCCTGATTGACCACTCTTCGTCCGTCCGGCTGTCTAGCCATCTGTCTGTAGACAATTTACTCATGGTGCAATAACTCAAACATTTTCTATCTGATAGGATCCAAATTTTGTATGTGAATTTCTCAGCCCAAAAGACAGATAGAGTTCGAATATGGGTTTGATCCAACTATTTTTAACTGAGTTATGGCCCTTTTAAAAAAAAATCACTCTTAAAAACAAAACAAAAATAGATTGAATTCATTGCTCTATTTAACTGAAAACAATAAGAAAAGGAAAAAAATAAAGAAAAACAAATATTATAAAATATATTTTTATAAATTTAATTTAGATTGAACTCAATTAATTTTTTTTTTTTTAAGTTACTAGTATCAGAATTTGAAAAACTAACACCATTATAACTCTGCCAAGGGTACCCTGAGTCACCACATCAAAAATCTTGCGTTATGTACTGGTAAATTTGTTTGGAGCAATATTAAACCCAATTCCATCCCATGCCTTTGGACTACTTACTAGTACACGTACATGTAGCTATTAATATGGCGTCATAATGGCGATATCATTTTCTGATGTCTCTTATGCCAATGTGCAGATAAAAACAGCTATGGTATCTAAATTTAAAAAAATGTTTCAACATTACACATGACCTGCTACTAACAGTAGAATAGAAAATCTTTGCTGCGTTGCACAGCTGAGTACATGTACCGGGGGGGGGGGGGGGGGTATGGTATATCACCCTACAGATGGTCTGATGTCATTATAAATATTATAGGTTTAATAGAGATGCCAATGTTCAGCATAAACAATGCCAGTGATTAGTTGACAGCTCTGCTATATAATTGATATTAATTAGTGGGTCAGCAGTGAGGTGGCTTATCTTGTTGGTTGTGTTGTTTAATAGTAGAATTTGATACATTATCATTGTAAACTTAAATTGGACTCTCTTAACCCATATAATCCATGTCCGGGTCACCTTTTCACATTTAATTCAAGGCTGTGCTGGTACAGCATTACAGATCCTGTGCCATTGCATTCTCTTATAAATGTCAGTGACCCATAAATTCCAATAATTTGTGTTACCCTGTACAGTGTACTAGTATGTACATTTGTCTATCATAGTATATAACAGTATACTCTATAATTCAGCCCTCTTAATTCCAATTGTTTGGCTTCGGCAATCAGCTAAGACAATTGGTCCGTTTTATGCCTCAAGCCAGACACTGGTCATGTCATAAATCTCTACTTTGGCTAATGCCCATAGAGATCATATTCACCAGTACAAAACCTGGGATTTTTTCGAAGTTTTGACAGGGAACCTTAGGCCTTTTTTTCGAAAATAAAAGAAAATAGCTGCCGACGCTGTTTGTCTCAGTTCGTCGCTTTATAATAGGTCCCGTTTCTAATGACTCGACGTCCGGACGCATTTCGTAAAATGGTGGGCCCACGGAAAATAAAAAATACATCGTTTTCGTTTAAATCTTCTAGTGATGAGCCGATAATCGGGAACGACAATCGGAATCGGCCGATTGTGGCCCATCGGATGACAATCGGTACTCTGGTTTCAACATCGGCATTTCCGATTGTCTAAATAGAAATCAGGTGCTTGTTTTTCTTCAATAAACTGTTTTAAATATGACGATGTTTTGTTGAATAAATGACCATTAAACATGGGGAAAGTGATTTACCAAACACAAACTTGATATACAGCCATCTCCTCTTCAATACACCGGCCGTACCTGGGTCTAGGTTTGAACAATATATTACAGTGGGGATCGCCGGGAAGAACGCGACACTTTGGGTTAGAGCCAGGCTGCGATGATGACGCCGTGATAGCGCGTAATCATAAATTATATGATGATGTTCACACATTACATATCATGGGACTCATGTACACCGATACGTAACTTTATTGTTCGTCAACGTGTAGACATTTTGATTTACGTGTGTCAGACTATAAAAAATCAAAATGTATGCATACGCAGCACAACAAATCTATCTATATAGTACACACAGCGTAAAACAGGTATAAACTGTAGAAACCGAAAGTGCATGTCACGTGACATTTAATTGCGCAGCTGACTTCACTGTTTGTTCAATTAAATTGAGCATATTATAACAGTTGTCAGGACCGGTACGTATAAAAGCCGAACATAACCGAACATAACCGAACACAAGTCCAAATAATGGGAAATATCACGAATAAAGTTCATAGGCATGTGTATTCATGTTCACACTATTACTATACGAAGTTTGGTGGAGTTCGGGCAAATAATAAGTGTTTTATTCGATATTTTGTAAAACGCGTTTTGTGTTCGGCATAGAAAAGCCGAACACAAGTTATAATTTTGTCGTGGATTAGTCTAACGGCTGTCTAGCTAGGTGATAATTAATATCTGACATGGTCACTAATCCGAAAGGCTTTAATTGTTGTTGATGGCGGTCTCTCACCTATTGTAGTTCAGTGTTTTGACAAATAGTTTCAGTGTTTATTGGCCCTACTATTATAGAAACAACATGCTTTTGATAGGCCCTGTCGTGAAAGATAACGATTGTAAAAACGTCGAGTGACAAATAGTTTTCCCGCTAGTACACATACCTTATGCACTCGTCACACGAAGCAAAACTTGGTGTAAACAATATTTATACACAATACAAAAGAAGATGAATATTTTACAAAAATGCTAATGGGTGATTATGGGTGATTGGAAAGGGATGAGACAACAAGCCTGTTGTGGCTTTTTTGTAATTAAGTCCTCTCCCAAAACGTGACGAGAATAATAATAATTACAAAAATAAATATTTATGTAACTTCATGGAAAGATTACAACTCAAAGTTTTTAACGTTTAACGATACCGCAAAACGGGGATATTGCCAAGAAGCCATGTCAGACTAAAAGAGTAAAGACATGCAAAACTAGATCAATCAACCCTAGCAAACATCAAAAAGTATCTTGAGCGCAAAATAAATAATCACATTCCTGTCATATCAGAGACATATTTGAAAATAAAATAAGATCTTAAATTTCTGCATATCACAGCATATCAGACTTTTTAAAAGATACAATACGAAACGCTCTTTATTCGGGGCGTGCTGATATTTGTCCAGTATGATCCATCTAAACAACCATATTGTACGAATGTACTTGTAATAATAACGGGGTGGGGGTAACATTTTAGTGAGAATGCAGACGAAAATGGACAACAATATGTTTTTCTCGCGAATAAAGCCTGCCAAATCCCATCTGGCAGATATTACTTATCACCTATCAGCGGATAAACTAATCCACGAGACAGAAGTTTGTGTTCTGTTTTTCTATGCCGAACACAAACGCGTTATACAAAAGATCTAACAAAACACTCATTATTGAAGCAAACTCCACCAAACTTCGTATAGTAATAGGTTGAACGTGAATACATATGTCTGAAGTTTACAAGGTGTTCGTATATTTAGTAGACTCTATATAGAGTTATATATCTCAAACGGCAGCTAATGTCACATCATTCTATGTGTTAATTAATTACCGGTGACTGCATGAGTGTCGAACATAAGCTAGCTTGTGTTCGGCTTTTCTATGCCGAACACTAAACGCGTCTTACAAAATATCGATTAAAACACTTATTATTGGCCCAAACTCCACCAAACTTCGTATATTTATAGTGTGAACATGAATACACATGCCTATGAACTTTATTCATGAAATTTCCTATTATTTGGACTTGTGTTCGGTTATGTTCGGTTGTGTTCGGCTTTTATGAGCTCCCGTCAGGACGCAGGAATAAAAACTGTAAAAGCATTAATAGTCAGATATTAAAAAGAATTACGAAATTTATTTATTAATTTTACTATCTAATTAATATTTTCAAAGTCTTTCACCCAACACAACTTTCCATTAATGATTAACTTTAAATAGTCGAAGACAATGTCATTCCATCCAGTCAGCCTCGTGTGACGTCACGTATAGGTCACCACCAATGATTATTTTGATGACCATGCCGAAATCGACAATCAAATTGTGTCTGCGAAATTGGCATGAACATGGTGCAACTAGTTCAGTGGGTCATTTCCTTTGATGTGATGTCTTTGAATTGGGATCAAAGAAAAATGCTGTTTGATGAATTGTTATCAAAAACGGCCGTGGATATGTCGTGGATATGTCGTCATGCACGTGGCTACATCAAACTTTCAAACTATTTGTTGTGGAATAGCTTAGAATACATGGGTAAGTTAATGCATTGCGTCGTCGATTCGTCGATACAATACATTACAATAAATACACCGAGGCCCCGTACCACACCCTCTGCAGGACATGTGCCTGTATTCGATCACAAGTTCGCCCATACCTACCTATATACTTACCCAAACGTATACTTATGTATACTGTGTACTGGTATATTACTACGGTTGTTGCTTGCTTCTAATTCTAAGTATTATATAATACATATAAATATTCTATATATTAAATTTTCTTAAAAAAAAAAAAAAAAAAAAAAAATTTGTTTAGTTTTTTTGCTGTTTTTACCGCCAATGCTCATAAATATTGATAATCATTAGGTGCAAAACACATGGTTTCTAACATAAGCCTGTGATAACTGACATGAAGTGTGACAGTTATCTCAAAAGCCACAGGTGTGTGATGGGTTGTGGATTGATAGGCATGAATCTTGCAATTTTAATTTCAAGAGAGTGGATCTCATGCCTGCTTTACCATTATGCCTTGTTTGGGACTTATGGAACATATTCATGAGTTCCAAATAAACATGCATGCCCATTTATTATTTTCTTGACAGCATGAGAAATGTACATTTCCATTTCGTTTGACACTTAATATTCAAACAACATTTTACTGGTACACTTCATTGCTTCACCCACCATGTTTCTTTTGCACACATTTAAAAATGCTGGGTGCTATCTAAAGGGGTACTGAATCCGCCAATTATGGGACCATCTCAAGAGAATATATGCAGCAAATTAATGCATTTGAGCCATGGATTAGTGCCAAATACACTGATGTGTTCTATGAGAACGATGCAAACAACATGGTAATTTATATGACTGGAGTCATAAATTCATTTTCAATATACTTACCATGTTGTTTGCACCATTCATAGAGCACATAAGTGTATTTGGCATTAATACATGCCTCAAATTCATTCATTTGTTGCATATATTCTGTTGAGTATACAAGGAGATAGTCCTACAAATAACCGGATTCAGGGTACAGTACCCCTTTAATATATTATTTTGTTCAAAATAAATGTTTTGTTTTGATAAACTTGCTTTTATAATTGACACCAACTAATGCTACACAGGTTTTGAAAATGTGCTGAACAGTATATTCGTGTCTTGTCATGATTTCTGTTAGAGGATCTTTGTATAGGTTGCAAGGAAATTTAAAATTAACTGAAGACGAACTGCTGGTGGCTGCCAGACTTTCGGGAACACACTTAAAGTAACTGCATTAGTGGGATTTAGTGCTGATCACAAACCCTGTGTACCCTTCAGCAGATTTTCAAAACCTGTGTACCGTAAAATACCCTTCAGCACTTTTATTTGGTGAGTGACCCCCTTCAGCCCAACTGACATCTTCAACAATCAGGCAGAATATCCCATATGAACAATTCAAATATATAGGTTCTATAATATTTTCGGACATAAATTCCGAATCCCTCTGAGTTTATGGCCAAAATCAGTATGTGAATACTGAAACACACTATTAAGAATAACAGCAAGTTTGATATCTTGTTCAATGTTAATGTATATTTCCACAAGTAATACTTTCCCTACAACACAAGTAGGCATTTTATGTCATTTCGGTCGAGGTAGTTCAACATTTCTGCAGCTGGAAAAAAATACCAAAAAATAATTAAAAAAAAACATTTCCCTACCTACCGCTATTCTCAAAGTAATTGACCAGAAAAACGGGGTGATACCCCGGTCATGACCACGGTGATACCGGTAATAAACGGTAGCTGTATCGAGGCGGTCATGGCAGTGGAATTACGGTATTGG
The DNA here is from genome assembly GCA_032622095.1 of Siphonodentalium dalli. NCBI lineage: Eukaryota > Metazoa > Mollusca > Scaphopoda > Gadilida > Siphonodentaliidae > Siphonodentalium > Siphonodentalium dalli. The sequence goes on from CP136064.1 coordinate 164,736,121, forward strand.
GCGATGATACCGCAGTCTTTTAGCGGGCACCGCATTAATTTTTTTGAATACCGCAGTGATTTTCATGGAACACTTTGAGGGGAGGTATTTACTCCCACATACGTTAACAAGCGGTATCAGTACCGCGGTATTGGAGGATACCGCGGTATAGTACCGCAGTATTAACGGGGTGACACCACGTTGCTGGTGGTCAATTACTTTAAGTATAGCGGTACCTACCCTAATTTTTTCTCTCCGTTATCGGAAACATATTATCTTTTTTATTTGGCCTAATTATTACAATAATCGGAATCGGCACCTGAATCGGCCGATTGTGATCTCAAATAATATTTTAAACACTTTTAAAGTGAAAATGGTAGCATACTAGTATGTTGGTATAGGATATTTGTTATTGAATTGGTATTGAATATTTACTTTTTTATTGTACTTTGTGATTTTAAATACAAATAAATTAATACTATGCTATTCTATTTTATGCCTTGTGAAGTTGTGTCTTGTTGATCTCCTTCCAATATCATAATATGATGCTCCCAGCATTCAAATCACACATGACATGTATATATACATGGGAAAGTGAGAACTTTTGGGAGATTTAAAAAAACAAACAAACAAAAAAACAAAACAAAATAATCCCGCCCGCCCGCACCTATATTCAGCTCCGTTAGGGGAAACAAAGGTTTTTTTTTTTTAGGCCTTACTAGTATAAAGTCGAACAAATAGCCCAGGAATATATTTATTAGTTAATTATGTGTTCCTTAAAAATGTACTTCACTGTATGTGAAGGACCCAACTCGAAATTTCACATTTTGTGAAATTAATTTGTGAGAGATTTTGTTATATCGGCTCACAAATATCACAGAAAGCATGCAATTTTGAGTTGGGACATTCATCTACAGTAAAGTACATTATTAAGGAACAGATAGTACCGGTGACAAAGAAATATACATGTATTTCCCACATTATTTTTCGACTTTATAAGGTTCCTTGTCAAAACTTCAAAAATTTCCAAGGTTTTGTAGTGGTAGAATATGATCTCTATGGGCGTTAGCCAGAGTAGAGATTTATGGCATGATCTAGGGTCGTGTCAGCCTAATTAGGACCAAGTCCAAGATAGCGTGACTGGAGCACGATGTATAAAACCAATTGGCTTTTCAGAATTTCTCCGGTCGGACCGGACATGATAAACATGGCTCGACGTTGTTTTATATGACGTGCTAGACACAGGTCGATCAGATGATTCAGGAAAAATCACTCCTCATGCATTTAGGATCCCATTGGCAGAGAGCGTGAGCAATTTGAAATTTTTAACATAATTAAGTCATCCCTGGTTTGTCCTAGCACAACAATTGTCTGGCACATCATATACCGGTACATGTAAAACAGCATCGGGCCACAGAATTGTTAACTCTTGGCCGTAACGCTTGTCAATATACAGGTACATGTACATTGAAGGCTCTGGTACGGTACTACGGGGACATGCATATGCCCTACATGTACATGTAGATGTATTGACTGACAAAGGATGTTTCACGAAATTTGGGAATAATTATATTGCAGAGATAAAAAAGAAGGTTCAAGGGAGCTGAATGACAAGATCCTGATTTTGAAACCAACAAAAGTGTTTCTGAGATTCTTGCACTGTAGAAGTATTATATAGACTCAACATGGGCCAGTTTATAGTTCATTGTCAGATGACACTATCACGGTGTATTTTCGTGAACTTCCCAAGGGAAATGATTATAGAAGATGGAATTTTGTATCAGAAATTATAAATTTTTTCAAAATATACAATTATGGCACATGCCAGCTTGTTCGGCATATAAATCAAACACACGTACTAGTAACATATGCCAGAGGCGCTCCAGCATCGAGCCAAGCATACCGGGAAGATAGGATGACTTTCAAATGGGCCTAACAGACCTAACAGCCAACCTACATGTACATGTACATGTACCGGTACATGTTCCAACCCTGGTGTTTTCTGACTAGTACTAGTAACCTGAACCAGACACATTATTTTGTTTGAAACTTCATACCTATACAAAATCTAATACTATTATATTTTCAGGAGTACCATGGGCTACATGTGTGGATATATCCTTTAATAATGGCCTAGATGGATTCTTTGTGAAGTCTTCATATGACAAGTACCATCCCGCTGATCCAAGCCTGCAAAAAGAAACATTTGTCATTACAAACCCATCTGACAATCATAAATTACTAGCTCAGTATGGCCCCTTCGAGGTGTCGGAGTCGGTACCAGGGGATCTGCTGGATTCCATGTATGCTTACAACAGAAGCTCTGTATCAAATATGCACCAGCGAGTTATGTTCAATATGGACGTCAGCGCTCACTTAGTCTTAGATCAAATAACGTTAGATAAACCCTCAGTACAAGTCCTGATACATGCAACTCCAATTTTGCAAAAAGGCAGACCTCCGGTATTTGCAGATTATTACAGGTCAACAAAGAAATGGTGTGGTCAGGTTTATGCTCACCACACAGATAGGCTCATTTCTGATGTCTGTTTGGTTGAGGAAAACGATGCTTGTGTCGTAACTTTAGATTTACCAAACGACTGGTGGGATAGTAACTCCACATTAGTCGAAGTTTACTATTCATTCTCACGAGTGGACCAAAACTCAAATTGTGCTAGCGCTTCTAATTCCATCATTCCTGGTCGGCCATTTACAAATTCTCACAGTAATCCGAAACAGTACCTGGCCACAATCAACTTACTGCCTCGTGTCACTGGCTACTCAGAGAGAAGACTTCAGGACTTGTTGATCTACTCACCGCTGGACATGTTCTTTGAGGGTTCCCAGTTTCAAGTTCCAGTAAAACTTGATATAGGATCGACATACAGAGAATTTGATCTCAAGTAAGTGAAAACTCAATTCAAACAGATGGTTTGATTGGGGCAGGGGTCATGCATGCAGTCTATTGCGCGAAACACATTTAAGTAAATGTACATTTTAATAGGAAGCAGATTTTCATCTCAAGTTGATAATTGCTTAATGAATGAAAATTGCTTCTTTCATTGCTCAAATATGAAAATGTAGCATTAGTAACCTGACTAATCAAGCACGAGTATCATACAGGTACATGTACATTTGTACATTGTACATGTATCATAAATGTTATGGAGGCATATCCAATTTATTATTTGTTAAGAAATTCATGCCAAACATCACAATTTTTTACAAATGAAAGATGGGGGTGTTGCTTTAACAATATAGTAAATATTCACATCTTAGAGGCTCATAATTTCTTTCCAACATGGGGCATTATCTTGGGTAGATACAATGTACATGTACTAGTACTGGCAGGGACTGGTAAAACAGATTTTCAGTTTTTCATGTCATGTTCTGAAATTGATCTCTTCCAAAACATCCACATTAAAGTTAAAAAAGGGGTATTTAACTGTGTTAGCCAGGAATTTAATTGTGAGTTTTATTTTTAGCAGTCTTTCAGGCTAAGAATCCTATTCTTCACTCGGTTTGGGCACTTGAAAATCAACTTTAAATTGATCTCTGTGTTTGCTATACCGGTATACCATACGAGACACCATATACTTTAGTCACATATTCACAGCTACCGGTATCAACATTTGTTGTCTCAAACCCAATTTAACCTCCTGTATTCCATTTCTTGTACATGTATATACTCAGTTTAACTTTATGGCCTTTGGCACACTTACAGTTAACGTCAGCGTCTGTGATTATAATAGAAACAGAAACTGAAAGTGAAAATATACTTTGCCGGGAAAAGTCTATCACTGCCCACAAACGGTATGAACATTCTGCTAGTCATCAATTCAAAGTACATATGTATGATCTGCACACTGCCGTCTGACTTTGACACATTGACACATTGTAGCTGATAGATGTCTACACTGCAATGGCCTTATGCCACGCTCATTTAATCCTCTACCGGGTACATGTATATACAGATTTGCTATCAAGCATTCTCATGTCCTATACTTGGAATACATGTACTATGAACCGATGTATATCACATTTGAAACCACTTGATTTAGGCACATGGAAAAGCATATGTGGAGCTTAAGATCAAGGGCGTAATAATTTACATCAGGCCTGATACTATATTGTCCTTAATAATCACAGTGGCATGGCGAACAGTGACTGCATGCATCGTGGTGTAACCACAGTATGTGTGGTTTTGAAGTGGTAATACCGTTAAACATTACAGCAGTGTTTGTGGTTACTGCGGTAAGTTACTGTGGTATTACCGGTGTGACACCACATTATATACAGTAGGTACATGTACAATGTACCGGTACATGTAGGTGGTCAAATACTTTAAGGATAGCTGTACACAAGTATTTTGTTGGGGGAGAGAATCATTGTGTTGATACAAGTACATGTACATGTATTGTTCTGAGGTACACTATACATGTACCCATAGATATTAAAACAGATTTTTTTTTAAACCTGCTGTCTTCTGGTTCATCATTTTGCTTCTAGGGCTGCTCATAAATCTCCTGAACCTACATGTACATACCAGTGAATATACTATAGTGTAGTCATTTTTCAGTTCAAATTAGTCTGGGCCATTCAGACCACTTTTCGTATAACTGCCATTGGAGTAAAACTGCTCACACCCTGCCTGGGCACAATAGTTGTTCATTAAAAACAAATACCGGTATATAAAAGAAATCTACCACTGGACCGACCCTATTTATTTTAGCACCGTTATGGAAACAAACCTACATGTACATATTTTTTTAGGTCTAAACAGATTTTGTGGAACCTGCTGTCTGTTTGCGTTCAGTTCGCCTGGAGGTTAATTACCTAAAATGAAAATGATGCGAACGAAAATGGGGTCGTGCAAAAGTTCTCTGTAGGTCTCGCAATCACCGATTCTCACCTTAATTATTGCTCAATCTGATTAAGTCCAAAAATGGATATTTTGAATTATTATTTCAATCAGTTACTCTGCATTGCTAGGTAATAACATCAGTAGTAGCAGGATTTCCGCTATACTGGCATGGGATCCCCTAGCCAAGTTTTCCCCTGTTTAACCACCAGTTGATTTTAATTTTAAGGGTCCCATTCCCCCAGCCCAGATTTCCCCAGCTACCATACCCCAGGACACATATCATGTGTATAAAAGTATAGAGATGTATAAAACTTCTCTCCATCTTGGTGGGATACAAATAAGGCCAAAAAAAAAGACCTGTGTTTCCCGTGACCCGCCCGCCCCTATTTCGGAGCTCCCGACGGTTTTCATTTTATTCATTTTGCAAAATTAGTACGCATCCCGTTTTATTTTTGAGCCACCTGGAAAAATTCCATGTACAAATATGCAAAATCATCTTCCATTTTCTATTAGTTGCAGTCATTAATTTAATTCAATGAGTCATTAGCATAATTAAGTTAATTAACTGTGTAAATCATGCTCACAAAACACATCAAACATAAAAAAACGGGAATTTCATTGCAAAATAACGGACTACCGCCGTAGTACCGGTACCTCGAAAATAGAGAATATGAAACAAGAATAAAACGATGTCTTTTAGGTTTATGGTTCATGATTGAGCCTATATACATGTACGTTTATTAACTTAATGTGTTATGTGAAGGGGTAGTGGTTAATAGAATTTAAATGAGATTGGACATAGATTTTCTCAACATTCTGTATTTACAGGTAGGCATTAAAAGGTACCCGGCCTGGCTGAGATTTTCTTGCCAGTCTCAATTTTTTTCCCCAGAAGTCCACAATAACATGTCAGTGTGTTAATATTTATTGTTTTCCCAATACCAACAGCAGAACTAAACACCCATGGCATCGCAAACACAACTGACGCATGTGAAGGCCGGCGTATGAAATCGTGCATTCTAGATATAAATATAAGACAACGCGGTCGGCCATGCTACGCCGCGAATAGCATGGCTTAAATCAAACTATACCCTGACAAGTCACTTCGGAAATCCCCCTACATGTATCTTTTTATATTGTGCTGTGTATTTTACAATGTATTATACCGGTAGCTCCCTTGAATTCCATCGCGGAATTGGGGACAAACCATGCTTGAAAGACAACTCTGTTCGCGACAAAATTAAGCAGTGAAAAGCACGTGCGTTTTGGCGGGAAAATCCGTATTCCGTAATCAGCCCTGGGAATTAGCGTCGGCAATCGACATTGCCACGGTAAAGGCCAAAATCGCCGTCACCATTGACCAGAAGAAAGCAGTATCTAATATAAAATGCAAAGGTATCCTGGAGTATTCACAGAAACCAGAGCTTAACCCATTTTAAATAAACAACTGCCTGTTATGAAGGACACACTAACTGGGTCACTGTGTCATACAACAGACACGTGCGGGTCTCGCGAATCAACTCAGCGTAACTATTTACGACAGACTCTTTGATATTACCGACTTACGGTAGTAGCAAATACTAGTAAGATAGAAAGTTAGAAACAACTCACACTGTATGCAAATATTAAACACGCATTTCTGATCATCTGATGTCCAAACATGTACATGTACTGTAAGGAATATGTGATAACTTGCTGTTAATTGCACTGAAAGATAGCAGGTAATAAATTCTGCTAATTAAAACTTACCGGGATTGAAACGAAATAGGTCGGGGGTCTCTCTTTCAACACCAGCACCTGGAAAATTGCGTAGGCAGAAATGAATAGAATGGCATATATATGTATGTGAAACCTCAAGCCCATCAACATCAGAGAGATATTCCATGCAAGAGGAATAACTCTAAACCACGGTCATAGCCTAATACCTTGGATCTTCACACTGGAGCTCATTCTAGTCTATATCTATATTTGCGAATGTCTGTCTGTCTGTCTGTCTGTGTTCTATAGAAATTCACAGGGGACCATCTAGATGATGCCAAAGGGGTCTACTAGGAGTAGCTTTTTTACGAGAAAGATAATGGTCGGGGTTAGAATTTTCTAAAGTGACGCCGTTGTTGTCAGGGGGCAGAAAAGGGGGAGGGGCAGGAAAAAAAATTGTCGCCGATTGCCACCAAACTTATACATAATAATCCCCATGATATGAGGAATCTAATGGTGTGGTTTAAATATGGCAAAAGTCGCGCCGTTCGCGTCAGGGGTGCCCGGAAGGGAGAGGGGCAGATTTTTTTTCTGTCGCCGATTTCCACCAAACTTATATATAATCATCCACATGATATGAAAAAACCAACGGTGTGGTTTAAAAGTGGCGTCGTTCGAGTCAGGGATGCACGGAAGGGGAGAGGTGCACCAAAATTGAAAAACTAATTTTAGCGCCGATCTCCACCAAATTGATATATATTCTTCTACATGATATAAGGAATCTAATTGTGCGAATTAACAACGCCAAACCCATGATATGAAAAAACCAACGGTGTGGTTTTAAAGTGGCGTCGTTCGAGTCAGGGATGCACGGAAGGGGAGAGGGGCACCAAAATTGAAAAACTAATTTTAGCGCCGATCTCCACCAAATTTATATATATTCTTCTTCATTATACAAGGAATCAAATTGTGCGCTTTAACAGCGCCAAATTGTAGTCTTTTGGTTGAGAGATTGGGAGGGGTGGGCACTAAATTTGATAATAATTGGTTTAGTCGCCGATTGCCACCACACTTATACAAAATCATCCCCATGGTATGAGGAATCTAATGGTGTTGCTTATATGTGTCAAATATGGCCTCATTCGAGTCAGGGTTGCATTGAAAGGGACAGGGGCACCAAAATTGATGCACAATTTTTTTGCGCCAATTTCCACCAAATTGATACACGTTCTTATCCAAGATACGAGGAATCTAATCGTGCGATTTAAAGACGCCATAGTGGTGCTGTTTGTTTGAGAGATGGGGTGTGGATTGGCACCAAATTTTATTTTTTAAAATTGGTTAGTCGCCGATTATTACCAAACTTATAAACAATCATCTCCATGATATCAGGAGTATAATCGTGTGGTTTAAGGATGTCATAAGTTGGGTCATTCAAGTCAGTGATGAATAGAGATGAGAGGGACACAACAAATTATATCTATATGTTTAGTGCCAATTTCCACCAGATTGATACATATTCTTCTCTGTGATACGAGGAATCTTATCGTGTCGTTTAGATACACCAAATGTGTGCACTATGGGTGAGAGATATGGGGACCTTAAATTTGATACAAATTGATATACTCGCCAATTTTCACCAATTTCATATATATGCATCTCTAATATCTAATGAGTCTTAGTGTGTGCAGCTTGAGACTGAAATAGGGACGGGTGGGTCACCAAGACTGATACACAATATGTTTAGTACTAATTACCATCAAATTCAGACATGTTCTTCTCAAATGATACAAGAAATCAAATCGTGCTGTCTGTCTTTCTGTCTGTCTGTGTGCGTTCTATATATAACTTCACGCGGTACCTGTACAATCGAGATGGCACCAAGACGTTCTAAGAGGGGTAGCTGTTTACAAGGAAGATAATGGTGCGGGTAAATATTTTCTAAAATGACGCTGTTGGTGTCGGGAAGAAAAAGGGGAGGTCGGCAAAATTAAAAATATATTGTGAAATAGTTTTGTTGCCGATTTCCACCAAACGAATACATAATCATCTTCGCAATATGGCGTTGTTCGAGTCAACGTTGCATCAACAATTGATTTAATAAACTATTTTTATCCCAGATTTCCACCAAATTGATATATTATTCTTCTCTATGATACGAGGAATATCTTCGTGTGATTTAAAGACGTCAAATTGCTGTCGGTTGGGTGAGAGATATGGGTCATAACTATTCTCAGAATTTGTTCAGTTGCTGATTACCACCAAACATATATATAATCATCGACAGTATATCATGCACCCATGAGTCTAATGGGAGTGGTTTAAATATGTCCAAAGAGGCAAACGCTAGTACAAATTTATTTGGCACCAATTTCCACCGAATTCATACACGTTTTTCTCTAATGATATACCATGAATTATATCACATTTGGTGTCGTTTGCGTCTCGGATGGCGAGCGGATATGCACTATCATTGATAAGATTGCTATTCGCCTTTATCCACATATAAGTTATATACGAGTCACCCAGGCCATCTCCATATCATTTTAAGTAGTTTTGGACGTTCACATTTCACAATCCCGACATATGGTGACCAACTTAAGTCACTTGAACAATTATATCTTCTTAACTGTCATATTTATATGGGAATAGCAATCAGGGCATTCACAAAATGAGCTAGCAAAAAGAGATACATGTACATAGAAGAGGCATTAAACGTATATTTATCATTCTATTGAAGAGATACACATATTCGTGCAAACTGCTAGATCCCGAACCGTCAGAGGATTGCATATATATTATAACAAAATTGAGTATGTTCCATTCAATACAGTTTCCACAAAAAGTTACAATTTGTCAAGAGATATGGAAGGCCTGTTCAAAAATAGTGGTCACAGTGTGCAGTCAAATATAGTTTCTTCTGATATACAAGAAAATGCAGTTAGTAGCATAAGACTTTTCAGGATCCTCCCAATACTGCACATCTGACAAGGGTTTTATAACAGACTCCTCGACTGATATAAGCAACTCAAAATCTCGCTCTGTGTCTGGCACATGTAGCTAATATTTATGCGCATCAACATTTCGTTTAAACTGAGAATATTTAGCCAATATATAGCACCATGAACAGAGGAGCACCTGGAAATTTCTTTAAAACATCTGTATCTTCATGGAGATAGCCAGGTGTCCTCGAGAACTTAGTCCAACCCACTAAATTGATTGATACATCTCAATATTTAAAACCCAATTATCATCTTTTATCGAACTGATGTGTTTATGATGTTCATGTATCATATTATAACGTCTAATGTATACGCAGTTGTAAATAAATACATACTTCATTATTGTTGGAACGGATTAATCGCGACAAACAGAATGACAATTGACAAGGTGAGCCACTACTTATATATCCCAATCATGTTTTATGATGCTATTTGAATATACAATTTATGAGAAAACGTATAACACTTTTAAGCAAGAGCATTCTCTATCCCCAACAAATATCCACAGCATACAGAGGGTTTCTCATCGCATTAACCTGGGCAACGCCAGGTAACCCTGCTACTAGCCAATATATACATTGGAAGTTGTCTCTGAAACTTTATTGGAACAAGTGAACTAATATACATGTACACCTGCTTAAAGGAAAATGACATACCTCACTAAGTATGTGATATTAAAAACTCTTTAATGCATGTTAAAGGGGTGTACTACACTATTTTATCGCTTTCAAATGGCTGGTTAAAAAAAAAAGACTGTAAAAAAAATAAAACCCTGCCTGCCTGGAAAAATTTCCCTGTGTTATCGAAAACAGAGATGTTTTTTTTTTTGGGCCCTAGTATGGATGCAAACATTGAGCATTTGTGGGAGGGTTGTGATCTTTTAAGCAAGTTGAATATTGTTCACAAACAGGGAACGTTAATAGCTTTTTCATGGCAAATATCGATCTCTATTGTAAACATCATGTTTTATTCAATAAAACAATAAATTACACTATAATCTAATAGAATCTACTTAGTTTTATTATTTTATAGTCAATTACAAACAAGGAGAAGTTGGCTTGGGGGTCGCATTCAAATTTAAAGTTGAAAATAAAATGAAAAAATAAAATAAAATGAAAAGCTACCGCCCCCCACCACCCCCCCCCCCCCCCCCCCCCCCCCCGCCCTTATTTTTTTCTTGCATGTCACCAGAAACACAGGTATATATTTTTTTGGCCTAAGTAATTTAGAGGACAACTTTATTTGATATCTTTGTAAGACTACAGATGCTGAACGCATATTACAGAATGTGCATACCGGAACCGACATGGTGGTGATGTCACTAGAATACATCTCTTTGGAGTTGAGCTAGTTTCTTTGGAGTTAGGTTATGAAAAATTATCCGCAGTTTAATTGTACTCGCCGATTGTCTCTATGTTTTATGTCACAATATACATTCCGCTTTATATTTTAGCTACCAGCCCCATTCCCCCGAACCCGCGGAAACCATGGTAGTAATGATATAACAGTTTGTGGAACCCTTCATGTAACCTATGGGTTACCAAGGCACAACTACATGTAGGCTAACGACAAATAGGTTATAAATGCAAAATTATGAAATTTGCAGGCCTGCATTTGTTTATGTTATAAGCAAATTGCTACTACAGTAATTATCAGGGCTGGGACTATCACCTGAAAAAGTTGATTCAGATATTTGTACTGGCATACAGGTATCCTGAACATGTGCTAGTACCGGTATCTACAGGCAGTATAGAAGAAAAAATATATAGCCACCAACTCAACAACTGGTAATAGTATTAACTATCACAATATGTCTGCATGTGAAGAATATAGAATAGCTAGAGACATTACTTCTGTGAATAATTCATTTCTTATTAGATCACAATCTGAGTTACTCCGGTGCATACCCATCGCATTATGTGTCAGATCAAATAAATCATCGCCCAGGGTGCCATGCCATGCTAGGGTGGTACCTGCCTGTTTTAGTGTTTATAGGACCTCTTCTCTCTAATAGCTGTCTGTGTGCTGTCTGCATCTTTCGCTATTTTTCTTGGCATTCGATGTTTCCTGTGGAAAACAACCCAAGTGTCTATACAAACTAGGATAGGAAACATCTGCTGCCTATTCTATCCATCATTGCTGGTAGCCCTCGAGTCAAATCATCAAACTTCAATACTATGTTCTCAAATATACCTACATGTACCGGTATATGTCCTGTTACCAATAATCTACATGTGCATGTGATACAGGAACTATGGATTCAGTTGATATCAGATGTCAACTACATGTACAACATACTAGTACATGTACCGGGTATACTGTACACTGTGTGATGAATTTGATACTAACACACATTCTGGTAACTTTTCAAAATTTTGTCACCTCATTACATTCTAGCTAAATTCTAGGGTTAAGTAATATTTCAATAATAACAATTGGGATATCGATGCGATTCAAAGAGATCGTAAAGTCAAATTAGCAATTGTTCAGGAGAGACAAAAAACTGATTCCGACTTATTTACGACAATTTCGAATTGGCAATGTACTGTTATGCCCTAAGTAAATGGCCCATCTAACTGAAGTGGCACCCCAGTTTAACTGCGTTCCGTTTTAACCTAACCGCGGTTATAAGATGCGTTTAAAACGCAAGAGAACCGAATAAATTGTGCAGTTAAAACGGATACATCAAGGTTAAACCAGTATATGTCGCTCTTAATGGAACAGATACCATATGGCATATATGGCGTATCATGTTTTAGTTGCCATGCTCGTTAGACAAGTTAGCACAAATAACATGGCTTTGTCCCTTTCAATATCAATATTTTTTGTAATGGATCTTCTATTTATTTTGGATAAATAGAACAGACATTCGTATACCAATATTTTATGTTTTGGGTAAACAGAAGATTGTGATGTATGGTGTGAAAAAATAAAAGTGTTTTTGTGTGTTTTATTTATTTTTGGATTTCTTTTTATTATAATGTTGTATACTTTATAGTAGCCTTTTGGTGAAAATAACAGTTGGGCTAACCCCGACGGGTAATCGGAATTCTTACGGCCCATTTTCGACTTTAACCATCGATAAAATAAATATTTATATAATTATATATAAATATAATTATTCGACAATTTAGCTGACGAGTGCTGGTCACTTTCAATGTAAGGAAACGCGTTTAAAATGGAACAACCGCAAAACGGAAAAAAACGCATTCAAACGGATCAAATGGCCACTGAATTTCAAACGGATTCGAGTGGATAATTATATAATAATATAAAGTGGGGGTTAGAGTCCCACACATGCATCATAAATGTAAAGTGAGGGACACAAAAATGCGTTTAAACGGAACAACCGCACTCTTCAAACGTCGGGCATTATTCGGATATCGGAAACCGATATTTAAGTTTTCCGATCTTGCATTCGTTGCTATATAATCATAATTAACTACAAACGTGACACGCCAGCTAGATTCGCGAATTGCGTATGTACTATTACTAGTATTAAATTCAGCACTCTACTTTGCTTCAAACATAAGCATGTATTTTTTCTCAAGCCGAACAATGGACGTATACTAGAACATATACGTCAAAATTATACAGTTTTCAACAAGTCGGGATTAAAACATAAAATATATCGTGTTGAGTACCGATGGTGATAACAAAAACATACAATCAACTCCTGGTCGATTATGAAGTTAACACTTTGCCGTGATCGCTAAAACACAAAACGATAGCATACACTGGTAGATGCATGGGTAGTACCCCTCTCTTTCCCATTAAATATTCAAATCCTGGAAGGTTAACATTTACGTGCAGTGTAACCGCAGTTAAGGGTTATTAACTGCGGTAACCTAACCGCATGTAACTGCGATGCCACCGCAGTTACAGAAAATAACTGCGGTGCGGTTACGGTTTAACCGCAGTTGTAAACGGATTATAACTGCAGTTAATGGGTCATTTACTTAGGGCATAACAGTAACAAAGTAACAATTGAGCACACTTTGCGTGGGTTATACTTTAATGTGCATGTACGCATTCGTGTACGCACCTGTCATATAGGTTCTGTCAAATCTCATTGCGGTGTGATATAAGGGGAATGCCTTTTAAATCCAATATCTCAAATGGTAATTCGAAAATGTCATATATTGTTTACGTCCTTTTCGATCAGGATTTTTCAGCCATTCAGATTTATCAATTTTTGTCACATGTCTAAAAAAATCACACTACTCATTGGATATTGGGGTCACAGTTTAACCCTTCTGGAGTTTCCTGAAATTTTGCAACAACCTTGTGCCAATGCATTCTCAGATTTGGAATCAGAGGACTCGATTACATCGGGTATATTAACTCTTTCATGACGGGAGCTGCGATGTTGCAGCATTAAAGATCATGTGCCAGTGCGTTCTCTTGTATACAGGTACCGGTATGTGAGTCTCCCATAGGGAGCCTCGCATATCTAATAAGAGTACACATTGGCCAAACAATATTCACCTTGACAGCCATGCATTCTTTTATATGGCACAGGATGCACCAGCACAGCTCCCATCATGAAAGGGTTAATATACCCGATGAAATCTAGTCAGTTCATTTCGAATCTGCAATAAAAATCTTCACTCCAAAACCACTTTACGACTTCTTTGAATTGCACCGATGATATATTATTTGGTGTTTATATCGTGGCCATAACACGATGGTAATACAAACATTTAAAATACCCATAGTACATGTAATTACGGTAAATTTTCAAGCAAACGAGTTCAATGATGAGTGTTTCCAATGACTAGGTTATACTACTCAAAGAAATGATTTACATTGTTACATTTGTTACATATATGTGTGGTACATGTTCAGAAAATGTGTCAAAGGTTGATCTTGTTGGACCATCATGAATGCCTGCGATGTCATTGGTCAATGAACTACGGTAGGTTCGTTTGCACTTGAACTGAATTTTTAGTCGAGTTTTTTTCCAAAACTCGACTTATAGTTTGATGAGGGACGGCGGGCGGGCGGCGGGCGGGCGGGCGGGCGACGTGTTTTCCTTATAACTCAACCGTTTATTGACGGATTAAAAATTTGGTGTGTGAATACATATCCATGCACGTAAGCTGCAGACAAAAAATCGGGTTCGTCCGCACATTTATTACAGAGTTATGGCCCTTTGCCATTTTTCACTGATTTTAGGCTCGTTAGCAACAACTTCAACAAACGTTATCTGATTCGATTGAAATTTGGGATATAGGTGTCTCCCAACTTTCAAGAATATCTCAGACGAGTTCGAAAACCGGCCTGGTCCGATAAAATTTGATAGAGTTATGGCCCTTAATTTGTCATTTTTCACGAATTTTCAGCTCGTTAGCGCGATAACTTCAACAAACGTTATCCGATTTGATTGAAATTTGGTATATAGGTGTCTCCCAAGAATATCTCGGACGAGTTCGAAAACCGGCCTGGTCCGATAAAATTTGATAGAGTTATGGCCCTTAATTAGTCATTTTTCACGAATTTTCAGCTCGTTAGCGCGATAACTTCAACAAACGTTATCCGATTTGATTGAAATTTGGTATATAGGTGTCTCCCAAGAATATCTTGGACGAGTTCGAAAACCGGCCTGGTACGATAAAATTTGATAGAGTTATGGCCCTTAATTAGTCATTTTTCACGAATTTTCAGCTCGTTAGCGCGATAATTTCAACAAACATTATCCGATTTGATTGAAATTTGGTATATAGGTGTCTCCCAAGAATATTTCGGATGAGTTCGAAAACCGGCCTGGTCCGATAAAATTTGATAGAGTTATGGTCCTTAATTAGTCATTTTTCACAAATTTTCAGCTCGTTAGCGCGATAACTTCAATAAACGTTATCCGATTTGATTGAAATTTGGTATATATGTGTCTCCCAAGAATATCTCGGACGAGTTCGAAAACCGGCCAGGTCCGATAAAATTTGATAGAGTTATGGTCCTTAATTAGTCATTTTTTCAAAAATTTTCAGCTCGTTAGCGCGATAACTTCAACAAACATTATCCGATTTGATTGAAATTTGGTATATATGTGTCTCCCAAGAATATCTCGGACGAGTTCGAAAACCGGCCTGGTCCGATAAAATTTGATAGAGTTATGGCCCTTAATTAGTCATTTTTCACGAATTTTCAGCTCGTTAGCGCGATAATTTAACAAACATCATCCTATTTGATTGAAATTTTGATATATAGGTGTCTCCCAAGAATACCTCGGACAAGTTAGAAAACCGGCCCGGTCCGATAAAATTTGATAGAGTTATGGTCCTTAAGTAGTCATTTTGTACGAATTTTGAGCTCGTTAGCGCGATAACTTCAACAAACGTCATCCGATTCAACTAAAATTTGGTATATAAGTGTCTTCCAATAATATCCTGGACGAGTTCGAAAACCAGCCTGGCCCAATAAAATTTGATAGAGTTATGGCCCTTAATTAGTCATTTTTCGTGAATTTTTAGCTCGTTAGCGCGATAACTTCAACAAACGTCCTCCGATTTGTTTAAAATTTGGAATAGACATACTTGCCAAGAATATTTTGGACGAGTTCGAAAACCAGCCTGGCCTGATAAAATTTGATGGAGTTATGGTCCTTAATTAGTCATTTTTCGATTTTACCTATTAATTAGTCTACCGATACTGATGCACACCAATTGGCGGTAGCCACCGGCGGTAAGCCACCGAAAAAGAGACACAGCATCTCTGATGCCACCTCTTGTTAGGTATATTTTGATATTCCCCCTTGCCAATTACATACAAGTGTACTTGTACCAAGCTCGAAACGAGTCGTGTGCATATTAGTCAAAGAAAAAAATATTTATCATTGGGGTTTCTCTACGTATTGACAAAATTTTATACCCTATCAGTGCTCTATACAGTTGTTTTATTCCCATTGTTTCACAGATTTTCAAGAAATTTTGTGTAAAATATCTCGTAATAAACACTTTTCAATGTCTCAAAATATGCTGAATTTTCATTCAAATGATTTTGTTTATTACAGTTTATACAGAAAGAATCAAAACTAATATTAGCTCAATCTTGCAGATGAAATATTAGACATGAAAATCCATAAGAAAATGTCAAAATAAAAAAATACAGGTACCTACTAGTACATTGTACCTACCCTAATTTATTCTGACTTGTAACCCCAACCAGACATTTACATACCGGTACTAGTGCATATACATGTAATTGACCACTGAAAATTTTGGATGACTATTATAATCAGCCTCGTCTGGACGTTAACTCCAGTTCAAATTATCCGATCGAAACAAAACTTAGTACGAGGAATAACCATCACATTAATATTGAGGTCAAGTTCTGGTCCGATTTTTTTGGGTGGGATTTATGGCAATTATTTTACTTAGAAATTGTGATTTTCATGTTGTCCGGATAATACTAGTAGCTTTGGTTGGTATGATCCGATCATAACAAAACTTTTGGTATGAGTAATAAACATCACATTATTGAGGTAAAGTTCGAATATGTTTCCAATCAGATGATTTTTATCAGAATGAATCTGATGGTCCTTTTTTTACTTAGAAATTGCAATATTTCTTGTTGTCCGTATGATAACTGCAGTTAATATCCACTGGATCTAAAACGAAACTTGATATGAGGAATATCCATCACATCATTCAGTTCATGTTTGAATAGTGATTTTTGTGCTCTCCTAAAAGGCTTAGTCCTTATGATAACTCCAGTTAGTATCAACTGATCTGAATGAAACTTGAAATGAGGAATGTCTATCACATTATTCAGGTCAAGTCTGAATATGGTTCCGGTCTGATTATTTTTGTCAGAGCTATCACCCTTTTTGAATTAAAAATATCAACTAATTCAACTTAGAATTTGCCATTATTATTCTGGCATCTAATAAAATATTAACAACATGCATGTAGACATGTTGCATGTAAAAGCATAGTTTGATTCCATGATTCTTGGAAGAATAAAACTTATCATTTCTAAAAAAAAGCCACCGGGCAAATAAAGCCACCCTATTTAGGGGAGGGGAGGGGTATGAAAAACATTTCAACCTGGCTCTCACATACAGCTGTATGTAGCCCAAGTGTGCACTGGGGGGGGGGGGTGAGGTATTCTTAGTTGGAACTGCCACATGATATCCCAGTCATTTCTAGTTAACCCTACATGTACATGTAGATTATACTCATTACGGTACATGTACATCTATTAAATTAAAATAGACCTCTCTTTCTTGGATTTGTATGATCTGCATGTCTTTAAAGTAATAATGTACATGTATATGTAAATTGTTGTTTTCAGGGTACAGGTGAAATCTGGTTCTGGACTTAAAATCACAGGGATCGTATCTGAACCAGACAGTCTCTGGGATTTCCGTGTGTCCATGGATGAGAAGCAAAAGAAGGCGACGGTGACAGCATACCTGAAAAACAAGAAGTATTTACCTAGTGACAGGTAAGTAAATTATCAGAATCGGTTGTGAAAAGACATGTATTAGTGGGTTGAGTGGCCTCCTTAGTCAACTTCACCATTTCGTGTTTCAAAGCTGAAAAATATTGTCTCCTGATCATTGCCCTTCTGTCCGTGACCAATTAGTAGCATATAGTACAAATAAGCAGGTAATAGATAGACGCAATTCTCTAATTGTAACCCAATAAAGTTGAACCCAACAAAGATGAATAGAGTAAATCAGGATAATTTTCAAGAAACCTATGGTACATGTACTTGCTTTTTATTTAAATTCTTGTGTATACCAACATAACATACTGTTTTGAGAAGTGTTATAAATTAGCGATCTAAAGTCGTTTGGAATCCTACATGTGCTGTATCTGAGCTTGACAATATTATACCCTACTAAATTTAACCCAATTCCTACAACAAACAAGCCCTACTAGTACATGTACCCACTTGTTCCCTGGAAATAGTTCACTGGTACCCATAATACATATAATTTAGTACACCATCAATTTCACAAGATGATATCTTTATGAATGCCGCTGTGTTATGATATTACTTCTAAGAGGAAATTCTTCTGATTTCTCCCTGAGTGTATCCTCCACGGCAGACAGAAATAGTCATCAGACACTAATAATTGAATTAGCATTTGATCCCTGTTCTGATGAGGCACCAAATCACCAAACTTTATTACTCGAGAGTCTTGATTATGGAACTCATTATAACTGATATACTTGCTTCCTGTTCCGTGTCTGATTGCACCTCAAAATATAGCAGAATCTACATCAGAAACAAAGTATGGTACAGCAATGCCCTAAATAATTGACTCCTTAACTACAGCAGAATTATAGGTAACTCTTCAGGATTTAGTCGGCAATATGGCTTGTTGCCATTCATAGGAAAGCTCTCGCTGAGAGCTTTCCAATAAATGGCAACAAGCCATATTTCCAACTAAATCCTGAAAAGTTACCCATAATTATGTGTGGTTAAGGAGTTGATTATTTAGGGTATTATTACTGTAGGTTCTGATTTAACCCTTTCCATATTATATGGATTCTACCATCATCTATAAAAGTATATATTAGAATGGTCTATTATTTTTTGGAGGGGTTCTCAGGATACATAAGCGATGACAGACAGCAAAACATTTACTAGTATTACAAGAGCTGAAGGGGTTCGTATTGTCTGGCGGAGATTTTGTCACCGGAGAAAGGATATCTCACTTCATGGCATGTAATGCTGACAAACGATGCTTTTCATGCGGTTTCTTAATTTTTTTTCACTGAATTGAATTACAATGGAGATATCGGTAAATGTACCTGCTGTTTCATTGTTTCGTTATCCTGCCTGGAGCCCCTGGCACAAATGCATAAACAACAATGCACGTTTAAAAAATTTCCGCCAAAACAGATACCCCCCCAACACTCAATTGTATTTCATAACACATGGGTTAAAACTCTGCCATATTATGTCAAGTAACTGATCGTGACTTATTTTCAGGTGGCTTTCCTTTGGATGTTCTAGTTGAATCATATTTTCATGCACAAGTAATTCATTGTAACGTATCACCAATCTTACTGGATATTGCATCAAAAATAACGATCGAGAAAAAACTGTCTGCAATATAATATTAAAATCTAATATTTTTTTCTCAATCACTATTTCTACTTGGCTGTCCAATAATTTCGCCCACCAGTCTGTTTGGAACAAGTTCTGTACATGTGGTTTCGCCACTATACATACTATTAGCTTCTGTGGATAATGTATGACAATGAGTGACAACCGTGCAAATTTTCTCCTGGTGGGGTGAACCATGGTCTCCCCCGCCTCCCCCTCTTCGCTTTATGTGTTTTCCCAATATGGTCTCATTTATTTTCCTCTAGCGGAAACACTGGTTAATAAACATGTTTATACAAGGTATATACTAGTACATCTACATGTATGTTTTCTGTATGTTTTATATGTATCTGCCCTACATTTGAGCTTAAAATGAGTTACTGTGCTAGTACCAGTAGCTGTGAGTTGGCTTATTCAGGTATATCCTGCCCATGCTTGCAATGAAGTTGTTTACACAACAGGTGTAAATCTTCAATACAGGTATGATTGCTTCCTAAGCTACTGTGCTGGCAAGGAGACAAAATTCTAAGTTCTGAGATCCTGCTGCATGGGTCGAAGCAATTGATTGTGAATAAAAGCAACTAATAAAGTTGTCCCTGATTGAAGCGAGGTACTTGTAATTCTGTTTCACATGTCAATCAGAAGCACTATGAAAACTGGCTGTTATTGCTCTAGTACATGTGATATCCATTGGTTTTACTCCTGTTTTCATGTATACCGAAGTGCCTGGATCTACAACATGTAGGAGCACTAACATTTATGCGTTTTCCTATTAAAATTCAGGCCACTGCATATATCAGCTGCCATGTTTAATGCTTGCCATTCTAAGGGTGCAGTCAAGAATCCGGAGATTGTTTTATGGGTATCTACCTGTGCATGTAACTTTTCTGCAATATCAATTGAGATGTCGTTATTTCTGATTAGCTAAATGTTTGTACAAGTGTACGCAAAGTAAATATCTTTATCAATTTTGAAATATCAGATTGATGATTTACATGGTTCCTAATTGACTTACCTGTGAAGGAAATTTCTGATAAGAAATTTTGAACAGTTAAAGACATATTATGGACTTGTTCGGGTACGTGAAACTGGTAAGTTAGTATTCAGGCACCATGCCAAATGGGGGAATGTACCATTCAACTAACATAGCCGAAAATCTGAAGCAAATCGACCTTACCACTCCAAAGAAAACATTATCCGAACTACGCTCAAATGTAAATATTTCTAGATTTGGGACGCAACTATCGGCGATAAACATACAAAAATGATTTTGCCACCGAGAGTCACTGCATTTCATTAACATATAAGAATGATGGTGTGTTGTCAATTTGGATATAATTTGTAAAATATAACTAATGTACGTTGAGGAAGATTATTCAACATTTCTATAAGATACTGGAGTGTTTCACATCACTTTAAGTTGAACAGATACTATCCACTCATTATTTGGTGCGGAACTTGTACATTGGGAGACCAATCCTGTAATCCGTATATAAATAGCCCTGGATTCTTTAATTATTCCTCCACACACTGGCACAGGCACTAGGGCTGAGGTTTCTGAGTCTGACTTGAATTCCTCTACCATTTTGTTAATACAGTAATGCCCTAAATAATCAACTCCTTAACCACAGCAGAATTATGCTGTGGTTAAAGAGTCGATTATTTAGAGCATTGCTGTAGGTACTGGTATGGATTACTGAATTTGATTGTCCTTTGCAGGCCTTAAAATATGGTGCTGGACATTTGCAGAATGGGGTCCCCAGAGAGTGAATTTTTGTGACGCTACCCCACACAGCAGGCTAGCATCACCAAATTCATACTCGGACCTCCATGGCCACATCTGCTATGGGAGACCTAGAAACAGGTTTAAGTTCCCAGATAGTGAAGATGGTGATGTGCACCCATTGGGTATCTCGGTTGTGCATTGTGTCGTAAGCCAATTTGGCGTTGTAGAGAAAGTAAACTAAAAAATAAAAATAAATATTTTAAAGAAGTTTCTAAAGAAAATAAAAAATAAGATACTTTCCAGAGTAGATGAGGCCTAAGCAGAACAAGGTCCCCATAGGGTGAATTTAGTGATGCTAGCCCACTGTGCAGGGTAACGTCACTGAATTCACCCTCTGGGGACCTCATTCTGCAAATATTGAGGCCTGGTCATTGGATGAATAATCTAACATAAAAATTAGTTTGTACATCGATTGCACCCCATGTAATCTCAGTGGTGGAAATTCTGGAGATGCATATATATATATATATATAGACTGCCATGCAAACTACATGTATGACAATATTGCAAAAATTGTAACCAATACCATACAGTAATTACTATTATAAAATTTATCCAGCCCTTAATTAACACTCTTTTGGATTGGGCAAAAGCATGATAATCTGGGGAAAAGTCATATTTGACTCCCGAAAGTCATATTGGACTCGAATCCAGTTATCAGGACAGGGTATTGTCATTTTGATAAACATACAGATGGATAATAAAAATGAAAAATGTCATTATACAATGTTGTGTACAGTACATGTAATGTATATGTGTTCTTGTACTCATCCAGGTTGTGGTGAAAAGTCATATTGAACTCATCCAATATGACTTTTCACCACAACCTGGACGAGTACAATAAAAACACATACTCAACACAAACTTGTATAATAACTTTATAGTATACTCTGGTATATTCCCAACAGCATACTAATATAGTAAAATATGGGCTCAGCATTCTGGAGCCTAACTCACTGGTTTCAGATTTATGTTGGAACCCTCTCAGACATTGTATACTGCATCCATTGTGTCATGTGAGTGTATGGATGGCCCGTCCTGATGGAATGTGTGTGTGTGGGAGCTTAGTATGTGTCTACGAATGTGACCTAATGAACAAAATCAATATCTCAGGCTAGTAGATCACAAATCTACTTTGCCTGAGTTGGAAACCCATTAAGGTATCAGCGCAAAGCCAACTAAACATTCATAATTAACTCCCTTAGAGTGAATCTCAATGGCCATTATTACCTCCCCTGGGTTATAGTTCATGAGACAGGCTCCCCAAAAATGGAAATACTGATGCTCATAGTTTTTTAACCCTTTGAGTGCCACGGGCCGATCTTATCGGCCCTAAACCTACAAAATAAGCCTGTTAAAGAATATAAGAAACAATTATTAAAATCAAGCCTGGATATAAAAAATTTTTGAGTGTCTGACAAAATGACAGGCACCAAAGATTCGGCGTCTGACATTTGAAAAGTGTGTCTGTCATTTACCTGGTATCAATAAATAGCAGCAATTAGTTGTTTTTTAGCCCATTCCAATGCACAAATTAGATTCATTGATGTACCATGTTATGAATTATGGTGTTTTACATCACTTTTAGCTGAAGCTCATATTATCATGTCATAATGTGACAGGGGTGCAAAGTCAGACAAGGCTGTCATTTACAGTATGTCTCTGCTGAATTCTTTTCCAGTTTCAAAAATACTATACGCCGTGCTTCCCCCAAGTAAACACGAGCACATGTTTCAAAACGCGGCGATTTAAAAACTACCCGGTATGAATTTTTTCGGAATTTCTTCCGCTAAATCTCCAACTAACACCCTTAACTTGTGGAATATATTACACTTGTGCTGATTTAACTTGTGACATCTCCGTGTATCTTACGTCAAACGAGAAAAACACGACGAAGTGTATTTCTTGGTTGGAGTTTCCCCCCAGTGGCAGCCATTTTCTCTGGGTTTTTCACGTTCTAAAAATAGAAAGTCGTAAATAGTGCGGACGTGAAGGCAGCGATAATTCGCAGTTTGCGATCAATCATCAATCGCGGACAATTTAGGTTAGAGGTTGCATTAAAATTACATTTATAGATCCTGTAATACCTGTATACGGAACGGATCATTAACATGTTTTCGGTAAAACGCATTGTATTGGTGGGGGGATTTGATATTTAGTGCACAGTAGTGGTAATTGAATGTCTTTGCCGCGGATAATACATCTACTTGTTGTTTTCCCCTTAATTATATATTTTTTTGTGAACATAATGGGCGCCGGACAAACTGACGGACGATAATAAGGCGGCGCCAGTCATCGGTGTATTTGGCTCGGTCAATGACCGTGTCCGACCTCTTATATCCAGGCTTGATTAAAATTGTAAAAAATTGTAAAAAATAATAACAAATGATGAACAATTGTTAGGCCAATGCATTCTCTTATATATGCGAGGCGACCTATGGTCGACTCGCATATATAAGAGAATGCATTGGCACAGGGTATATGGGTTGATACAAAAATTTACCTGGCACTCAAAGGGTTAACACTTCCATGACTGGAGTTTCCTGAAATTTTGCAAAAACCCTGGGCCAGTGCATTCTCTTTACTATATATGAGGTAAATTTGTTTGCAGCGATATTAAACCCATGCAATTTAACAGTTCCATCCCATGCCTTTGGAATACTTAGCTATTAATATGGCTATATCATTTTCTGATGTTTCTTATGCCAATGTGCAGATAAAGAAAGCTATTTATATATCTATTTTTTTTTTTTAATTTCAACAATATACATGTACATGACATGCTATTAACAGTAGACTAGAAAAATTGCACAGCTGAGTATATCACTATATATGGTCTGAGGTCATTATAGATGTTATGGGTTTACTAAAGATTCAGCCTAAACAATGCCAGTGATTACCGGTAGTTGACAACTCTGCTATATAATTGATATTAATGGGTCAGCAGTGAAGTGACTTATCTTGATGGCTGTGTTGTTAGTAGAATTTGATACATTATCATTGTAAACTTAAATTGGACTCCATTATCTCAAGTATCCCATGTCTGGGTCACCTTTTCACATTTAATCCAAGGCTGCACTGCTGCAGCATTACAGACCCTGTGCCAGTGCATTCTCTTATATATGCAAGTGACCCATGCATTCCAATAATTTGTGTTATGTGCATTTGTCTATCATAGTTCATAACAGTATTCTCTATAATTCAACATCAAAACTCTAATTTATTATTCTGATCATAGTAATTTACTATTACCAAGGGATGGGTTAAACATCTGCAGATCGGCCTCTCATTTTGAATCAAATCTGCTTTAATCTGGTCGAAAAATTGTGATGGACATTGGGAGGTGAACCACCACCACCCATCATGAGTCCATGACATATCTTGATGGATTTTTGTGCAAATTTGATACAAGTTTGTTTCAAGTTTTAGAATTTCTCCATATAAATTTTCTGGTACAGCCTTTTGGACTTCACACAATCTTGTCTTGATCACATTATAATGATACATGAACATATTGTTTAATATCAGAGATTTATTTATAGTGAAAATAAGAAAAAAGTCATTCTTGATGATGAATCTATAGTGGTTTTATGATTTCTCATGATGAATTTACAGTGTTTTATGATTTCTCACATCTACCCACTATGAAGGCCTCTCGGCCCTTTGCATATTTTGTATATTACTTGCTTGTTCATAGAATAACAGTGTTACTGATGTACATATTTACAAATCAATATTCCCCACATGTTCCATATATGTACCATATGCATTTCGTTGAGTCTCACAACATAAATAACGTTCGCCTCAACCATGAAACCGGAACTATAAAAAAAGCATCACCGCACATGACAAAACAAGCCCTGTATATATACCTGAAAAAACCTTGAATTAATCTGTTTTTTTTAATTCACAGATTCTTGGACGGGTCACATGTAATAAACACAGACATGTGTGTTAATGGGTTTGTCGATAGGGCACTTGTGCTGTCGCCTGAAGGATAGAGTTTGAGGCTATCAACAAACCCATTAACACACTCATGTCATTCTGTGTACCAGTATTTAAACCATGCAATATGGCCAAGAATTTTGTGGAGTTATGAAAGCTAAGAATGTTTTTTGCCCAGAAGCAAACACTGGAGCATGGTTACAGTAATGACCTAAATAATCGACTCCTTAACCACAGCAGAATTATGGGTAACTTTTCAGGATTTAGTTGGAAATATGGCTTGTTGCCATTCATTGGAAAGAGCTTTCCGATGAATGGCAATCAGCCATATTTCCGACAGAGCTTTCCGATGAATGGCAACAAGCCATATTTCCGACTAAATCCTGAAAAGTTACCCATAATTCTGCTGTGGTTAAGGAGTCCATTATTTAGGGCATTACTATACCTGTCTAGTGCTACAGGTTTAAATTGCCCCTCAGGACCTGTGAGTAGATATGCAAATGAATTCTTAAAACTCTCCGTAGTTTAGTTTGATTCATCGAAACAATCATTTCCATTAAATCTCATCGCTTGTGGATGCGGTCATAAATAAAAACATGTCGTCATCACCTCTGTCATAAGACTCATCAATACATGGCGGCAATAATCAATAGCTAGATGTTAGACTTCGTGTGGCAGTTCCCACTGTAGGATTGGACTCATTGATTGCCAGCTACACGTCAAAGTTTCCACGTCTCCTTCTCAATAAATCTCTATACCTCCACTTTACGTCACCTATTCTGTCAGTGTATATCGTCATTTTGGACTACTCTTAGAATTGATTAGTGGCAATGTGTCAAATATTTCTATGCTTTGCCATCTCCCCCAAGCTCTTTGCTTGCTATCTAAGATACTAGTAATCTATTTACCAAAGTAAATGTGTCTCCTACTCAGTGGGTCACAGTAGGGTGTTGTACTTCTATACTTGAATGTCTGCTGTTGATATAAGATTGCATTGTTGCATGGGTATACATGCAGATTTTCCATTAGGGAAGAGGGGGGGGGACGTATACTGGAATCAGTTGTAAGAATAACAAATTTTAATGATTATTATCATTTAGAAAGGCAACATTGTGTGGGCTTTATGTTCAATTCTAGATTTAGATTTGCAATTTGGGCCCATCCATGGTTTGGCCTGGTAGGAGAAAATTAAAAAATTTGAACCAAATCACTTGAAATCTTTCTGAGAAAATAGTTCATTGATATAAATGTGGTATTATTTCAGTGATTCTCAATAATATATAAACATACATGTACTAGTACATGTAGTTATGCAATAATTGCATTCTCATCAGTTCTCATGTTTATTTTGGGCACAGCGTTTACCGACTTCAATTTGGGAATATAAAGGTCTTATCCTAGAAGGAGCTGTTTAAAAAATTGGAATGATTCCCTACATGTATTTCCACAAATTGGTTTGGAACCCTGGTACTGCACGTAATACAGCCTATCACAAGGCTGATTGTATGAGTAACGTGATTAGATGTCGACGGTCACAAATCCCCCTGAATAATTCTCATGAGACCTCCGGTTTCTATCGATTCGTGTCTTCATCAGAGAATTCCAATCAACTTGAGATCTACTTGCCATATACAGTCAGCAAACAGCAGTCAAATGTGTGATACTGAATCTAATCATGATATTTGGTTCCTTCTGTGGTCAGCTCTCAAGGTAGCCATATGCATAGCATTTGTTAATCTGTCATTCAATTAACCTTCAAGTAAATTGGTTATATACACACACATTATTTGCCACACACTGCGAGAATTATTGAGGTCCACATCTTGGAATTCATACCACAAATACTTTGCCAAAATTTGTTTATGCTTTTTCTTTAATGTATGGTATTACTTTGGTCTTCCTAGCTGGTTTAAGTTTATTCCCTTGTTTATCCTCACATTTCCACACCTAATAAACTCTTTGCTTTGATTGTTTGTAAGAGAAGATTGCTATGATTAGCCCTTTCATTACTAAATGGATTCTCTGATTCAGTTATTAAAGATATATTCTGGGTTCAAGACATCCAATTCCAACAACAACATACAAAATCTAATGAAACATTTTCATTATGGAGATCCTAATAAGACATACAGTTATGCCCTAAATAATCGACTCCTTGACCACAGCAGAATTATGGGTAACTTTTCAGGATTTAGTCGGAAATATGGCTTGTTGCCATTCATCGGAAAGCTCTCACTGAGAGCTTTCTGATGATTGGCAACAAGCCATATTTCCGACTAAATACTGAAAAGTTACGCATAATTCTGCTGTGGTTAAGGAGTTGATTATTTAGGGCATTACTGTATAGACTTGACCTATTAATACCAAAGGTTATCATATTGTTATCAAAACTTGTCATCTTATTATCAAAATAATTTCAGTGTCGCTCTCAAGTGTCGAAATGATATGAAATAAATGCATATATGAAAGTCAATATAAAACAAAATAGCATCTTTTATTTACCACATCTCATTCCAAACATGTTATTTTTAGCACTAAAATCTGAATTAAATGTAAAATATATTTCGTAAAAATTAGTCTGTATTAAACCCTGAATGCATCTTTAAATAGTGCACATTGGAAAGGTATACTATTCATTTGGAGGGGTCTTTTGATAATACAAGTCCAGAAGACATAGGATTCCTATTCAATCATTTTCAGGGAATGTTCAATAATAAGTTAAATAAATGGCCTATGGCTGTTTGTTGAACTTACTACATGTATCTGAATATTCCCCTGGAGAATAACATTACTCATTAATGAGAATTTAAGTCTTCAAAGGTTTAAATATCAGAGAGATAATTTTATTGTCCTTATCATTTCTATACTTCATCACCATCTGAGTGAGTACCTTAAATTTTCTTTTCGAGAAGGCATGATATTCCAGGTTATATAACTATTTAAAAAATCTGAAAAAATTGTCACTGGTGTCAAACCAATCCCCATAGAAGGTCACTCAGGTCACCAATAGACAGAAATTTTGACCCCTGATTGGTCAGAATTAGAGGCAACGTGCCATTTATGGTTATGGTGCTTACACAGCAGATTGATTCCACGACCTGTTGGTCTCCAAGCAATTGATCTTTTCCGTTCCATTATAAAATGACTCAGGAACAGTTCAGATCAATAGTGCATGGATGTAGGAAGATGGTTTCCATCTGGGACAAATTTAAGCTCTGGCAACACATTGATTTGATCAAGCATTATACAACTCTCACAAAGTGTTTATCAGTGTCTCCAAGCAGTGGCACTCACTTTGTTGACTGGCTTAGTTCTCAAGTTTAGTGTTGAATTGTCCACTGTGGCTGGCCAAGTGCTCCAGTTAACTCTTTCTTAACTAAATGGATTCTCCCACTCAGTAATAACAGTATACATTGGTATGGTTTATTATTCATCTGGAGGGGTGTTTAGCAGACAACAGATAATAAAAGTGCAGAAGGAGTTATATTTGTTGGAGGGAAATGTTCAGATAATAAGTTCAACAAGACATTTGTTTAACTTATTACCTGAACATTTCCTAAGGGATAACTACTCGTCAATAAGTATTTAGTATAGAAAGGGTTAACTCTTTTATAGCCTTGTATTTGTTGATGAATAGTTTCTTGAATCACATTTACATGTATTTATGCATAGAGTTATTAGATTCTGCTAATCAGTTGGCTAACAACTAATTTTGAGGGTGTTTCTCCAACTGTCACCTGCATTTAGCAAGTAACACCCCTGTACACTGAGAATAGACCTTACTTTTAGAGCTAATAACTAATTCAGTAATTAACCCTTTCTATACTATATGGATTCTCCCATTAAGTTATAAAAGTATACATTGGAATGGTATATTATTAATTTGGAGGGGTGTTCAGGTAATAATATCAATCGACAGACAGAAAAACAGATAATACAAGAGCAGAATGATTTATATTCATAGGTGGAAAGTCCTACATCAACTCATCAATGGGTATTTAGTGTAGAAAGGGTTAAAGGATTATTGACTGACTGGTGACTTTCACTAAAAATTGTTTCGTTACCTTAGAAAGTACACTTAGTAGCAGATGTATTTAACCTAACAATTTATAAAATATGCCTCCCCCTTCCATTTTGGATGCAGATTATAAAATACTAAAGTAACCAGATTGGTTTGATACTTTAATAGGAGAACAATCTATGATTCTGTGGATTACAACAAGAATACTTTATACCACACCGGCAGATTAGGCAACTTAAACAAGTCGGTGAAACAATCTGTAACATGTACATGTACAGGTAATACCTGTACATGTAGTGCACACCAAAAACAATTTTGTACTGTCTACAAACCGCTAAGTATGACAAATTTAGAAAGTAAATGTACTCTCTGAACAAAATATCAACAAACTTGGTTGAAATTCTTCACAATGCTACTGATATACTGGTTTGGTCAGAACAACAATTCACCACATTCTCGCTAAGCTCTTGTAAATGATATATAGGCCACATCTGTCTGCTATAGGGGCAATACACATACTAGTATCTTTGTACTGGATAATAAACATGGGGAAGATTTTCTTTCCATGCTGCAATACACTTCTAGTTAATAGACTCATCAATCGAAGCTTTCAACAGTCATAAAGCAGACACCTACACGTAAGCTAGAAGCAGCGGAATTGCTCCAACGGAAGCAGGACAAGTGGAAACAGTTCTGACAGGCGCGGAGAGGATAGATCTGTTGTATTCATTAGCACTGTATAGAGCAGCTGCATAGGCTTTCGTGTGTTATAGCCAATTCACCTAATCACCCACCTTATTATGCTTTACCAGAGCAGAGTCCTGGAGGATACCCGAGGTATAAACGGGAGAATACACAGAGTACTGGCATCATTGTCGGGGTTTTATTCCCAACAATAATCATTAGTAGAGGTGATGCCCCATAGTGAGCAATTCCCTGGGATTGGTATGGGGATAATTGATTTGTACATGAGTATGTGGGTGATAGAAAAACAGTCGGGAGCTATCTACTACTCTCATCACAGTTACTATTGAACAGGGATTCGCTAGACCATACACAGAACTGTGCTCTTGTGTTACTTGCCATCCTCAAGCGTTATCCTTTCAGGGTAGCAAGAGTGCCATAAATCTCTGGCAAGTACATGTACTAGTAGTGCACATGCATGATTCTGTATTTATTACACGCCCATGCTCGACCACCACTTCCAATCTAAACATTCTTTCCTGTTTAATAGGAGCTAAATGATATAATGGGCATTGTTGTCATGCTGGTCAAATGATGTTATGGTCATTGTGCAGCTTTTACATCAATTTTTTTTTAATTGTCACTGTTATTTGTAAATGAATCTCAATTCCCTCAGACAGTCATGGAGATAATTGATTTGTACATGAGTATGTGGGTGATAGAAAAACAGGCAGGAGCTACTAGTATCTACAGTTACTATTGAACAGGGATTCGCTAGGAAATACACAGAACTGCACTCTTGTGTTACTGGCCATCCACAAGTGTTATCCTTCCATTGTCAACATAAATTCTTGGCCAGTAGCACTCATGTGTGGTTCTTTGTTTATAACACTTCAACATCTCCATCTGAAGATTTCTTCATGGAGTAGATGGCTCCATATATGCCCAGTGCTTAATGCCAAATGCTCTTCTTCCCTATCAGACTCACATATCATACACTGTTATCACACAAACATGTACTTGTAAGGTAAAATCATGTACTATTTGAGATAAATTAACTAATGTTTACACCAAGATTTCTTCATGTGGAATTCTTATTTTGTTTTTTTTAATATTAATTGATTTTAAAATACCAGTTGCATTTCTCAAATCAATCATCATTTACCAGTGTGAAGCCTCCATGCACCATTAATAAAAATGGATATTTTTTATACATTGTTGATCGCATGAGTCCCTAAGTGCTTATTGAACATTCTGTAATTACAAATACACATAGCCAAGCCAAGCCAAGGGGAAAACATTGACCAAGCCACAGGAAACTCAACAGTCCACTGGCGGGTGTTAAACTCACATGGCTGTGTTGACTGCCTTACAAGCCACTCACTGGACTGTAGAGCTACTGTACTGCCCTAAGTAAATGACTCATTGAACCAGGTGTCCCCACCCCAGTTAAGATGTATTTTGGTTATACATTATATATTGTTGCCGAGAAATATTTTAGCTACAAACACATCAGCAGTTTTGAGCTCTGGTGATTATGTATGATTATATGTTCTATACTAGTACTTCCATAGGTATTCGGATACACATGCTGCCCACAAACTTCCAATTTATAACCTATTAACATACTTGTCATAACTATTGCGTAAATTACTGCAGTTTCATTTACTATTGTAGATATTTGTGGTGAGCAACTTAACCATTGAGTCAATTTTCCCATCTCATTCATGCGTCATTACCTTAGCACAAAAATCATCTGACAACTATTACATGTACCATTGTGTGGATGTCTATGAGAGCATAATGTTATACAAGTGCACACACATGGCTAGTCATACCAAGAGAAGGTGTGTGGAGCGATATGTTCCCCCTCCAATATTTATATAGAATGTCTGAAGTTGGGAGGGAACCAGTCTCAAAAGCATGCAGTTTGGACACTTTTAGCTTGAAGATAATATGTTAGAAATGTTTTGGTATAATTATCATCCTTAATTGAAATTAATGAGAACTTATTGATTATCAGGTAAAAGAATGAGTCAATATAGTTTTTAATTAAATTTTTCAAAAGTGTGATATTTAAAGCCACATGGTGGTTTGCGCTCGAAAATACACCTAATAATATTTCAATTTTAATTTTAATAGGTTGATAAATACTTTTTAACTACCTTTCTATGGGCATGATACAGGTATGTCACAGAAAGGCGTATTGATGTCATAAAAAATACAACTTTGAACATGATGATTGGGTCCCAATAAAAAAACAGCCAAGTGTATTTATCCGAATTCGGGAAAGGGATATTGCATTATCTTAACATGAAACTATTTTTAAACTTTACACACTGCTTTCTCTTCATCAAAATTATAAGTTGTACCATAAATATTTCAGAGTGACAGAAGCTCTAGATTGTCTTCCCATGGTCTACAATTGCAATTTTCATTTAATAAATGGACATATAGTTCCATATGCCAGTACTCCATTTAAGCCATATTATTACCACATTTTGGGGCATTCTCTGCACAGTTTTATCGGGCATTAGGAGACTATAATGCTTAACACATCAAGCTGTCAACTCATTATCGGTCTTACATGTCACATTACTGGTAAAAAGAGTCTCAGAATTTCATGGTAGTCCTATTCAAAATATCCTCGCTGGCGAAAATAAACATTGATTCACTTAATTTGTTTTGTCCATTGTCTCGGTCTGAAAAAGAGGTTAAACTGTTTGTTGTTTCAAAAAGATTTACTTCCAAATACTGCTTACCACATCCCTCATGTTTCAGCAGAGGAAGTGTTAATATTAATAACATGAGGCAGTTGGTATTGTTGTGTATTGCGGCCCTCCAGAAATGGTTAACAGCCCTTCACCTTATTAATGGCCCTCGACTTCGTCTCAGGCCTTTATAAGCTGCCGGGCTGTTAATTATGCCCCCGACTTGAAGTCGGCGGGTATATAGTCGACGTCTCCGTCCGTACATCTGTCCGTACAAACATTTTGCATTATTGATCAGCAACTGCTTGGCAGATTTAGCTGTTATTTGGTATGGTGATAGAGCAGCATGGGGGAACAGCTACATGCATAGCGCGGGTTTCGTCCACCCATTTTCACCAGAGTTATGGCCCTTTTTTTACTTAGAAAATTCAATTTTGTCCGTCCGTACAAACATTTTGCACTATTGTTCAGCAACCGCTGGGCATATTTAGCTGATATTTGGTATGATGATAGAGCAGCATGGGAGAACAGCTACATGCATAGTGCGGGTTTCGTCCACCCATTTTCACCAGAGTTATGGCCCTTTTTTTACTTAGAAAATTCAATTTTTCTCTTGTTTTTTGGGTTTCCAGATGACAGCGTGAGCTTTGGTGGTACAATTGCAAATCCCGTATTTTTGTGGACCAGTTATATGAAAATACATGTCAAGTGCGAATTTGGGTATGATCTGATGATTTTTGCCAGAGTTATGGCCCTTTTTTCAACTTAGAAAATTTCAATTTTGTCCGTCCGTACACACATTTTGCATTATTGTTCAGCAACCGCTTGGCAGATTTAGTTGATATTTGGTATGGTCATAGAGCAGCATAGGGGAACAGCTACATGCATAGCGCGAGTTTCGTCCACCCATTTTCACCAGAGTTATGGCACTTTTTTTACTTAGAAAATTTAATTTTTCTCTTGTTTTTTGGGTTTCCAGATGACAGCGTGAGCTTTGGTGGTACGATTGCAAATCCCGTATTTTTGTGGACCAGTTATATGAAAATACATGTCAAGTGCGAATTTGGGTATGATCTGATGATTTTTGACAGAGTTATGGTCCTTTTTTCAACTTAGAAAATTTCAATTTTGTCCGTCCGTACAAACATTTTGCATTATTGTTCAGCAACCGCTTGGCAGATTTAGTTGATATTTGGTATGGTCATAGAGCAGCATAGGGGAACAGCTACATGCATAGCGCGAGTTTCGTCCACCCATTTTCACCAGAGTTATGGCACTTTTTTTACTTAGAAAATTCAAATTTTTCTTTTGTTTTTTTGGTTTTCCAGATGATAGCGTGAGCTTTGGTGGTACGATTGCAAATCCCATATTTTTGTGGATTAGTTATATGAAAATACATGTCAAGTGCGAATTTGGGTATGATCTGATGATTTTTGCCAGAGTTATGGCACTTTTTTCAACTTAGAAAATTTGAATTTTCGCTTGTTTTTGGGTTTCCGGATCGCTTGTTTTTGGGTTTCCGGAATTTCTAGTACAAACTTCTTTTGGAATGGTCATATATACCTCCTCGGATATCAACAGTTTCGTCCATGCTTAATCCGAATTGCTACGGTCGGGGGCAAATGCCACGCGACAGCGTACCTCTTGTCATTTCTGTTGGGCCCTCAAAAATCATGTTATATTGGTATATTTACATTTTGTCTGGCGGTGACATAAAATCAAATGTTTCCTTATCTCTAGTATAATGCCTGTGCTTCCAATGCATGAATCTTCTGCTTCAATCCAATCCATAACAGTACTTCTGACACCTCTGCTTTCAAGTCATGTTTGATTCATGCCAAGTTTGCTATATCTCGGTCTCAATATGCCACATTGAACCAATTTGTCTCAGTCCCCAGGAGGATGCCTATGCTTCCATTAGATGTGGCTTTTGTTCGATCCAGATTCATTTCCCTATCTGTTCTTAATCCGCCCCAATATCCTGCTCTCATTGGATAACTCAATAAAGCGAGATGTCATGTTGGCCCTTCATTGATTTTATATAGAAATTGGTGCCGC
The DNA here is from genome assembly GCA_032622095.1 of Siphonodentalium dalli. Lineage (NCBI taxonomy): Eukaryota > Metazoa > Mollusca > Scaphopoda > Gadilida > Siphonodentaliidae > Siphonodentalium > Siphonodentalium dalli. The sequence continues at coordinate 164,770,934 of CP136064.1, forward strand.
TTGTATTATCTCTTAGAGTTATGACCATGGTGGCACCGAGTTCGTGTTCTGCATGAGCTTTACGCAATATTGCAGCCAATCGATAAATTATTCATTACATGAATAACAGAATTGTATAATAAATTGTTGCTTGATATGATATGATCAATCGATGCATGCTCCAATCCTTTCTAGAGTCTGCCGTCATGCCTTAAAATGTAAGCACCACAGATTGACGTTAAATTCATTAATGCCAAACAACTTCAAATTCAATAAAAAAAAAGACTTTAATCAAAAGACTTCAAATTATATTGAGAATTAATGGCTTGTGTATAAATTGAATAGTTCAGCAGCTAGTCAAATATTTTTTGTTGAAAACATAGTGATTGTTTTTACTTTATGTCTGGTTGTCATTTCTTCAAAAATAGTCTGATTAGATTTTCACCATGACTTCCAAGACTCATTCAGGATTCCAAACCCAAGATTTCAATAATAATAATAAAACTAATATAGAAAGACCTAAATTAAACGAATATGGTTTATGTCTCAGGAAAAAAAATGTTAGAAACTACATGCATAATTCCTCTGATAAAATGATACAATATAATTATACATAAATTACCAGGAAGACTGCATGTTGAGGGTGCACTAAAACCAGAATTTCAATGCAGGTAAAACATATATTGATTTTTCTGTCTATTTATTTTATAAAATTGCCACTTTGAAATTCCAGGCTTCAAAATCACTCAGAATTTTCAACAAGCTGCTTTAGGTCAAAGGAAACGTGGACTATCAGAATTTCTTAGCTCATTCTATCCGTTTCTGTCGGTTCTCAGCACTGCAGTCACATTTGTTCACCATCTCTAAACTGCACTGTAATAGTAGTACATGTATACATGTACTACTATTATGTATACATGTAAATTTAAGTTGTCAGTCTCTTCATGAATTTAATAGGAACATTTCAATGTTGTGCTTGTGTCATAATTAATTCCAGGATTGTCAGACACAGCCAAGCTTGAGTTTAGTGTGTCTGACATTTGCAGAATGAGGTCCCAGAGGGTGAATTTAGTGATGTTATCCCGCACAGCAGGCTAGCATCACCACACTGACTATCTGTGGACCTCATTCTGCTTAGGCCTCAACTGATATGGGAGACCTAGGATCAGTTTCAAGTTGCCCAGTTGAAGTTGGTGATATCACCCATTGTCACCTTGATTACGCAATTTATCTTCTGCAAATTATGGTAAATAGAAACTGAACAGAAGGGAAAAAATAACTAAATACAATTTTAATTTGAAACTATAGATATTTCCTAGAAGATGAGTGCTATAAAGCTGAGAATGAGGTCCCCAGAGAGTGAATTTGGTGATGCTAGCCCACTTTAATAGCAGGATAGCGTCACTGAATTCATCCTCTGGGGACCTCATTCTGCAAATGTCAGACACACTAAACTCAGGCTTGCACAGCAGCCAGTGAAAGTCTGACTTCTAATTCATCATGTTTGTTATAAATTACATTTCAAAATAAGATTGAATACATTCTGCTGGGGAACTTTCAACACTTGGGATCATCCCAGCTATTTAAAACTTGTCATATTAAAGAATGCTTGTAATTTAAACCTGTCTGATGCTGGTTATGAATAGAAAACACTATTTTCCAATTTCCTGTCACATTGGGCTTTCAGTTCAATAAATTCAGATGACAGAGTGTGTGTGTGTCTGCGCTCCATCAGTCTCAGACAACAGAATTATATCTTGCAAGCTCCTGGTCTTCTTGGATATGACTACAAGTACATGTACCATAATGCCCTAAATAATTGATTCCTTAACCACAGCAGAAGTATGGGTAATTTTTCAGGATTTGGAAGGAAATATGGCTAGTTGCCATTCATCGGAAAGCTCTCACTGACTAAATCCTGAAAAATTACCCATAATTCTGCTGTGGTTAAGGAGTCGATTATTTAGGGCATTAATCTACCTTATAAAAGGATGTTTTTATGGGGTTCTCAGGGGGCCTGGAATCGTAACAAGGATAGAATATAATTAGATAATTTATTTCCAATATACATATGCTATAACATTAATATGACAATCATTCAATAAGGTGTTACTATTTTATATTGTGACTAGCAGGTTAGCCCGCCACTGGCGGCATTCGTCCCATGGCTTTGTTCGACACTTGTGCTGCATTTGCACCAAATTTCGGCAATAGTCAGAAACATGACAATTTTAATTTAATTTTTTGTTTTTCAATGAGTTAATTATTTTGTTTTTCAATGAGTTAATTGTGCTTTTTTAATTTTTTAATTGAATATTTTGTTTTTAAATTTTACCCGATTTTTTTTGGTTTTTCAAGGAGTTAATTGTGCCTTTTTAATTTTTTTTTTCAATTTTACCCGATTTTTTTTTGTTTTTCAATGAACCCGTCCATGACACTTCCCGTATTTAGCAAGTTTGAGCTCAATCGGTTCGAGTCTATAAAGGACACACACATATATATGACACTTCCCGTAGGTAGCAAGTTTGTCCAGTAAATATTTAGCAAGTTTGAGCTCAATCGGTTCGAGTCTATAAAGGACACACTCATATATATGACACTTCCTGTAGGTAGCAAGTTTGAGCTCAATCGGCATTCCCTGGAATTTCCCAGTCACCACCCCCCCCCCCCCCCCCCCCCTAAGCCCTGACCTAAGTGTCATACATACTATAACAATGATGTTGTAAGAGCTCCAATAAATCTCGCCGCATAGGCAAGCACTCAATGTTCCCGTATAACTCTGCAGATGCAAATAACGTTGAATGGGAAACAGACGCTCTTTATAGAGATGCGTCAAAAACAAACGCTCATTAAATAATCACTTGATTAACCCATGCCGTGCCTTTGCGGTGATTTGAGATTGGAGAACGGGTGCTCTGAGCTTCTCTAAACCGCGACCACGGTCGTGTCGGTGGGATTTGACACTTACATAGGAAGTTTGAGCTCAATCTTTACACGCGTTTTGGATTCTATGAAGTACACACACACGGAAGTCTCAAAATATATAGTATAGATTAGGCACCTGCGAATATTCGAGATTTGATTTGATGTTGATATCGGGCACTTCATTTGAGATCAACACCGAATCGGTCCGCTGATTCGGGTATTTTCAAATCGGTGTTATTTTGGTGTAGTCTCGTTTTTGGCGTCTAATTAACACATATCAAATGACCTGAACTTGCAAAAATTGAAGCACAAGGTTGCCGAGTTAGCCAACGTAGGTAATTTGGAATGTATGCTGTTCAGAATAGACGTGCATTATGCAAATTATGTGCTTCGGATTGAAGACAACTACTGTGAATATGTGATGTAATGTTTGATCTATTGTGGGGTGAACAGTTTAACAGATACATGTAACTACCATTGGTATGGTACTACAACAATTATATAGCTGAACGGTGTACACATGTCCACTTGTGTCAAATCTGTATTATCATTATTAAATAATGTAAGTGACTTCCATTCCATGGGGGTTGTGATACGTTGATTGAACTGTCCTTAAGTGTCTTACTGTCACTTCTTGTGTGTCATGTTCGCCATGACACAGCTACCGGTAGATAGAAACTTAATGCAACATATCCTAAACCCTCCACGAGACTGAGAGTGACATACATATGTCATGATTTTCCAATGGATGTTTAAGAAGATTAACGTTGTTTTATAGTATCTAGTGTAGTTTGCAGTTTTTTGTCACGAGACACCGAAATACACACTGGTAAACAATGTCAATCACTAGCTGATTTGATTCTAGATTCGATTCGATGTCGATATCAGGAAGATGATTCGATATCGAGATTCGATTCGATGCAAAATCCCTGATTCGCAGATCCCTAATTGTGATGGATCAACTTACTAGTAGTCAAGGTTGACTGACTTCCATCTAACCCCTTGGCAAATTGGTGGGTATACCGAATTATCAGGCATGTCGTGTATGGGGCTGCTTGCTCTATGTTTCGTTCAAAGTTGTGTTTGGAAGGGGTCCACTCAACCAGCTGTTATTTGAATAATGAACCTGGATGAGGAGATAAATCAGGGCCAGCAAAGTGGTTAATTGAATTGTCAAATGGGCCTTTAACCCTTTGGCGAGTAGAACGACATATATATCGTCTATCGGTTGAGGAGTAGAATGACATATATGTCGTTTCAGGAAGTGTTATTTATGTAGACATAACTTCAATAAATCATCTGATTTATAAATGATTTTTATAGGAGTTATTTTAATTAATATAATGTCCCAAATGTATAAGTGCAATCGATTATGATAACACACGTTAACAAAAAATGCACATAAATTAAAACGAATTATTGGACCCTTTTGACCCGAACTTGTTAATAATTATTGCTATGACGTTGACGTTAAATTTACTCATGACGTCATGTATATGACGTTATAGATACTCTCCAAAGGGTTAATAGCTATGATTCTATAAGCACACTAGCTCAATAATTGAATATCTTGGAAAAAATTGAAAATTTGTGGAAAAATTACATTTGATGGCATTGAATTTCCCAAAAAGAGTGCCTTGAAGAATCTTTAGTTTAAAATGGACCTGAATGTTATCCCTGGTAATCATCAACCATGCCCATGTTATATATGTCTGAGGGGACCTCGGTGGCTCAGTCAGTAAGGGGCATAACTCCAAGTCATATCGCCCCCACCGCTGGCGACAAGGGTTCAAACCCACATGTTTCCATTTTAAACTTTGTAACTCAAAATCGTTATCTGGTGGAGTTGTCATATCGGTTGCCGCACATGGTAGACGAGTTTATCAGCCATTGAAATTGCTGATTTCCTCCACCACAAAAGCTGGCAATGTCCTGATATGACCAAAGTTGCTGAAACGAAATTAAACCACAATCAATCAATCAATCTGTATGTCTGTGAAATCTTTCTAACTCTTTATACCTGGGTATCTCTCCATCTGTGATGGATGATTTGACACATTCAGTGGCATAGGCGACTTAGATCAGACCTTCTGGTATATAAAACTACTTAAAGTTCATGGGTTGTTCTAAATTCACCCTCTGGGAACCTCATTCTGCAAATGTCAGACACTCTAAATTCAGGCTTGAAGTAATGGGTACAGTATTCGTATATATCACACTGAGCTTGAAACAAGTCTTGTGTATTTAGCACAGATTTGTTATTATAATGTACTTCTTTCTCAGCATGGTTATAAACGTTATAGCTACATGCCCTGACATTAGGTTGTAGGTTGTGCACTCAGTAACCACTGTCCACACCATACTTTGTTTATTTGTTCAGCACTACATTCAACAGGTATGCCCAGCATCTCTTATCTATGGTCTTTGCTGGAGTATCCAGTTTCACACTTAATGTCACCTGCATTCATCAAAAGCTTCCTTAATGTGTCACTGTGTTGTGCACTATTTTCCACCAAAGAGTAGATTTTATATGCTTCTACATGTACATGTTCTACAGCTACATGTATATGATTGTTGTTAGGCGTATGTTTTGTAAAATTTTGAGGTCCTCATGTTTCATTTCTTTATCAAAATGGGTGCTCAGAATCCATTGGTCTGAATTTCTGATAAAGTTTCATGAACATGTTATCAATGAAATAACTTGCTAATTGGCTTATTTTCACAGATGGCAGAAGCTGCAAAAAACTATTTCAGGCATGATATTTTTTCAAAAGTTGATAATATTGCCCTAGAATTATCTCTGGGCAAGTTTGTCAGTTGCTTTACATGTACTATAGCTATGGGTCATTAGTTTATAGTGTATACGGGTACATCCAGTGATGTCATATCCCACTGATATTGATACTCTCCACAAGTGTGTCCATGGTCATTTTCCTCCATAACAACAGTGTTGTGAGGTGGACATCTGAAAGTGAATTAAGTTATGAAAAACTCCAACTAACTTACATGTAACCTAACTCAGCATATTAGATTTGCATTTTTCATAAACTGCAAAGCTTCGAGATTCAATTTGATTTGCAAATTGGACTGCAGATTCGCTTCGATCATAGGATTTTAATATTTCCGAATCACCCTTCTTGTCATTCTTGTGGTTAAAATAAGAACACGAGGTTGAAGATGGCTTTTCCAAATTTAAAACTCAACTGTAGGCTATTGACCTTTCCACAGCTGTCAATTAAATAATTATTAGCAGATATTTTTGACCAATCAGCAACTGAGCTGGCCAATGGCTGATTTGAAAATTCTGCTGCCATCTTTCTTCACCCTAATTTTGATATCCATGCATACATTCAATGTTAAATTGGCTATATTCAAACAACTTTTTTGTTGTCAAATCATAATATACTGAGATTTATATTTTGCGCCATGATGTTATAAATTTATCCGTGATTATAACAATGTTTTCATATGGCATGACACTTGTCATAATTTTCACATTTAATGGCAAAACAAATATGTGTTCTCTGGTTTAGATATATTAAAGAGTTCAGGGATCCGTCTCTCTATTCTGGTCTGTTTGCAATTTTTCTTCCTAAGTCATCGACCGATTCAACCAAATTTGGTTATTTTTTTGTTCAACAGTAGATCAGAGTTCAATCTAAAAAAAAAAAAAAAAAAATTTAAATTTAAATCAATATTTTAAAAAATCGAACTGTTTAAAAAATCAAAATTTGCACGAATCACATACCGTACATGAGTCTATTTCAGCTAGTTAACATAAGGGCAAGTGCTGATGTGTTCACTTCGGAAGTCGATCTCGGGGTAGCAGACAATATTTATATGGTTAAAGTCTTTTTTACCAGTGGGCGGTACTACCGCTGTGGGTGTGGAGGGTGAATTATTGGATGATAAACATACGACAATGATTCCGCAAAACATAGTCATGTAATTGGTTTATTGTTTTCTGTCCATTTGGATATAAAATATATGAAATAACTAATTTTTGCATGATATTTGCTATTCTGTTCTGAACATCTCAGCGTAGTGTAAGTTCCACATCACTTTAACCATGAAGTAGATATTTAACAGCTTCATATATCAACTGTTCTGTCCACAACTGTTGTGTGAAATCCAGCGTGAGTTCTTCATAGATTCATGTAAAGCTTAATAATTACCTAAATCTCACCTTTCTATCAGGTATATGTTATCAGTACAGGTGTGTGTTTAGTCTTAATGCTCAATTCATATGTGAAGATTAGCCAATTCCTGTTGAGAGTAGATGCTTTGAATCCAGGAGATGTGAGAAAATTTGGTACCAGATAAACCCCTGCTAGGCTTTAAAATATATTAGTCAAGCACTGTCCGATGGAAAATTCTCTTGTTGACATAAGGTAAACCAAGTGGGGATAATGAGCCTATTGCCTATATTTAGTCAAATTAAGTTTTGGCCAAATTTTTTTTATTTGAGATTCAGACAATTTTTTTTCGGAATAAAATTGTTTGGTTTTTTTTAATTTTTTTTTTGGTCATGATATCAGACATGGAAATAAAACATCCAATGCCGGCCATTTATTTCAATGCGGTGGTGTCTGAGACTTAAATAATATTTTTTATTTGAACTTAGTACTGACATTTCAAGAGAAACAAAACTGATCAAACTGTAAAATTGTTATGATCTGATATCTGTGGGTAATTTTTAAATAAGCCCCAAAAATTTATTTCATTGGATATGAAACATTCCGCTGTAGTAACAGGCATTTGGATGTATTCTTAGGTATTATTTGGAAATACCATAAGATTCCAAGAAGATGTTGAAGGTTGGAGAAATTTACACATTTGCATTTGAAGAAACAAATTTCAGATTGATCAACATGGAATTTTAAACATACTATAGCAGAAACTGCACATGCCCCCAAATTGCCAATTGGATTCTTAAATAATTGTTGGTAAAGTTTATAGGAGGTGTGTATTGTCAAGTGTAAATACAGCTTGTTTTTGCAACCTGATTCATGTAATTTCAATGTATTGTAATTTTCTATACCAGTAGGTACATTAACATTGTAACTGAGAATTTTCAATTATGGTCTATAACTTAATAGCACCAGTAACCAAACAACCACCTGATATTTTTCTATGATCCCAAGAGCCACTACCACATCCTGAGTTATTCTTGTATCTCCCAGTTGACATGTACTAAACTTCTTTGATACTCTTTTATCAAGGATCTTATTTGCTCCCAGTGAAGATGGTGATGTTCTGATATCTAGATGTTAGTAAACTGTTAATCTCTTAAACCAGCTGTTGCCTATTTTCTTATGATTCTATCTTTCCATCATCTCCCCACACTCATTAGAGCCTTGTCTAGACTCTATTGACTCTAGACTCTATGAAGCCAATTCCTGTATTAGATTGTTCATTCCACAGTCATGTCCTGTACTCTGTGGACCTAAACTGATTTTGACAATTTGTATTAGGGAAATCTGCATCAGACAGCCCTCCTCCTTCATGAGGTAATCATTTTGTCTCTGCCTAAATTCTGTGTTTGAATTATTGATTTCTTCCAAGTTGCTATCTGGTCATCTCCCAGGGACCTGCCTAGAGGTCCGAAATTGAAAATTCACTTTAATCATTTACTAGTTTTAGTGAGAAGTGGGCTGTTACCAGTATGGATGTGAGAAGTGGGCTGTTACCAGTGTGAAGTTGAAGTCCTATAACTAAAGTGAAATTACCAGTCAGTCAGAATGGTCAGAATGTTAGAGCAAACAACTGTGAGTTTGGACACAAATGAGGTATCAGCTTTTTTGAAAAATAGTATAGCATATGGCAGTAGCTACCAAGATACTATGCAACATGTCATATCTCAGTTTTTAGTCGAGTTTTTCAAAAACTCGACTTATGGTTTGACGAGGGACGGTTGGCGAGCGGGCGGGCGGTGGTGGGCGGTCCTAAAGAATGCCTTATAACTTTGACATTTGTGAACGGATTCAAAAAAAATTTGTATGTGAGTTGCTCCCAATGACTATTACTGCCTGTAGAAAATTGGTCACATCCGAACTTTTTGACAAGAGATATCCATCTTTGATGACTTTTTTTTGCAATTTTATCACCTGTTAGCGCAATAACTCAATCAAATATTAACTGATTACAACCATATTTGATATATGAGTCTCTTGCAACAATATATCGGACGAGTTCGAAAACCAGGTTTGTCCGAATTTTTTGCCTGGAGTTATGGGCCTTAGTTTGTCTATTTTTAGCATTTTTAGCTCAACTTTACTTTGTAAAGTTTGAGCTATTGCCATGGCTTTGTCGTCCGTCGTCCGTGTGTACGTGTGTACGTAAGGCGTCAACAATGCAGTCTACAGGTCGTACCTTTGGTCGGATCATTATGAAATTTGTCATAGCTGTTGACATCAACATTTAGACCAGAATGATTAATTTTGGGGTCATTCGGTAAAAAAACATGGCCGCCAGTGGCCATCTTGCATATCAAAGTTCAATCCATTAGCACGGGCTACAGGGCGTACTGTTTGTCTGATCGTCATGAAATTTGTCATGGATGTTAATATTGACATGTAGATGGGAACGAGTAATTTTGGGGTCATTCGGCCCAAAAACATGGCCGCCAGCAGCCATCTTGGATTTTTACTCTTTGTATGACTAAATTCTTTAGCACGGGCTACAGGTCGTACTTTTAGTCTGATCATCATAAAATTTGTCAAGAATGTTAATAATGACATGTAGATGGGAACGAGTCATTTTGGGGTCATTCGGCCAAAAAACATGGCCGCCAGCAGGCATCTTTGATTTCACTCTTTGTATGACTAAATCCTTTAGCACGGGCTACAGGTCGTACCTTTAGTCCGATCATCATAAAATTTGTCATGGCTGTTGAAATTGGAATGTAGATGGGAACGAGTCATTTTGGGGTCATTCGGACAAAAAACATGGCCCCCAGCGTCCATCTTGGATTTCAAAATTCAATCCATTAGCACGGGCCACAGGTCGTACTGTTCGTCTGATCATCATGAAATTTGTCATGGATGTTAATATTGACATGTAGATGGGAACGAGTAATTTTGGGGTCATTCGGCCAAAAAACATGGCGGCCAGCAGCCTTCTTGGATTTTACTCTTTGTATGACTAAATTCTTTAGCACGGGCTACAGGTCGTACCTTTAGTCTGATCATCATCAAATTTGTCATGGATGATAATATTGACATGTAGATGGGAACGAGTAATTTTGGGGTCATTCGGCCAAAAAACATGGCCGCCAGCAGCCATCTTGGATTTTACTCTTTGTATGACTAAATCCTTTAGCACGGGCTACAGGTCCTACTTTTAGTCTGATGATCATAAAATTTGTCAAGAATGTTAATAATGACATGTAGATGGGAACGAGTCATTTTGGGGTCAATCGGCCAAAAAACATGGCCGCCAGCAGCCATCTTGGATTTTACTCTTTGTATGACTAAATCCTTTAGCACGGGCTACAGGCCGTACCTTTAGTCTGATCATCATAAAATTTGTCATGGCTGTTGAAATTGGAATGTAGATGGGAACGAGTAATTTTGGGGTCATTCGGCCAATAAACATGGCCGCCAGTGGCCATCTTGGATTTCAAAATTTAATCCATTAGCACGGGCCACAGGTCGTACTGTTCGTCTGATCATCATAAAATTTGTCATGGATGTTAACAATGACATGTAGATGGGAACGAGTAATTTTGGGGTCATTCGGCCAAAAAACATGGTCGCCAGCAGCCATCTTGGATTTTACTCTTTGTATGACTAAATCCTTTAGCACGGGCTACAGGTTGTACCTTTAGTCTGATCATCATAAAATTTGTCGTGAATGTTAATAATGACATGTAGATGGGAACGAGTCATTTTGGGGTCATTCGGCAGAAAAACATGGCCCACAGCAGCCATCTGTGATTTAACTCTTTGTATGACTAAATCCTTTAGCACGGGCTACAGGTCGTACCTTTAGTCTGATCATCATAAAATTTGTCATGCTGTTGAAATTGGAATGTAAATGGGAACGAGTAATTTTGGGGTCATTCGGCAGAAAAACATGGCCGCCAGCAGCCATCTTTGATTTTACTCTTTGTATGACTAAATCCTTTAGCACGGGCTACAGGTCGTACATTTAGTCTGATCATCATAAAATTTGTCATGGCTGTTGAAATTGGAATGTAAATGGGAACGAGTCATTTTGGGGTCATTCGGACAAAAAACATGGCCGCCAGTGGCCATCTTGGATTTCAAAATTTAATCCATTAGCATGGGCCACAGGTCGTACTGTTCGTCTGATCATCATGAAATTTGTCATGGTTGTTAATATTGGATTTTACTCTTTGTATGACTAAATTCTTTAGCATGGGCTACAGGTCGTACCTTTAGTCTGATCGTCATAAAATTTGTCATAGATGTTAATAATGACATGTAGATGGGAACGAGTCATTTTGGTGTCATTCGGCCAAAAAACATGGCCGCCAGCAGCCATCTTGGATTTTACTCTTTGTATGACTAAATTCTTTAGCATACGCTACAGGTCGTACCTTAGGTCTGATCGTCATAAAATTTGTCATGGATGTTAACGATGACATGTAGATGGGATACAATCATTTTGGGGTCATTCGGCCGAAAACATGGCCGCCAGCAGCCATCTTGGATTTTACTTTTCTCTTCATGTCTATAAACTAGTATTAGACATTCAACTTTCCACATTCCTAATCGCTCCATTGACTGTAATACATTAAATTATTCCCTTTCCAAGTTGAGCTACAGTGTCATTGACACTTTCATTTTCACTGTTAGCGCGATAACTGAATCAAATATTAACTGACTCAAACCATATTTGATATATTACCATTAGCGCGATAACTCAAACAAATATTAACTGATTCAAACCATATTTAGCGCGATAACTCTATGAGATATTAACCAATCATCTATTATATATTTTGGAAGATCTGTTTGTTTGTTTGTGTGTAATCGATGAACTCGAAAACGGCCGACCCGATTTCGATCAAACTTGGTATGTGGGGGTATTTTCGGCTGGGGGGTGACATAGGCCTATTGATTTTCAGATCCGAGGTCAACTTTTCACGTGCCGAGGTCAAATCTGTTTTTACGCTGTGTTACTGGACTTTCATTTGAGTTCGGTGCTTACAAATCGATTCGAAACAGCGCGAATAATAAAATGCCAGTCATAATATTGACACTGAGAATCTTTCGTGTTTCCTCTTTCCAACGATATATAATGCGTATGTATCCGTTTTAGTTATCTGCCTCAATTATCAAGAAGAAGTGGTACTATCTTCCATCAGGATAAAAACAATGCGTAATTTCTATGACGTCGTTAGAGGTCATAACGTTAGATCACGTTAACGCTTAACCGGCTGATGCATTTGACTGTTTCAGACGTCTTGGCGATATCTCGGGCACCGATGGTAATTTATCTTTACATTGAAACTTGATAATTAATGAGCGTGTGTATATGAGGCGCGTTTATATACTTGAGTGGAAATCAAATCGGGTTAAACTGGTGGATTTTTACGGACGAAATTTGATGCATAGGGTATCTCGGTATCCGCTGGGCCGATTTCCCGGTATCCGCTGGGCCGATTTCCACCATTTTTGGGGTGTTGGTGTTTGACCCCACCTGACCTTGACCTTCAAAATGGTCAATTCAAGGTCAAAGCCCGGACGAAGTCGGGTCACCTTCTAGTTCAATATATATTTGGTATATAATTCTATTGCAATAATATCTCAGACGAGTTCGAAAACCAGGTTTGTCCGACTTTTTGGGCCTTGTGTGGGCCTTATTGCCAAGTTATGGCAGAAGATTTTTTCGACTGCCAATAAACTCGACATAGCATCTTAGATGCGTACCCCTTGTTTTTTACCTTTTTCCTCATTCCTGGTCGCATTTCCGATCAACTTGGCCATTTTGAATGCGTGATCCTCATTAACTCGAAACCTCGTGATTCCCCAATGTGACCATTGAGAAGCTAATTCGAATCCTACTTCACATTGTTCTGCTGTAGGTTCCATACTGTTATGGAAATTTAACCCTTTATTTTAACCCATTCAGTTATAATAGTATACATTGGAATGGTCAATTATTCATCTGGAGGGATGTTCAGAAAATATAAGCAAACAACAGACAGAAAAAAATAGATAATATGCATGCAGAAGGATTCCTATGTGTTAGTGTGAAAAGTTCAGATAATAAGGTCAACAAATGGCTGCTTGTTGAACTTAATTATTATCTGAACATTTCCTGCGGGAACTATTCATCAATGAGTATTTAGTAAAGAAAGGGTTAACAACATTATTCAGGCTTCTAAACCAGAATGACATAATTCTTGTAAATTTATTCCCTTATTAGTAATATCTCCTATACTGTTACATGCACGCCTTATACATGGTATTCCTTATGGTATTTTTTGTATGAGGGAGAGAATCTAATTATTTCATTCAGGAAAAAGAAGTCCTGTCTGTACAAAATATTGATTTTTCAAGCCCCACTAAAATCTTTTTGCTTCAAAGCTTATATCAATGAAGTTTGTAGTATGTATAAGGCGTTCAAGGCTCATTTCAAGAACATGTCTAGAGTGTCTCCGTTGGGGGGTGGCTTGTCCTCATTAATGTCCTAAATAATCGACTCCTTAACCACAGCAGAATTATGGGTAACTTTTCAGGATTTAGTCAGAAATATGGCTTGTTGTCATTCATCGGAAAGCTCTCACTGAGATCTCAGCTTTCCGATGAATGGCAATAATTTCCAACTTTATTTTCACACATACAAACTCCACTTGAGTTTAAATTTCCAACTGCATGATGCATTCACTTCAAACTTTCCAGCTGGTTGATGTTTCTTCAATTTTAATGACATACACAGATATTGGTTGGAAACTCAAACTATTTGAAAAAATTTAACCTCTTTTCACTCTGAAATTTCTAATTACATGTACTGTTGATTCAGGCCTGAAATTTTCAACTGTTGAAAATTTTGATCAATGTTGGGTCACCACCTACCCCTACCCCTCCCTGCTCCCATACCCCCTCCCCCATCCCCCAACCTGTGACCATGTCACTGGCCCATTCATGCGGTACATGTATTTGGGTTTCAGGATAATTTTACTCAAACAGATGCGTTCAGGTATTATTTGCTATCAATGAATGTGTTCATTGTTGGTTTGAAGATGGCCCGAATTTCTTTATTGAAATATGAGCAGCTACGCAGTCTAAAATGTTGTGTAGTTTTTCACGTCCGTATATAGAAGGTAACTAAACAGGTAGGTTATCTTCAATCTCACCTGAGACAGTCGTATTAAAAGGCTTCAAGCAATATACCCTCGAAGGAGTAAATACCTGACCTACGCTCTATTTCACCCTGAATGAACTACAGTGTCCTCTACTATCCAAAGCATATATACTTGACAAGCAATTACCTTTCACTGTTGTTTGTCCTCTGATCTGTAACTTTGTGTTGGCTTTGTGCAGTTGTGTAGAAAATATAAAATTAAGTCCTATGATTTATAAGGTGATCACACACAGCAATTTACATGATTGTTATTTCTCAGGGATTTTCCCATGCATCAGTGTCAGGTTATGTGTTTGACAACTTAAAGATGTATTTATGGTTTCAGTGCTCCAATTACAACAACAACATAAAAAATCTTATCGAAACCATGTGAAATAAATGCAATATCAAATGCAAATTAAAGAATATAGCATCTTTCCTGTAGCAAATCTCATTCCAAACTTGTTATTTTATGCATTAGAATCTAAATAATAGTTAAAATCGGTCATGCAGAAATTAGTCTGTAACCCTGAATACACATTTAGTCCTTTAGTAGTAGATTATTACAGTATGTGGTTATAACCGTTGAATACAGTAATATCCTATATAATCGACTCCTAAACCACAGAAAAATTATGGGTAATTTTTCAGGATTTAGTCAGAAATATGGCTTGTTGCCATTCATCGGAAAGCTCTCTGACAAGCCATATTTCCGACTAAATCCTGAAAAGTTACCCATAATTCTGCTGTGGTTAAGCCTTAAGGAGTCGATTATTTAGGACATTACTGTATGGCCAAAGGTGCTTTCCATATTTCAATGACCGACTCTCTGTCTATCATATTATACCAGCATCCAAAGTTGAAGTATCCTCCATCATTTCCAATGTTAATTACTCATCCTGCAAAAGAACAATTCAATTTGCATTTCCTGGGGTAAGAGACTCTGTAATGACATGTTGCATGCCATCAGCCAATTAAACTCTGTGTAATATAATGCCCAGAGGCACGGACCAATCAATAGCATTACTACATATTTGACTTTGGAGCTATATTTCATTGAGAACACTGACTTCCATGATGAACTATTTCCTAAGAATGCCATAATTATTTAGTTAGTTGGTTTATGTGCGAAAATAAATTAAATATTTTACTTCATGGCATGTCTATTATACAATTGACTCCCTGGAGCGGACATGGGTCAGACCTATCCTATATTTTATTCCACACCCGTTGATGTGAGGCACATCAATGCCTCACATCAACGGAATCCCAGCTATCGAATACATATTGTCGTATAAGTGGAAGCCGGAACTACTTCAAGTTGATGTTGTTACCAAGAGCGATCTGCTTCGGGCGATGCACAGATAATTGCAAGTTTTTCATCATACTTAAATCACAATAAAGGCATTTATAGTATCAATGGTAGTCATGTCACATACATACATTGATAGAAAAGATCTGACAAAATGGGTGTGGAATAAATACAGAACACAGCTTGCATCTCCATCTAGATTTCTTTTATCGAACTCACTGGGGATCTCGAATAGTCACATTTCACTCAAGCTCCGCTTTTTAAAATATATAATTTGCTGTCTGAAACTCATACAATCAAAAATTCTCAATTAAGTTGCGCATTGTATTCTGTATATTTTCATTGCATATCTGTGCTGAGCAAAGTGGGGCCACAAGACAATATCATATGGAAAATCAGGAAAATGAGAAAATTATATAATAGTTCTTTGTTATGTCTGATGTATTAATTTGAGAAAAACCAATGAATCATTCTAATGTATTTGTGCAAAATGTTTTCAGATGAAACTGTGCTTTTGAATACATCAGCTGTCGATGTAAAAAAAGATACTGGCGGCCTTTGCAGTGGGTATTGCTGTTAAAATAGTCACATCTGCTAAAACCGCCATAAACAGAAAGAATATTATATAATAGACATATTTTGTTCTTATACCAATCATAAATATCGCGTATGTTGGATGTTATTGTCACGTATGTACGCTTTGTTATGTAAACAGACATCAAAAACGTTACAGAACCATTTGTTTATAGACAAACACTGGAACTACTGGATTGTCCAAAGAAAATGTTCCATTGCGCTGTGAAAGGCGAGGATCAAATTATTGCCACCATCAAAAAACGCATTCAAATCACACCAAATTTTATTTTAATCGACCCATTCTACCCGCTGTCCATTTAAAATCCAGCTAGCTAATCCACGTTACTTCATGATTGGGAAATGAAAACGTGTACATAATAAAATTGTTCTTGGAAAGAGAAGAATATTTTTCAATCCACTTAGTATTTTCTCCTAACCTATGGTAATTGCATCACATACCAAATAAGGAATTTACTATGATAGTATTGTGAGTTGTAAGTTGTAGACACACCATATTAGGGTTTTTTACAACTGACATATAATGCGCTCACGTGACTGCTTATAAACAATTCACTGTGCTTTTTGCGAGAAACTAAACAACACTCAACCTGCATTTTGTCTGACACAAAGCGTGTTTTGTGAATAATATCGCATCCATATCATCATTATGCTGTACTGTTAATATATTCTTGAGGAAGTTATCATAATTTGATAAATGTTATTTCTAAATTATAACCTACAACGAAGACCACCCATCTGACTGTGACAGAACTCTTTTTTTCTTCCTCTGTCATGCCTCTATCTATAAATTTTTGCTCCTGTTTGTAAATCAACTAATGAAATTGCCTTGGCCGATTGGCCTAAGTTATCCATCATATTCAGCATTGATTTCCCTCTTATGTTTGTATCCGCATAATAATGGATTGTAGCATTCTCATCTAGAAAAACTCCAATATGTACTCAACATACGATCTCACTCGGATAAGTCAATTGACATTTCTATATAGAACTACCCTTGTTTGTAACTCGATCATGTTTTCGCTGCACATTGATCATCTGTCATCTGAATCTGGTTACATGGAAATTGTTAATTCATTTTTTGATTTCCTTGAGTCAGCAGTAATTTCAGTATATTATATCTGCAACTAGACTCCTAGTTTAACTCTTTCATTACTGTATTTTCCTGAATTTTTGCGAAAACCCTGTGCCAATGCATTCTCTTATATATAATGCCTAAGTTATTTATTTTAATTTCACCATAGGGCGCCTCGTATACATGTATATAAGAGAATGCATTGGCCTAACATTATTTATCTTGACCTTGTAACCAGTGTATTCTCTTATATATGTGAGGTACCCTTTGGGCAACTCGCATATATACATGTAAGATCAC
The DNA here is from genome assembly GCA_032622095.1 of Siphonodentalium dalli. Lineage (NCBI taxonomy): Eukaryota > Metazoa > Mollusca > Scaphopoda > Gadilida > Siphonodentaliidae > Siphonodentalium > Siphonodentalium dalli. The sequence continues at coordinate 164,788,435 of CP136064.1, forward strand.
TAGCACAGGGTCGTTAATGCTTCCCCAGTGCAGCTCCCATTATGAAAGGGTTAATATTATATATATGTAACAATGATAGTCATTTAAAGGCATATTGTGCATTTTTTTAACAACAAATTTTAAACTGAATTAGTAGGGGAAATCCTTAGTATGAGCTTGCTCAAAACCTTGGTAAAGTCACGAAAACCTTGGACCTTAGTTTAACCAGGGTTTTTCCAAAGTTGTCAGCTGCTATTGCGTGTATGTAAGAAAAGTTTGGTAAACCTTAGTAGTAAAGTAGCTGTCACATGAATGGGTATATTCATACAAAGGAAAAACAAATGTATTAACCCTTTGAGTGCCAGGTCGATTTTCATATCAACCCAGGTCGCCTCGCATATATAAGAGAATGCATTGGCCTAACAATTTTTTTTTTTTACAATTTTAATAATTTATTCTTATATTCTTTAACAGACTTATTTTGTTGGTTTAGGGCCGATGACATTGGAGCCTGGCACTCAAAGGGTTAATAAGGTTTCTGCAAGCGTGTGGAAGAATGGTACCCCTTTAGCCGCTGGGGGAAATTTCAGTCTATTAACAAACTGCGAATATCTATTATTTAATAAATCTGTCGATAACTTTAGCCAAGTTCTGAATGTCTATGGTAATATATAAGTAGATAAAGTAAAGGAATTGTAATTGTGTTTTATTTTTTAACTATGTGAAGGGTTAAGTAATGTAAGGCACTGCATATAAAGGGTTAAATAAGATTATAACCAAAACAAGCCTGAGAATAAGGTGCCTGTCATTTGCAGAATGAGGTCCCCAGAGAATTTAGAATTTAGAGACACTATCGAGCATAGCGGGCTATCATCACTAAATTCACCATCTGTGAACCTCATTCTTCATGCATTCATCTGCTATGGCAGACATAGACTCAGATTGAAGTTCCCAAATGGTGAATATTGTGATGTACATGCACCCATTGCGAACCTAGATTATGTGTCATGTGCCAATTTGGGGATATTTATGTAGAGAAACTAAACTGAAAAATAATAGAATCTATATGAAGAAGTTTATATTGAAATTTGATTAAGAAATTTTCAAGAGAAGATGAGGCCTAAGCAGAATGAGGTCCCCCCAGAGGGTGAATTTAGTGATGCTAGCCCGCTATGTGGGATAGCGTCAGCTACGTATGCCAACATGTTTAAACACATAGTTTTAAATGATAGGTCTGCAATTTCGTGATTCCCAAGCCGCTATTTTGATCACTGCCAACATGATGTTCGACATCTCGCGAGCAGCTATCAGTATCCGGGTAATAGCACACAGCGTTTTATGTGAACACAATTACTATTGATCTTTTTCGCTCCCGTTAGTGGAATAATGGTAGGCTGTTTTTGCTTGTTAAAATGTAACAGATATGAAAATGATTATTGTGGGATTTCGAGCGGAGGCATTCAGCTTTTGAAGGAAGATCAATAGTCTAAGAGTTCTCCTACATTGTTGTTTTATGGCAATTCTATGGTGTGTCTAATTAAAACTGATCAACTCAATAGGCAGGTGTGAGTAGATAAATAGGATAATAATAGGGGAGGGACCCCTAGATCATTGACATAAAGATAGATCAGACTTTGAAATTTGTAAATGGCACAGGCCTGAAGAAAGGCCCAGTGTCTCCTTTGATGTGGCCTACACAGGGATGAATTTCATGTCATATAAAATGCTGAATTTTCAATACATCCTATCTTACTATTGGGGAATATCTATATATGTATATAGGATCTGTCTGTCTGTGCGGAGTTTTCTCCCAGACCCCTAGACCAATTTCAATGGTGCAGTACCATGGCGGAGGTTATAACATCGTTAGTTTTTCAAAATTTTGATTAAACAAATTTAATTAAATAAATTTAAAAAAAACACACAAATTAAAATAAGCTCACTATGGGCCTATTTCAGAATCAAATAAATGTGAGTATTTAGGTTTGCAGACCAGATGTACCCGCCATACAACAGAATAACGGGCACAAGAATCAGAATCAAATAAGTTGAATATGAACCTACAAATGTATGTGAAGGGCACACAGGGGCCTGTACACATACAAAATGGCCACAGGCCCCTTTGTGCTGGCCCCTCCGACGCTGAATAAATTACATAATCAAGGCGACTAATGGTGAACATCACCAACTTCACTGGGGAACTCCAATCTGATCCTAGGTCACCCATAGCAGTTGAGGCCTAAGCAGGATAGCATCACTAAATTCAACTTCTGGGGACCTCATTCTGCAAATGCCAGACACACTAAACTCAGGCTTGTTCACAGTTGATTTATTTTGCTTTCAGAATTCAAGACCTATTTGAGTGGCAGTTCATTGTGGATGATAAACTGACTGGCAGAGAGACAGGGCTGATTGACTGGAGAATTACAAACAAGAGAATCTCTAAAGAACCAGATATGTACATGTCTCAACAGTCACGACTCTCTACAAACATCAACCTGTTTGGCAAGAAGATTGTGAGGATCATGCCGGTTCTGAAGGTAACACTCCTTTAACCCTTTCTTTACTGAATGGATTCTCCCACTCTGTTATCAAAGTAACATTGGAATGGTCTAATATTCAGTTAGATGGTGTTTAATCAAGGAAATATGGGTTGATACAAAAATCGGTCTTGGCACTGAAAGGGTTAAGATAATTCTGTTACTTACATTTTTGTATGCGGATGACATAGGATTCTTATTCAGTCATTAGGAGGGAATGTTTCAGATAATAAAAAATAATATCATGCCATTTGGTGAACTTATTATCTGAACAATAGTCAGTATGTATTTAGTCATCAAATGTTTAAAGTTCATCTGAGTTGCACCTCCAATCTTTTTAGCTCAACTTTACAACGTTGCGTTGCATCCTTCCCAAGTTGAGCTACAGTGTCATTGACAGTTTCATTTAGTTGTCCCCGAAAAAAAAAATTCGGGGAACTATTAAAATAGCCGGTGTCCGTCCGTGCGTCCGGAAATGGTTTCCGGATGATAACTTTAGTTTCGGTTATTAGATCAAAAGCAAATTTCATAGGTGAATTTATCAGACCAAAATACAGGTCAAGTTCGAATATGGGTTTGCTCCGCCCTTTTTTGCGAGAGTTATGGCCCTGTTTTTACTTAGAATCTTGTAATTTTCTGGTTTCCGGATGATAACTTCAGTTTGTGTGACCATATCTGAACCAAATTTGGTATGTGAGTTTATCAGCCCTATGTACAGGTCAAGTTCGAATATGGGTATGCTCCGCCCATTTTTGCGAGAGTTGTGGTTCTTTTTCGATTTGTTTTACTTAGAAAATTTCTCACTTTTTCGGTTTCCGGATGATATCTCAAGTTTGGATCCTTTAATTGCAAATATCATTATTATGTGGATCAGTCATATCAAGATACAGGTCAAGTTCGAATTTGAGTTTGATCCGATGATTTTTCTCAGAGTTATGGGCTTTTCGACTTAGAAAATTCAATTTTTCTTCTAAATTTCTTCATTTTGTGCCAATTTGAGGTTATATTTTGACTTTAAGAGTTTGTTTAAGATTTGGTTATTTGTATGCATGTCAGTTATGAGACAATGCACAAGTGTCTTATCCATATAGTATACTTCTACAAAGCCTCCGCTCCAAATGAAGCCACCGGTTCGGGGGACACTGGCCGAGCGGCCTTTTATTTCCATCAGAATCCGCCCTCAGGAATATAAATTTTCGCCTTGAATGATGAGTTTATATATGCATTTGCTACACAAAATTAGCATACAGTAATGCCTTAATTAATCGACTCCATAACCACAGCAGAATTATGGGTAACTTTTCAGGATTTAGTTGGAAATATGGCTTGTTGCCATTCATCGAGGAGAGCTTTCCGATGAATGGCAACAAGCCATATTTCCGACTAAATCCTGAAAAGTTACCCATAATTCTGCTGTGGTTATGGAGTCGATTAATTAGGGCATTACTGTACACCATAAAATTCAGCGAACCTTGGGATTCATGCAGATTGTTGAATTGTTCTTACAATCAAAATCCCATGGCCACATTGAGTCCGACTTACATTTCTTTAAAAAAATGGAACCCAACACAAAAATATTGACATTTAAAGATGGGTTTAAAGTAGTAATTCATACAACCTCACCCTCAAGTTGTATTCTGATAATATTTATGTTATGCATTGGAACTCAAAAGCATGGGATATTCTCATTAATGTTGCATGGCTATGTTCCAGTAGACTAGTGGCCGCCGCACTGGAGAGTTGTCTCTATGGGATAATGTATAGATTTTGTGAGCTACAGAGTTGAGATTTCCTTCCATGCAGAACCTCCAGCACAATATAATGGTGAATTATTTCTTCTGAACGCAATCAATTTCCCCTGCTACATAATGACTCAATGTAATATTGTCCGTAATGGCATTAATAACCCGCGCTCGACTGCGTCGACCCATCAAGTGGACATTAGAGTAATATTATAGTAATCTAGTCGGTTGTATAATCAGATGAATTAGTTCAATATGGATTTTTTTAATACAGTCTATAATCTGATGGATTTTTTGAATACAGACTATGAAGGATACCACCTCCTTGTATTGTTCCATGTAACTGATTTGACATACTGGTATTTTTACAAGTAACTCTGGATGAAACTCCATCTGAGCGGGACCCAGTGACTCAGTTGGTAATGCACATAGCACATTTTTCTATCAGTTTACCAATCAGCAATTGTGAAGAAATATTTTGTTTCGCTTATTGACCCTTCCATGATGCGAGCTGTGCTTGTGCACCATTACAGATGATGTGCCAGTGCATTGTCTTATATATGTGAGTCTCCCATAGGGAGCCTCACATATTTAAGAGAATGCACTAGCTTACAAGATCAAGGTATATATTGTTAGGCCAATATATTCTCTTATCTAATCGAGGCTCCCTATGGGAGACTCGCATATGCACGTATGAGAGAATGCATTGGCACAGCGATTTTGCTAAATTTCAGGAAGCTTCAGTCAAGTGTTTAAGTTCACAATGGAATGGTAGTGGTTACTGTCACTTTAAGAATTTTTGTAGCAGTAATAAAGTGTTGCTGCAATTTGAAATTGTATGTCAATCAAAATCGTTCTTTAAGAGTCTTACTGCATACATATCATTCAATTGGAAATTGTAAGCTTTACTCCAAATTGGTTGTTTTTCAAGACGGCAATCATGGTATTCCTTTCTTAATTAAAGCAATTAGCTCTTTAACCTCTTCTCTGCTATGACGTCCGTAACTGTGTGCTACAGTAATGCCCCAAATAATCGACTCCTTAACCACAGCAGAATTATGGGTAACTTTTCAGGATTTAGTTGTTTGAAACTTTGAGATACAGTTATTCTGATGCATCAATGTCTGAGTTCCAGTTATGTATACTGACCTACTGCTAGTGTGCTGAAGTAGTTCCATAGTACCTATGGACCATATACAGTAATGCCCTAAATAATCAACTCCTTAACCACAGCATAATTATGGGTAATTTTTCAGGATTTAGTCGGAAATATGGCTTGTTGCCATTCATCGGAAAGCTCTCAGGGCCATATTTCCGACTAAATCCTGAAAAGTTACCCATAATTCTGCTGTGGTTAAGGAGTCGATTACTTAGGGCATTACTGTATATTCCACGATTGTGAAAGATAATAGCCTTTCAACTGAGTCAGTTTTATGGTTCTTGGGATATTCCCGTTATATTTTTCCATTGGAAAATGGCAATAACATCAACAGCCCAGCACACAATGTCATTTAGCAGCGAAGAGGTTAACACTTAATACCTAATGCCGCTGAACTCCTGGTGACGTGATTTGACGTCACCACCCAACTCCTTGTGACGTAAATTTCCAAATGTTTAAATTAAAAACATGTCAAATTTTTAAATCTGTCACCTGCAACCACAGTTTGCACAAACTCTTACTTGGGTGAATTAAAGTTGTGCATAGTGGGACAATTATGCTACATGTTACAGCTCTGAACATGTGCATTTTTGGTAATTTATGCCTGCATTTTCCTGTGTTTTGATACTTACCGTGTGTGATAAATTGGCTATTTTTGGTGATAACAAACATGATATTTACTCAAGCTTTGATGTCTTATACATCACTTCGATGTCTCATCATATTTTAAGTCGTGTTTCTATAGTAACTTTTTTTTTTTTTTCCTGTTTAATAAACGTTCACTGGAATTTTTATGTTATCCGTAAATGTTCGCCAGGGCATTGTCACATGTATTCAATAGACTACTAGATGTATGTCCAAGAGTAATCACTTTTATGTTTACCCATACCATAGTATGGTAAACATAGTGTCAACGTCCGGATTGACCACTCGTCATTAGTCCGTCTGTCGTCTGTCTGTCAATCCGTAGACACTTTACGCATGGTGCGATAACTCAAACATTTTCTATCTGATCGGAACCAAATTTTGTATTTGAATTTCTCAGCACAAAAGACAGATCGAGTTCGAATATGGGTTTGATCAGACTATTTTAAAGTGAGTTATGGACCTTTTTCCAAAAAAATATTCACTCTTAAAAAAAAAAATTTAGTTTTAATTTCTTGCACAATTTAACATAAAATGAATAAATAAATAAATAACAAAAAAAAAATGTTTTTTTATAATAATAAAAAAAAAGTAGTAACAGTAACAGAGTAACTTACTATCGCCAAGGGATGGGTTAACATCTGCCGATCGTGATCGGCCTCTCGTTTTTTAAAGTTAAAAAAATTTGAAAAACTAACACCATTATAGCAAGGGTACCCGAGTCACCACACCAAATTTTTTTTAAATCGGTCCAAAATCTTGTGTTATGTACTGGTAAATTTGTTTGGAGCGACATTAAACCCAGTTCACCAATTCCATCCCATGCCTTTGGACTACTTAGCTATTGATCAGGCTATATTATTTTCTGATGTCTCTTATGCCAATGTGCAGATAAAGAAAGCTATGGTATCTAATTAAAAAAAAAGGTTTCAACAATACACATCACATGATGTTAACAGTAGACTAGAACATCACTCTACAGATGGTCTGAGGTTATTATAAATGTTATTGCTTTCATAGAGATGCCAGCCTTTTAACATAAACAATGCCTGTGATTTGTTGACAGCTCTGATGTATAATTGATACTAATGGGTCAGCAGTGAAATGTTTATCTTGATGGCTGTTGTTGGTAGAATTTGATACATTATCATTGTAAACTTAAATTGGACTCTCTTAACCCATACATGTACATGTATATTCCGGGTCACCTTTTCACATTTAATTCAAGGCTGTGCTGGTGCAGCATTACAGATCCTGTGCCAGTACATTCTCTTATAAATGTGAGTGACCCATAAATTCCAATATTTTGTGTTACGGTATGTACATGTACATGTACATCTGTCTGTAATAGTACATAACAGTATACTCTATAACTCAGTCGAGTCAGTCCTCATAATTCCATTGGAATCTCTTGACCAAGTATTCCATGTCCAGGTCACCTTTTCACATTTAACCCAAGGCTGTGGTGGTGCAGCATTACAGATCCTGTACCAGTGCATTCTCTTATATAAATGTGAGTGACCCATAAATTCCAATAATTTGTGTTATGTAAATTGTCTATAATAGTACATAACAGTATACTCTATAATTCAACATCAGAACTCTCATTTATGATTCCGATCAGAGTAATTTACTTTTGCCAAGGGATGGGTTAACATCTGCCGATCATGATCGGCCTCTCGTTACAATGACACCTTTGACTTCCTAAGTTCCTAATCATTGAATCTTGAACTTTCACGCCATTTCCATTCTCAAGTCAGGAAAGAGTTTTAAGCGACATTATAGGACCACTTCATAATGGGATTAAATTAAAATTGCATTTTGTCCTCTACCTAAGGATGCTTCAATAAACATCTGTGCTATCTCAACATGAAAAATTGATTAGATGCCAACAATGAATTTTGAGTGTTTCATAACTTCTATACTTAAAATATGCTATGAAATCAATAAGCATATACTTTCATAACAGCCCTTGTATAGGAATCTTATTCTAAGTGCTCATCGTACTATTGCATAGGCCCAACCCATTTTCGTTGTATAAATTGAATGGCAACACTTGTCGCCAGGTTGTTGTCAAAGTGAACATGGGTCGAATATCTGCTTTTGGTACAGCATATTTTATGTTTATATCAACTTTTATTCAAGGATGTCTACAATGAACTCAAATATATACATGTAGTGTAGTACATCAAACTACAAAAGGTTACCGGCACATATTTTGAGTTGAAAAGCTTTTTCATTGGCTTTTGATTAACATATACATGTATGAACTATTTGCATCACACATACTTGTGTCACATTTCAAGTAACATCAAATTAGCAGAGCTATAGCTCCACTTAAAATGTTTGTATATGCCTTCCCCATTAGTATGCAATTAACCATTCGTAGATCCTTGGCAGACTCCATGCAGGGTTTACCTCCCTTGATGACTCGGTAATACCGCTGCAATCGGCGACATATCACCCACATTTGGTGGACTTCCGCGAAAATAAGATATATACTAAGCGAACAGAGCAAAATGCTGCCCTTGTTAAGCACACAAAATATCGAACAAAATTTATTAAGTTTGAAAAGTCCCACTAAAACCGAAGAACTATATTTCGAAACGGTGTGATTCGGTTCTCCAATTATTTTATCAACACAAAAGTCAAAACGCACATGGACGACAATGTCACGACAACACGCATGGCAAGTCAGACACAAGAGTTCTAATTTCCTCCAATTTTGATGAGTTGCTTGCGAAAATCGCCAACAAAACTACCGCCCTCATCCTCCATTCTGTCATTAAGTTTTTAGTGCGGGAATCGTTCTCAAAGCACATAGGAAATTTGACTTTGGGGCGATCGGTTTTCGCCATTTTGTTTCGGAAAACCCCGCACTAAATATAGAAACGGAAACTAGTACCCAGCCGGTGACAGAGTCAGAAAGGAAGTATGACTGGTGTGCTCTGGTAGAGATTGGATCCTTGGTCCCATTAGGACAGTCACACCTCCATTTTCTGCTGGATTCCAAGATTTACATCAAATATCACTCCACTGTTATCCTTTTAGTAGGCAACATACATGGAACTGAACCTGGGTATCATACCATTGTGGCCGCAGTTTGAAAACGCGATAACTCTCTATTTCCAAATATGGACACCTTTGTTTCTGGATATTGTGACTTACTTTTGTCTAGAACATGTGCACCATAATTGTTCCATCAGTCCTACTGAATTAATAATGATCTCACAATAGTCTTTTGAATATTTCAGTGGCATTTAATATGTCAATGGGTTTGCACTGAGTTGACCCATGCAGGATAGAGCTAATTACTCTGAATTTCTCAAGAAAATACAATTTATTCCTATTGCAAATTGATTGATTCTTAGGGAGGTGATATCCAGTTTTATCACTGAACGAAGTAATTAGGAGAAAATAGGATTAGGATATCCAGACAAAGCTGAGTGTATCCATTTGTGATGTGGGCTGAACACAAGGGAATGGTATATATGTAGAATGGTGGGATAGGGAAGCAAATAGACTGGTGGCGCATGTTGACTCAACTACTGTGCATGTGTTAACCCTTTCTATTCAGTTACAAACATGTACATTGGAATAATCTATTATTCATCTGGAGGGGTTTTCAGGAAAAATAACCGGATGACAGATAATACAAGTACAAAAAAAAATCCTATTTATTGGCGGGAAATGTTCAGAAAATAAGCTCTTATCTGAACATTTCCTAAGTGATCTACTCATCAATGAGTATTTAGTATAGAAATGGTTAATTAGCAGTTAATTAAAACAGCCATTATTTTGGAGCCTAAACATTTGCAGGGTGTTTAAAGATGCATAATCCGATTAAACACACCTCAATTACTGTTTATTTGGATTCGGGGTAAAAAATATGATTCGAGTCCCAGAGTTATTAGACATAAAATTTTTAAATATATTATTTTTCACCATTGAGACTTATAAGTGGCCCAGTAAAAAGTCGACGAGCCAACAGTCTCAGACCATATTGCGGATGAAGATGGATAACTCTAAAATCAAGAGGCCTTGCGTTGATAATAAGGCCAAATTGATAAATAACACGTTTTGGGTGATTTTATACTGTAGTTTTCTGTGGTTAAAGGTACTCAATCCGATTCAATGGTCCCCATATCATCAGATTCCAACAACAACAACATTTTTTAAAATGCCGCTTCAGTAATCAGAATTGATTAATTGCCCAAAAATAATGCTAACTACAGTCAACTATAGTATAAATTGTTTTTCAAGACCCACTCTTCACTTGTATGGGATTTTGTAATGTGAAGTATTCTGGTCTTATACCATATAATGTTTCTTTCCATATATCTATGTTCTGATGTACATGTATATTCAGATTCAGATTGATTTTTTTCAATTGTGGTAGTCTACATGTTTTAAGGTATGGGATAAACATCTGCCGATCATGATTGGCCTCTCGTTTATTTTTCACATTTACCCACTGTGAGTGCCTTACCGGTATGTCCCTTTAATAATCAGGGCAGATACTAGTAAATACACATTATTATCAGCGATTGAAATAAAAGGAAGCGATACAATGTTGACACATTACACACACATTTGATGGAGACATGTTACTGTGGTTGAAATAAATTGTAACGCAATGAGAAATCGTAATCGTTGAGTCTTTTGTCAATATTTGAAAGGTAGTGGGACTGGTAATTTGTCTGAAGAAACATAGAGTGGTGACGATATATTGAGGAACGTTTGTTTGTCGGGATGAATTGTTCGGGCCATTGTCTCTGCATTGCCTGTAATTTACACCAGTACTTACACTGAAAAGAGTGGATTAACCCTATTACAGACAGCTTATTATCTTCAGCTTACTGTATATGGCATGAACTCTCTGTTACCATGGGCAACCAGATAACAATAATAACAAATGGCTTACTTTGGAATGCGCTTGATCTCTCTTGTTAGTGCACATTTACCATAAAGTATATATATTCCATTTATTCTGAGCAAACCAAACACTGTGATTTATATTCTATATTAGCTCCTATGAGAAAAACAGTATCATTAATTCAGCAAGTATTCAATAATGTTGAGATCACGTAATTTGATAAACATCCCATCACTTTTAATATCATCATCATAAACATCACTGTTTATCAGCAGCGGTATGAGAGTAGGGCAGACAATGCACAATGCCCGCAGTCATTTGGAATATTGAATTTGATTGGAAATGGCCCGCATGACTCAATGATCACATAATTAAAATTGTAATCAAGTTTAATTTATGTTTATTAATTTGTAAATGACTTATTTTAAAAAGATAATTTACTCCAGTCCTTATAATTAAAAGAATGTATTAACATATTACAGACAGCTTGACGTCTTAAACTTACTGTATATGGCATAAACTCTGTTACCAGGGGCAACCAGATAAACCATAAAATATAGCATCTAAAATTTCAGTGTCAGTCCATGCACCAATGTACTCTCTTGTAGACATTATTATAAGTCATTGTTTCACAAATCTGTGTGACACTGATTTATACTATTCAAAAAACAAAACAAACTCTCCCCCTCCCCCATCAGGGAGATCTGCAATGGTCAGCCCAGTAGCTATAGACAGGGGGGGGGGGGTCATAGCCCCTGCATCAGGGGAAATCCTGATGCCACCACTGTTTCTTGACCAAACTTCCAGGTTCCAATCATATGGTCTTCTGAAATCATAAGCTGGTAGAGATTTCCTTTGGCTTGTGTGATTTAGTGCTTTGCTGCTTAATATTCAAGAGAATCTGCTACTTAATCTCCCCTGGATTACTGATAATAAAAGATGGCCTACAATAGCATTTCTGTCCTCACATTTACTCATTTATTTTTGTGATACTTTGATGCAGCTGTTTTATGTGGCTACAAATCATTATTAGCACTATCCAGAGAGACTATGGCTCTATATCCTAAGGAAAGCTTATTAACACTTCAATTTGAGGTCAGCCTTGCATCAAGGAACTAGTTTTATCCTCTATTGATTAGATTCTGAGAATCATCTGGGACAGTATATGGTACTCACAAGTCCATTCCCTCTTTATTCATATACCTGTACTAATATCACCCCTAGTTCAGTGGTCCTGCTTATCTACTATGATCCTGCTGAATTTCTATGATGCTGGTAGGGCAAACTGATGTCGTTATGAAAAAGTACCGTTATTTTTTCGAAAGTTGTCATATTTGCAGTGTTTGGCTAATTCGAGTGATTTGGGTAAAAGCCAGTATCTCTATGAAACATTCAAGAACATATATATTTGGGAAAATCTGGGAAAATAGCTTCAAAATACTATTTTTCAAACTACTAAATTTGTTGACAGCACTACCCGTTCTTAGACATTGAGTCTTCAAAACTAGCATTCATTTAATACGACAAAGCTAAACAAGTTTGAAAAAATCTAATCCAAAATTCAAAACCTGCTTGATTTAAAAAAAAATTGTCAATGTCCTCGTCCAGCAACCATCTATTTCTGGACCCAAAAGAAATGTCTTTTCTAGCAATATAACACCTCAATGCATTAGTATACTCGAACAAGCTGCATAGATATACCTAGCACAACTTGCCAAGAACAAATATATATTCGGGTGACTATAATAAAAGAAAATATTCAGATTTTATTAATTTCACCAATCGTGTATTTCTCTTATTCTTAACACTTGTCCACATAAATCTCTTTATGGGAAACATTAAAAACAGATGAAGCGAAAACAATTTATTTTAATTTTTGGAACTTATTCTTACAAATGGACAGGGTAAACTTATTGTGTGTGAATTTTATTTATAATTATTATTCTCTGTTGGGCAGCCTGATATTTTGTGGAAATATGGGTTACTTAAAAATATTTGACAAGACTGGATGGGTATATTGACATTTCATAAAAAATCAACCAGGTTTTGGAGGTTTAGTGGTTTAACCCTTTCTACAGTAACTTTTCCGGATTTAGTCGGAAATATGGCTTGTTGCCATTCATCAGATTCCGATGAATGGCAACAAGCCATATTTCCGACTAGTAAATCCTGAAAAGTTACTCATATTTCTGTTGTGTTTAAGGAGTCGATTACTTAGGGCATTACTGTACCGGTATACTAAATACTCATTGATGGGTATTTTTTCCCTTACGAACTGTTCAGAAAATAAGTTTTTCATTACCAATGAATATGAATAATTCTGCTCTTGTATTATCTGTTTTTCTGCCTGCCATCTGTTTTTATTACTTGAACATAATAATGGACCATTCCAATTCCATACTTTTATAACTGAATGGCAGAATCAATTCAGTATAGAAAGGGTTAAGTTTGTGCTGCGACTGGTTCACTGCCACTCTATCACTATTATTTGCTTGTCAGCTTACCGAGCTACAGTGTTATTATTTTACCCTCTTATTTCTGATTTGTCACTCAAATAAAGCTATTTATTCAGGGCAGTAAAATGCTTGATCCTGGATTACTGTTATCAAGGGTCTGATTCCTACATTCATTGTCTCCATAAAAAATCAATTGCAAATAAAACACTCGGGGGAGTTCTCATCTATCTTATTGTATATCTACTACTGTTGTGATCTATCAGATTCTCAAGGATGTGCATACATTAATGATGATTGTTTCCCTTTGATAGCGATCTCAAACTTCAATCTGTATCAAGCTTTGCTCTTTGTAAATGGCACGGGGTCTTAAAGTGATGTGAAACACTCCGGTTGGTGATCGAAAAGAAATGGAAAATATTCTTGCTCAAAGTAGTTATTTTTACGAATATTAATACAAAGTTACAGTACGCACACAGTCATTTTTATATATTAATTAAATGCAATGACTCATGATGGCGAAATAATTTGCGTTTGTTTATCGCTGATTGTCACGTCCCATATTGATGCGTATGCGTAGTGAAGACGATGATATATATGGAGTGGTGTGGTCGATTTCTTTGAGATTTTCGTTGATGCTAGTAGAATGCTACATTCCCACAGATAGCATAGCGTCTGAGTACTAACTTATCAGTTTCTCGCACCCGAACAAGTCCATAATATGTCTTTAAAATTAGGCCTCTTATTTCCAATGCTGTGGCAGACTTGTGGCTGATTTCATATCATATATTTCTACTAGTACACAGTGCAGTTTCTGATAATCTTATTCTTATCGGCAGAGTTTTCTATCGTGGTTGGCAACAATCTTTGGGGAAATGACTGCGGTATAAGGCAGTTGCAGAAAAAACTACTGCAGTAACAGTCTAGATTACTGCGGTGAACTTCTAAGACAACCATGTTCAGATACTGACCGGTACCACAGGTCACCGCAGTCATTACTGGCCCATAACCTTCTTAAAGGGGTCGATTGATTAGAGCATAGCTGTATGAAAATAACAAGCCTATAAAAGTTCAATCTTTATTGGTAAACACAATAAATAATAATGCACTCTTTTTCCATAGCTTTCGGCCCCCTGGTCAAACATATAACTTATTCTCTCTTCATTGGTGAATCTCATGTGTATCTCACAGTTATTGGTAACTTTCATATATATAGACATACCAGCATTACATGTACTGGTATGTGATTATTTCACTACGCCAAACTGGACTATTTTAACCCTTTTATTACTGAATGGATTCTTCCATAAAAGTGTACATTGGAATACAGTAATGCCCTAAATAATCGACTTCTTAACCACAGCAGAATTATGTGTAATTGTTTAAGATTTATTCAGAAATGTGGCTTGATGCCATTCATCGGAAAACTCTCACTGAGAGCTTTCCGATGAATGGCAACAAGCCAAATTTCCGACTAAATCCTGAAAAATTACCCATAATTCTGCTGTGGTTAATAAGTCGATTATTTAGGGCATTACTGTAGTCTGTTAATTTCTTTACTAAATACTCTATGAGTACATGCTTTTCCTGAGTAATGACCCTTAAGAAATGTTCAGATAATAATTTCAATTGCAATTTGTTGAAATTATTATCTGAACATTTCCCACCAATGAATAGGAATCCTTCCGTACTTGTATCATCTGTTTGCTAACTGCTTATACCTGAATACTTTTTAGCATTCTTCCAGTGAAGATTTGTATCAATATATACTTTTATATCTGAGTGGGAGATTCCATTCAGTAAAGATAGGGTTAAGCATTACAAAGAACATCCCTGGTGACTGTATGCTTCATATGTATGTATGTACACAAATGGGCAGAGAAACACTTAATTCTGTGAACGAGTTTCTGCGCAGACAGCAGTTAATGTACATTGCTGTGCTGGTAGTGGAATTCACAAATCAATATTTATGCACTTGCAAATTAGAATTGCTGTTGATTCGTAAATGAGTCTTGATGGCTCTCAATCAAGATTCGCATTGCAAAGAAAAAAATTTAAATTTGAATTGAAATTCTCCAATAATTTTAATTTTTTTTTTACAGATTAATGAGATTATTAACATGGCCATCCTAACTGGGACAACACAGAAGTATCCACTACGCATTTTCTCAATTCGTGATGATGGCATAACACACGACATCACTGACATCACATCCTGTGGATCTACTGAGAGAAATGTCGTGCAGGTAAATTAGCATCATGTGCTGTCATCATCAACATAACCCATTAATTCACTATAAACAATTAGGTTTCACACTCTATTGCATGCCCATCACTTTATTTTTTGCGAAATACAGCATAATACTGAAGGCTTCAAAACTTTCAGTAAAGATGTATGTCTTGTCTGAGGACAAATACAAACTGATGCGTTGACATCAACTGTAACAAAAAGGTCTCGATTATTATGAGATATATCTACACAAATCACTAGTTTGTTCAATTAAATGAAGCAATAATCAGCTCAATGTCTATATACCTCAACATGCTACTCAGGTGTGCAATAAACAGAGAATGACACAGTGGTCCCAGATGTATGCTCTTTATATACTTATTTTATTGTGGCCCACACCATCCAACAGAATAACAGGTATAAATCCACTATGGGCTTATTCCAGAATCAAATAAGTCCAATATGAACCAATGTCAATATTTAGGTCCAATATGAATCTATTTGCACAAGAATATATTGAAGTAGCATAATAAATATTATCTATATATATAAATTAGTAGGATCTGTCTATCATGTGCGCAAGGCACGCACACAGGGGTGACAAGCCCGTAAGGCACAAAAGGGCTGCAGCTAGTATACTACAATTGTACTGACAGCAACAACAGAAGTGAAGGAGCAGGATGGGTGGACCATCTGGTGGGGTACATTATAATATGTACATGTACATAATAAATAGACCACTGCATTCTAGATATCACAGGAACCCCCTGCACCTTTCTCTAATAGATGAATGAATATTCTTTGAAATAGTCCATTATCATGCAGAAGGGAGATACGTACAGTAATGCTCTAAATAATCGACTCCTTAACCACAGCAGAATTCTGGGTAATTTTTCAGGATTTAGTCGGAAATATGGCTTGTTGCCATTCATCGGAAAGCTCTCAGTGAGGAAATATGGCTTGTTGCCATTCATGATTCATCGGAAAGCTCTCAGTGACAGCTTTCCGATGAATGGCAACAAACCATATTTCCAACTAAATCCTGAAAAATTACCCATAATTCTGTTGTGGTTAAGGAGTCAATTATTTAGAGCATTACTGTAACTATATATCTATTAATTAAATGTACATGGTAAACATGTGGTGCAGAACAAAAAAAATGACCGATAAACAATAGAGTTGTCCTGCCTATTTTCTAATTTACATGGTTGATAAGTCTTTGTTCTGTTAAGATATTTCTCACGGCCCAGATCTTGACATATATAGAAAAATTCACTTCCTACTCATCCGATATCGGTTATCAATTGAATTTTCTGGTCTAATCAGTCAAAACGAAACAGTGTGATGCCATTATAATTCACTTTTGATGTTCTCTATATTCGCCCACAGGATGAAAGCAAATTGTTAATTACGATAATATCGCCAATGTTTTGCAGGCCTGCGGGTTTCAAAATTATGTGTAACCTTTTTTTCGTTCACCTGGTTTGTGCTTAGGTAACCCATACATGTACCATAGCTTAGCAGGAGAGTTACACAAACTTTTATAATCACTACAACTGGTAATATTAACTACAGATGGGCAACTCATTGAACTAACATAATAAATTTGAATGTCTCATTTTGGTACTTGATTGAGCAAAAATTAAGGTGAGAATTAGTTATCGCGAGACCTGCATTTATATAACTTGTTTTTCGATCGCATCATTTTCATTTTAGATAACCTCCAGGCCAACTGAACAGTCGTTCGTCTCAAATTTTCAGGCCAGTTTTGATTATGGTGGTTCGATTTGAAGTTAGATTCAATATGAAAACTAGCCCTGATTTAATTTGAGGTTTGGTTCTCATAAAACTATGAAATTTGCAGGAGCCTAGTACCGTAGCAGCCGGTGGGTATGTCACAACTCTTATTTCACAATTTGCCCACTCAAAATCTTCCTGCAATTTATACATTGGTAAGTCAATGACAGGAATATTTTCAGCAGAATTTAGAGGAATAAACGGCGATGACAAGTTGATCAATGAGACATAGAATTTTCAAATTAACCTGCGAAAACTAAGTCCTCAATGTGTGTCTTTATTTTATTCACTGTCCCACATTTATAATAAAATAAACTCAACAATAATGTGTAGGTCAAAGTCACTTCTCCCTACTTCATTGTTATGGAGAAATCTGGAGAATGGACTGTTATCAAGGAGAAGTCATAATGAATGAAGTTCAGTTTACACTCCCAACATCACTCTTCTGTGGTCTAATAAGTATTATAAAATTCAAATGTCCATTTATAAAATTGTTATACTGACTAAGAACACCATTAATTCATTATAATCAGTAAATACACTGTTGGGACATAAATAAATATGCTGTTGGGACATGTGCACACTGGTATATAAGAGAATAGTAACTTCTCCCTGGACATAATAGAGAGAAGTGGCACATACATGTGTACGTATCAGTGAGGATATATTTCTCAAGTAGCCCTCTAGGCTGGTCCCTACAGTAAAGTAATCAAGCCTGAATTTATTGTGTCTGACAATTGCAGAATGAGGTTCCCAGAGACTGAATATAGTGACGCCATCTCACACAGCTCATTCTGCTTAGGCCTCATCTGCTATGGGAGACCTAGGATCAGATTGAAGTTCCACAACCTTTAGTCACCTCAACTATATATTTTATCTTCTGCAAATTAGGGGATATATAAACTTAACAGAAGGGACATAATAACTAAAAACAATGTGTCTATTGATATTTCCCAGAAGATGGGGCCTAAGCAGAATGAGGTCCCCAGAGTGTGAATTTGGTGATGCTTGCCCACCGTGTGGGATAGCATCACTAAATTCACCCACTGGGGACCTCATTCTGCAAATGTCAGACACACTAAATTCAGACTTGACAGTAATGCGAAAGTGTTTGATCGTGTTTGATCGTCATTCTCTCCTCCTTTCCTGGTACCCCATGCAGCACACTGATATGAGGTCCACAATTGAGATATGATGTCCTGCGGCATGATCATCTCAATTTTATAGCACAGTTACCATATTTGTGAGACAATATAAATCTAGATGAATCTCGATACTCTTTATTTGTTCTGAGGGGTGATTTGTAGATGCTGACTGTTGTTCTTGTCTGGTCGAGATATTTTCCCTCAGGGACTGATACATACTGCACATATCCAGCCTAGTTGATTTATTAATGACCCCTCATTTAACAAGCCTTATTTACTATGTCTGGCTTGCCTTGTCAATGACTGACCCCAGGCTTATTGATCCCCCTGGTTTCTGAACTTTTCTCTCTTGATGCTTGATATCACTGGAATAGGCACATAGCCTCTGGCCTTGATCTTTTACGAACTATCGTTAACCCTATCTCTATACTAAATAGGATTCTCCCACTCAGTTATAACAGTATACATTGGAATGATCTATTATTCATTTGGGGGGATGTTAAGGATATATGAGCAGACAACATCAAGACAAACTGATAATACAAGTGCAGAAGAATTCATATTCATTGGTGGGAAATGTTCAGATTATAAGTTCAATAAACTACTCGTCAATGAGTATTTAGTATAAAAAGGGTTAAATGACCCAGGGAGGTCCTTGCTCTTAGGAAAGTTCTTTATCTTTATATACCAGGCATAGCTACAGTAATGCCCTAAATAATCGACTCCTTAACCACAGCAGAATTATAGGTAATTTTTCAGGATTTAATCGGAAATATGGCTTGTTGTCATTCATCGGAAAGCTCTCAGTGAGAGCTTTCCGATGAATGGCAACAAGGCATATTTCCGACTAAATCCTGAAAAATTACCCATAATTCTGCAGTGGTTAAGGAGTCGATTGTTTAGGGCATTACTGTATTGTACTGCCCTAAGTAATTGACCCAGTCAGTAACTGCGGCTAATTTGCGTTTATAACTGCTTAGAAACCATCACTGAACCGCAGTTAATGGTTCCATGACTGCTTTGGCACCACCATTGAATGCTGTTAAGTGTCCCGGTTATATTCCTTGACTGGTACCTGCTGACTGTTGGCGAATTTCATTACTATGACATATATAAATTTTCTGTATCTGCAATTGTACTGGAAGTTACTGTTTCATACCAGTTGATGATTACATGCGTTTTAACCTAGTCCAAAATTGACTATACGTTGAATGTATAGTTTTAACCATGCAATCCTCTCGTTGTCTTGCAGTTTATAACCGGGTTTAAAGTCTAACTGAAATGCAGCTTAACTGGAGATTCAGCCCATTTGATGAGTTATTTACTTCGGGCAGGACAGTTGCTTCTGCTTTATTGTGTATCTTGAGTTGACCACTCAAACTAATCATGGGGCCCACAGTTCAAGGAAATAACAGTATCAGTGAACTTAGCTGCTGTTGGAACAATACCAGCAGGTTTCATTATTTTCATTGTCCAGGTGATAACTGGAATAAAATATGGCACAATTTTATGAATTTGGATCATGGTCTAACATAAACGTAAGACTACAACCTTGCGACTTAAAAAAAGAAATTTGCTGACAATATGGTGTGCCAAATAATAACTTTAATAGAACTAGGTATGTTTACATTATATACAGTTGGAATAAAAATGTGGTCAAATTTATGATTTTCGCGAGATTTGAATTTTCTTGTTAGTAAAAAATAACTTTAAAAAGCCACCTTATAGGGTGGTAGAGTGCACATTCCAACCTTGTGACATCCTTCTGACCAGACCCACAACATACTAGTATGTCTATGTATATATGTTCATGTTGTGAAAACAGATATGTGGCTGAATTGCTTCAAAAACTTTGCAGATTATTGGTTTGGCCTTCAAATGAGAGAAATCAAATTTTGAGCTGGAATTTTTTTTTCACATAATGCTCACTTCATTGTCAATTGATTCAAGGGCCATGATTGTTAATTATCATGAATTTTTCATTTATCAACGTGATATTTCTGTCTCATTGTCAAGTTGAGCTTCAGTGTCATTTACTTATGTTTTTATTTTCAGATTACTCGCAATTGTTCCTACATCTATTTCGATGGATCTGAAACACAAGGGTCACATAATGTTAAATTGGTAGCCAAATCAGGCATACATACATCTATATTCTACCTCGAGGTTTGGATTCCAGAAGATAATCTTCAAGTGGAATTATCTGACAGCAAGCTCAGCAACATCAGAGGCTGGAAAGTGCCATCCTATACGCCAAGGTCAGTCTCGAGAATAGATTAAATCTACCCACGGTGACTTATGCAAGCCTGCAAATAGTGTTTCTGTCATTTGCATAATTTATAGGTCACCAGAGGGTGAATTTAGTGATGCTATCTGCACTGGGAACCTCATTCTGCTTAGGCCTCAATTGCTATGGGAGACCTAAAGCTATGCTCTAATTAATTGACCCCACAGTCAAGCGGTAGCACCACTTCCATTCGCGGTGACCAGCAGTATCTGACTGCAGTCATGTTGGAAGTCCACTGCGGTAGTCTAGTCCATTACCGGCGTACACTGCGGTAGTATTTTCCATGACCGCCTTACACAGCTGTCATTTTCTGTGTCAACCGGGAACGAAAAAAATGCAGGTAAGAATAATTTTCACTGTTGTTTTTGAAGACTAAAGGCTGTGTAAGATATACCGCCAATTTTATATCTGTCTTGTTCAAGTTGGCCTATAATTTGCGTTAATATATGAAGAAACTGAAGCTTACATTCATTACTCGCATGAAACTAAATTTATTTTAGAGTACTAACGTCTTCAATCATTATGGTTGACATCCCCATGTAATTCCTTTGAAGTCACTGCTTACCGCCATACAGCATGTACAAATGGGTGATAATGTGCTCGGATCTATATTCAGACATACTTCCAAGTCTGCTCGTACGTAAACCAGCTAGAATATTTGGATAGGTAGTTTTTAGTGGAATTTTGCAGAATAAACGCGACCACAGGTAAGCCAAGGAGACAGAAAATCTGCAAATTCATTTCCAAATATGACGATGCAAGCTACTTGCAACTCCTATGCGATAATAAAATCCGATATAAAGAACCACCTCACAGTGTGTCTTTATTTTATTCTCTGCCCCAGATGTTTAAAAAAATATTATTTATTAGAATTTGAAAACTCGACATATATTAGAACGATAATAGGTCACAATGTACTGGACCTGACTCACTGCATGGGCACGTGCATGACAGACCCACATTCAATGACTGCTGCATAATCCCTTTGATGTATCTATTGTTGCGACATAGTTAACTGCATGTGTTTGAATGATGTTTTTAAAGCCCTGAAATGAGCATTATACAAACACAAACCGGTTTCCATCACCAGCTCATCCAGTCAAGAAGTTATTAAGTCTTGAAATTTGTTACAATGTAAGACAACCGAAGTTGGTGATGTTCACCCATTGGTCACCTTGATTATGCATTTTATCTTCAGCAAATAAGAGGATATAGAAAGTTCCCTGAAGGGAAAAAGTAACTAAAACAATTTTAATTTGAGACTATAGCAGTGTTCGCGCTGTCGGTAGCCAAATTAGCCAATGGCTAATCTTTTTCGAATTTGGCTAATAAAAATTTCATTTGGCTAAACTTTTGGCTAAACTTTTTTTGAACCCAAATGGAGACTGAAAGCATGGAGCCAGAAAGCTAATTAATAAAAGCGCTCAATAGATCGACATTCAAGACGAAGTTAGGTGACGAAAGTATTTAATTATTTTCGTACTTATGAAATATCGTAGAAAGGGAAACCCGATCGACAACTCTATCAATCAAGCGATCACAAAGTGATATGCAATCATCTTTAGTTTTCACAAGACGGACATTCAAAGACGCATGGACATTAAACCGACCATGGTTGAATTATGACAATGTGAAGACAGCAATGTTTTGTAAAGTGCATTGACGCCGGTAAATAAGCAATTTCTTCGTAACAGGCTGTTTTAATCTGGCGAAAGATTACGTCACTCTGCACGAAGCAGCAAAAGGTCATTATTAATTTTTACATTTAATCCCCTAATCCCCCATTCAGCCCATTGTCTGTCTGGTCACCCACGACGCGTCTGCACAATACATGTTTATGATGACATTGTATTTATGACGGTCAAGGTTTATGAGCACCAAGTGTAAGACAATAGCTTAATCAGCCAAATGTGAATCACGACAGATATTTTGTGGCCATTTGTCGTCAATACCGATAGGCCTACAGTCAAAATAATATGCATGCTTTTATGGCAGATTGTAATTTGATAATGGCGTAACAATTTTAAGTTATTAGTTTCCAGATGTCACTTAGATATTTTCGCAAGGATAAATATTTAATGATTTAAAAAAAGATATTGATATAAAACAAAAAAATAATGACATTAAGGGCAATCCCGGGTTACCCCCCCCCCCCCCCCCCCCCCAATCACTCTTTCACATAAAGATTAATAAATTTTTAATAAATTGATATATATAAAAATACTTCTAGTTCATCAAAATTATTTAAATTATTGTGTATTTTACCTGTGTCTGTTAGATTTTACGTTTTAGTCATTAATTGTGAACCGATCAGAAAACGATGATTTAATTTGGCCAAAAAACATTTGGCTAAAGTTTTTTTCATTTGGCTAATAAAATTTTCATTTGGCTAAACTTTTGGCTAAAGATTTTTTCGGTCCAGCGCGAACACTGGACTATAGATACTAAGCAGAATGAGGTCTCCGGAGGGTGAATTTGGTGACGCTAGCCTCCCATGCTCAAGTATTACTGATGAACACACCACAATTATTTTGTAGCAATTTAAACCTTCCCCAACAGATTTAATGTGAATAAAAGGTTGCATGCGCGTGGGCCTTAGAAATTGGGGAAATTGACTTTGCGTGGCCTAAAAATTATTATGACTCCTTGGTATCAAGGCAAACCATTAAATTATATGACTGAAGTGCATTTTAACATTAGTAAAATTATGTACAATGTTGTAATTAACATGTTAAGTTTTTAGCTCACCTGAGACGAAGTCTCCTGAGGAGCTATAGTCAATAGTTCTCGTCCGTCGTCTATCCGTCTGATGATTTAGCTAATATTTGGTATAGAAGGTCTTCAGTGACTGGGATTTCGGATTTGTTCAAATGGGGTCAACGGGCCATTAGGTAAAAAATAAGTTTTTGAGCAGAATTTTGTCAAAATTTTGTCAAAATGGCATTTAATTCATATGTGTGTATGTTTTTGTATCCACCTGCTCCATTAACATATATATTACAAGTATTTGGAGATTCAAACATGTATGTCTAATTTTAGGAATGATCGCAATGTTTACGGGCTGCTGACCAAACAAATGCAGAGTGATGCACCAGATAAAATCTCCACCAAGAAGACTCGGAAATGTCAGATAAACTCGCAGCAAGCACTGATTGAAGTCTACGCGAGATTCTTCATTGGTCCACCATCATCAAGAGAGTACTTCAAAAGCAAATATGCATGGTTCAGTGTTACGGATGTGCTGCAAGACAGATTACATGTGGCTGACTCAAGGATTGCTGAAGTACACGGCAGAGTTGTGTATGCTGTCAGCACTGGGAGAACCAGTGTCCAGGTAAATAGTGCAGACCATGTGAAGGAAATGTTCAGATATTAAGTTCAACAAACAACCATAGGTCTTTGTTAAAATTCTTATCTGAACATTTCACACCAATTAATAGGATTCCTTTTGCAATTTATTATCATAAATTGTATGTCCAAATTGGCAGCAAAAATACATTGCCCCAGGCTGTTGAAAACTCTTGGGATTTACCAAACTCCTTGAAAACCCTTGAATAATAAACACCTAGAGACCTTCTCGAAATAAGTGTCCCTTTTAATATGGTCCTCAGCCGTAAACAATGCGGTCGTAACGTCAATGCAACATTGTCGTGGAGTTGATAATGCGTTGAGTCTACATTAGGACCGCATTGAACATTAACGCCGACTGCGTTGAAGTTTAATGCAGACCGCGTTGAAGTTTAACGCGTTGCTTGGGCTGAATAGGTCACTCTCACCGGTTTTCTGTGATAAAGTTAACCAGGTTCCTGAAATTGTGATAAAGTTACCCAGGTTGGAGAAGAATGTGATAAAGTTACCCAGGTTAATAATAGTTCATGTTTAGCAACAAATTATTGATTTTTGTGATCAAAATGACGAACTACAGTACTAATATGTCTTAATTTATGCTTGATAAGGGCTATTACTTGCCAAAACTGAACAATATTTCCCTCTGTCACTTTTAAATCGAGTTGATATTGTGAGATTTGCTTAACCTGGGTAACTTTATCACAATTCTCACCAACCTGGGTAACTTTATCACAAAATTAGGAACCTGGGTAACTTTATCACAGAAAACCGGTGAGAGTGACCTATTCAGCGTTGCTTGGTAGTCAATGAGGTCGCGTAATGTCAGCTCTGAATTGCGTTAGCCTATTTTGTAGTATCTTTTAATTTTGTTTTATTTATGTTCACATTTGAATAATTCCGTGTTATTTTCCAACTCCTGGTCTCCGTTCGGATGCCGTTCAAAATGATGTCAGAAAAATATCAAAGACGGCACAATAAATAAGCCCTTTAAGGGAAATAAGTCGTCCTGTTCCCGGCTGATGAAATAGATACTTATGAGGAAGCATTGAGTCAACAACATATTAGCATCACCGACCTATTAATTAAATGTCTGGCCACTATCAAAGGAAGACACACCTGTGCATTGTTTGGAAAAAATTCCGAACATCAATCTATTTGAGACACCCACGTGTTCGCGACAGATATTGAATATCCAAATTTGCCGTACTGTCAATCAATACAGAAGACAAGCTGGTAGGAGGAGTCATCTTCACCAAATTGCTACACGGTAATAAAATATCTTGCCCCAGAAAGATGTGGATGCAGAATGGCCTTTGACCTAAATTTAATAATAACTTCAAAAGATGAGACAATGTCACGCGACTGCAAGGTCAAATAGAGGTTCACGATGGGGAAGTTATGGTTTTCAAGCAAAAGGGCACCGATATCTAAATAATATTTTACGAACTGCCGACAAAAGGCTAATTAGAGTCCGAATAATCAAGTCCTGGTATTCTTCAGCATAAACCACAAATTGTGTTTATTTTATAATTATTGTTGGTTTATTTAATATATGCATGGTGGTATGAATAACGAACGTGTGTGAAAATTTAAAAATGACTGGAAAATTTCTGGGTTTTTTTCATGGCGTTTCTTCATGGCGTCAAGTATATGAACGCTCTTTATTGTTACATGCTATAGAATACAGTTTCGGCCGACATCGGAACTGATACAATAAAAGGAGACAATTACTCAATTTGTACCTACACGGATGAACATGCAAAACTGACAAAAAGTTTGTATGTGCAGTTCCGTACATTTATGTGTTTCAAGCGGCGAAAACACTAATCTGAGACACCTGCAGCTCTGTTCATCGGTTTGCGTATTCTACCCCCATCACCCCCAGAATGTTAGTTAATACACGAAGAAGAAAGTAGTCTGATATGTACTATTTTAATTGGCATGTAATTTTGCGTGGGGGAAAACTATTGACAATTATCGGTTTCTACTTATAATCTTTTCATTTCACGCAGCCTTTGACTCCATGATAATGAACACGTGCTTGTTGCTTGATCATATACAAGGGCGGGGGTCTCTCGATGGGGTGATTCTTGAAACGCGTACAATACAGAATAACAACATTGTCAGGATAAAAGTAGGCAACATTATCTTATAATATGTTACATATACACGCACTAGTTTAATCACAGATAATATAAAATAAGACAAGGCAAACAAAATAACATGTGTTTCCGATTTGTTGACCTAAAAAGTCCAGGTAGTTAAGTACATGTGTTCATGTACACATATTCGGCTACATGCCATCATCTCAGGATGATTTCGTGATTTAGCCTTTCCATCATTGTTGAATAAATTATTTTCTGTTAAAGGTACTCAATCCGATAAGAGGGTCCTATATTACTATTTCTTTGGCTTTGGGGTAAAAAATAATTGATTCGAGTCGAGGAACCTACCAATCAACGCTCAGGGTGATCAGATATCGATATTTGAAGTTTCGTTATTTCTATTCTTTCTGTCCCAGAACACAGTCAAAATTGCGTTATTACCACTTGATTTTAGAGTTATCCATCCTTGTCTGTTTGAATAGTGTTTTGGTGTACACATCTCGAGCAGATTACGAAGTTAAGGGCAATTATTAGTAATCATCTCGAGAAAATAACAAATTTCAAAAATCAATATCTAATAACTCTGAGCTTTGTTTGATGGGTTCCTCAAGTCGTATCAAATATTTTTTTAACCCCAAAGCCAAAGAAATAGTAATATAGGACCCTCTGATCGGATTGTTGTTGTTAGAATCTGTTGAGATGGGGACCCTCTGATCGGATTGAGTACCTTTAAACATTCATTGCGTCTGGAAGCTTCGGTATCATTGGTTACCACGTCGATTACACATGTACATGTATGTGTTATCATATCCTCACGAAGATTACAAATGACATCGGACCTTTGTGTACAGGTAATCGACCTTTAATCGGATGTGACGCTGAATATTAAATATTCAAAGAACACATGTACATGTACATTGCGACGTAAACTCAAAGTTTGCGTCTCTATTAATCGTGCAGCGCGATCAACATGATCTACATTTATTTATTACACTCCTATGCGTGATTTACATTGAAAACGCCGTTAATTAAAAATGTTGATGTCACTAGTGAATTTTGTCATTTTTGTGAGTACCTTTAAACATTCATTGCGTCTGGAAGCTTCGGTATCATTGGTTACCACGTCGATCTTTCTTCACATCGGGACTTTCATGCATTAATTCTGGGTGTTTTATTCATATTTGGCGAACCAAATTGATACAGAAGTGTAATAAATAGAGTAATCAATTAGTTCCGAGAAATACGTTAAATAATTCACTCGAGGCGAGAGACGTTTAGGTAAGAAACTCGTGCGCTAACGCACACTCGTTTCTTACCGACGTCTCTCGCCTCTCAGGAATTATTTAACGTAATTCTCGGAACCAATTTATTACTCACTATTTATTTTTATTTTTTTTCGGAAAAATTCTAAATGTATATGTAAACCATTTAACACCAATCAATCATGCCTCCCACGACGCCAAAAACATTGTGTTATGTTGGCAACTTTCCATTTCGTTGACGGTTATCTCGACTACGTTTGTTGTGTTGACGGTTACCTCAACCGCGTTTGTTGTGTTCCATCGTGAGATTTGGAATTATTAAAACGAAGCTATCGGCCAAATAATTTATGTACGATAGAAAATTGGGAGTATTTACAGTAATTCCTGGAAAACAGGTGTGCAATTCCCATCTTTTAATCTATGGTTTCAGTTTCATTACTGTTTAATTGCGGCTCTGTAATTGGGTAAACACTTTGAGCTTATGTTTCAATTTGTTTAATTTGTCACAATTGCATACACACAAGGAAATTAAATTGATTTAGTCGGCTACACAGGCCCATGGGGGAAATTACTAAAATACCAATATAGACTATACCAGTGTAAAGGTTCCCATGATCGATTTTGACTAAAACAAAATATCCTCAGGTGTATCTTATTGGCAATAAAATTCCCTTTCATTTGACATATAACTCGGCGAAATTGAACGAATCGATGTCGAGACATCATATCGGAAACTAGCCAAACGAAGAAATCGGGGTTGTCAATCTCCCTGTCCGCTCAGAGGCCTTTGACCTAGTTATAAAATCAATATTTTCGAGCAATAATTTGTCGCGAACGTGTACTTAAATGCGATGACATAACCTATAAATGCTCATATATATTCCGCAAGTAATTCCGAAGCCATCCATACTTTTTTTATTTCATCTGATGTGTTTGTGCACAATTTTATTCATCAAACGAATTCCAGAAAGCCACCACTGATTATGAATCATTCAGATCTTATATTAGCTGTCGTCTGCTTTTATTACCTGGACATCCCTCCGGATACAAATAGACTGTTCCAACTGAATGGGTCAGTCCATTTAGTATAGAAAGGATAAAAGACTGGCATCAATTTAAGCATTTTCTATTTAGTGAACAAAGCCTGTAAATTTTGCTGCCAGAAATTTGTGAATAGATATCAAATGAGAAGATTGTGTGCTGCCTGATATCTGATAGATCCTGAGTTTATTGTCTCCTCAATCATTCTTGACGTATAACTGGAACTAAACGCATCGATAACAGAAACACTTCAAATTGACACCTTCAACTATGATTTGGATCCAACTCTTTTGCTAACTTTTACAAGGCATGCAGCCAGTACTACCAAACCAATGATTGATTACTTAACAATAATGTTTCTGATTGCAATGATATATGAGATGAGCATGTTTTTTATTTTTACAGGTGCTGTCACCTCGAGGAGGGACTCTTGGATCGAGAAGAGTGCATGTTGGCAGCGACAAGGTGTCTGTTAGCAGGCTGTTAATAAGCCTCATTACCGGGGTAACACTGGAAGTTCAGTCTGCGGATGATATACAGGGTCTTCTCACCGTCGTCGCTCATATAAAGAACAAATTTCAAGGAAAATATCAGGTCAGTTCAATTAACAAATGACTTGCAGATCGATTGGGGTCGTTGGATTTTGACCGGCAGAGTAATTAAACAAAGTGTGTGAATCCCGCAAGTCATTAATTATAATCATACACCAGTACCTTTCAATAGAACATTCATAATTTGAACAACTTTTTAAAACCACCACAACAATTGTAAATAACATATATTGTTCAAATTCCAACACAGTCTCCCAATAACAACACACAGCGAGCACATGCACATGATGTGCTTTAAGTTCATCACTTTTGTGAAGTGGACACCACACAGTTAGCGCGCGCACAGAGTGTGCGCACATGGTTGGCTTGAATTGTCATAGGTGTTCATCTCTTTCAGTTATTGCCTGATGAACTTCTGAAAAGTTTGTGTAACTGTATCGCGATTTGTGCTGATTCTTACGGAAGCTAATTGTGTGAATGCAGAGGGTGTGTGATTATTTCATATTAGCAGTGTTCATGTAATGAACAGACAGACACACTGTGTGCAGGCTTGCAGATCATTCCAATGTATAGTGTTATTAATGAATGGGAGAATCCTTTTAGTAATTAAAGGGTTAATTTGACAGCTTGACCTTTTATCTTTTTCAGGAGGGTGTGATGGAGGTTTCTGTGGAGTATTCTGATGGGACGAGAATGCCACTAAGATATATCAACTCTGATTACTACTCATTGAACGTCACAACAATGAACCACAATATTGCTGAAGTTGCTCCGTTCGTTACCCCTTATCAACCAAGAATCGTGGCCGTTGGTCAAGGCAGGGGTAAACTACTCAAGGTTGAACTCAATCTCGGCTCTCGATGTTTAAAGAAGAAATCACACGAACTTGCTGTAACCTTCATGTCGATCAACTCAGACTTTAGTCAAGAGGCAAATTATTTGGAGCATTACCAGAAAGATGCTAATTATGTGAATCAACCAAGTGGCAGATGGGATAAGTTCGAACATGGGTATCAAGTTGATGCTTCATCTAAGAACAGTGTCAAGACAAATCAAAGATCAAAGTCGAAGAAAGGTTCTGATGCAGGTATCGTCGATGTTGACAATACTGCCGCCAGCCCGGAAAAACAGCCATACTCAGAAGCACAGCAACAACACATTGATCCGAAATCTGGGTCCACACCATTGGAAATAGGATTATATGTTCTCGTGTCAGTGTTCAGTGTTGCA
Organism: Siphonodentalium dalli; assembly: GCA_032622095.1. Classification (NCBI taxonomy): domain Eukaryota; kingdom Metazoa; phylum Mollusca; class Scaphopoda; order Gadilida; family Siphonodentaliidae; genus Siphonodentalium; species Siphonodentalium dalli. The sequence goes on from CP136064.1 coordinate 164,818,825, forward strand.
ATAGTGGTGTTCATGGTTAATTGTGTTGTTTTCATGGTTCGGTATCAACGTAAGAGGCGACCAAAGGTCATCAAAGAAAACGTTTATAGTGCTAATGATTGGGTGTGGATAGGCCGAGCTACGCTGGAGCGAAATCGTGTTAACACGAATCAACAACCAGCACTGATGCCCGACGAGGACTTCAACGGTAATCACATGACTGTGATTCCGACGTCTAACAGCGATTTCCATAATAGCATTGCTGATGATTCTATATCTTCGAATAACAGTAATCGGCATAGTGTGTCGACGTATAAGGGATCGGAATGTAGCATTCGAATTACAAGTAACCCCCTTACTGAGGCGTCGGAATCTCAGTCTCACCAACTGCCGCAACAAATAGAAGACTGGGATTACGAAGCTATGGGAATGACTTATGACCAGCTGATGGAATATTTCGCTAATCTCAAAGAATCCACCGCATGAGTGATTAACTATGCCATGTGACCTCAGATGGACGAATCTCCTGGTTTTATTAAATATGTTTTTGACAAGGAGATCTGAAAAGACCTGCTATATTATTCTCTTGTTCAGGTTAAATTTAACTTGAGGCATTCAAGCCTCCCCTTTTGTAAATTTTTCATGTCATCAGTATTCAAATTGCTTCATCATGAGGTGCCATTCAGGGTTTTATTATGTTCAGTCCCAAGTCCACACAACTATTATATATATCTTTATTCCTCCATATAACGAAGGGCATATATATAAACATTACAAATAAATTGAGAACATAAATACATCAGGAATTTGGCAATATAATATAATGGTTATATAATTTGACTGATGAAGAGACACATTTTAAGCATGCGTATATTCACGACATATACATGTATGCATACACATTTATACACATGATTATACACGTTTATATATGCATATATATATCTAGAATGCTAGTTAGTTAAATTCAAATAGTATGCAATTTTGTTAAATCCAATTACTAATTTAATTAGTTGTCTAATGAGAGTATACCTCATGAAATTACATAACTGTCAATAGTTCCTGAAGATCCTATATTGGATTTTGATACCTTGGTTAATCTTATGAGCCTGGTATAATTTCAATTACTGAATTCTTACAACGCTTATTTATATAGTATTACATTCTGTTCTCATATTCCTAGTTCACATATAGCATTAATTGTCGATATCATACATATGACTATCTGGAATGGCACCTCAAAAGCATAATCGATCATAGTAAGTTTGGGTGATCATTGATGAGGTGTGTTTCAGCTAAAAAAAATACGTTGAATTGAACAAGTGCATATGTTTCCGCTGACTAGAATTTCCAAATCTTGCCAGATGGACAGGAAATTTATAGCTTAATTCAATAACTAATATAGAGTTTCTATCCTCTATCCAAAATATATTTCATGGAGTATTTACATTAAAGTTTTTGACATTCTAATTGTACCTTTTGACAAATGGACAAGATTTGGAAATCCAGCACGTGTATTCTAATCAATGTTTCTGAGATTATGGGAACACAAATCAATGTTTTTAGATCCGAGGTAATCAATGGAAACATCTGAACTTTACAAATTCAGCAAAAATAAGGCTGAGTTCATCAAGAAGCAACTTCCTTTATCTGGTCAGTACCCTACTTGTCAAAATGCTAATCATGATTACTTGTACTTCTTTTGAAACAAAAATGGCTCAAAATTGTCACAACATGTTATCCCAGGGAGTACTTTTCAAGAGTTGTAGACCTTGAAGTTTCTTGCCAGTAAAGAAGAAAATTTACCGAAAAAAATTACGATCACCAATGAAACAAGGACCTGGGATTTCACAGCTTTATGCATGTTTGAACACAAAAATCACTGGGATAATATGACATAGTCCATGTGTTGCTGGAACTGAGGCTATTTAATGAATTTTACATGGACTGAACTTTGATATGATTCGCTTTGGTTGTGATGACAAAAATTGCACAAATCTATATAGCTTCCACAAAATGGCAAATACAATATTTTGAATTCACTCCTTAAGCTCATATATTTTGTTTTGGCAAAATAATATAGTGGTAGCAATTACTAGTATACATTTGCATATGTGACTTTTATTGTTAATGCCTAGCGAAGGTGGGGCAAGATCAGGTTGTACAACCCTTTCTTTACTGAATGGATTCTCCCACTCAGTTTTGAAATTATACATAGGAATGGGCTATTATTTGGAGAGATGTTCAGAAAATAAGCGGACCACAGACAGGCGAAAAGATAATACAACTGCATAAGGATTTCTTTTCATTGGTGGGAAATATCAGGTAATAGGTTAAAAAGACGAGGCCGTTTGTTGAACTTATTATCTGAATATTTCCTAAGGAAACTACTCGTCAATGAGTCTTTAGTGAAAACGGGTTAAATTAATGGTAAACGAGGCAGACCTATTTTTAATAATGCTATATTCTGACATAATTCAAGGGATTTGAGACAAAATGTTGTTCTAACACTCTGAACATTATGCTTGCTCTCCACATCTGGTGTAGTAGCAGCTAGGTACTGAACTTTGTGCAAGTTAAAAAAGTTAGGTCTTGCACATTCAAGTTGGCAAGTGCAACCTCTATGTAGTTGTCTTGATAGATATCATTCTAGAAATTACTTGTGTGGCTAAGTTACTAAAATATCCTTAGGGTGGAAAATATTGTAAAATCAAATTTATAAAACAAAAACAGTTCACTTTTGAAAACCCATTGTAGCTACAATCCATTGTATGCATTTATAATTTAATTATCAACTAAAATTGTATTTTTATTATGGATAAATTGTAATATAGCTTGACGATTGGAGTTTGTGATTGACTGGTTATCGTTTGTTTTAAGCACAGTGTCGTTGTGTAAAATATGTGTTCATGATGGCTTGTTACCTTAGAATAGCTGAATACAGAATTGAATATGTACACATATCGACACAAGTGTGTTAATGGGTTTGTTTATATGACACGAGTGCTAGCACGGAAGTATAGAATGAGCAGCTTCGAGTTCTATCCTTCTGTGATGGTACAAGTGCCATATTGACAATTCCATTAACACACGTGTTGTTCTGTGTTTATTACATGCTACCCATCCTTGAATCCATGAATTAAAAAAAAACAGACTTACAAAATGTAAATTCAGCACATACAGGGGTTGTTTTGTCATGTGTGTGATGCTTTTATTTTATAGTTATGGTTTTTGGTTGAGGCAAACATCATTTACGTTTTGTAACATCAACGGGATCTGTATTGATCACGTGGGACATATGGATTTGTAAATATGACACAGCAAGAACTCTATAATTCTAGGAAAATGCATGTAATAAAGAACTTTAACCCTTCGTGACGGGAGCTGCGCTGGTGCAGCATTAAAGACCCTGTGCCAGTGCATTCTCTTATATATGCAAGTCTCACAAAGGGAGCCTCGCATATATAAGAGAATGCACTGTCTTGCAAGGTCAAGGAAATTAATTTAGGCCAATGTATTCTCTTATATATGCGAGGCTCCCTATGGGAGACTTGCATATATAAGATAATGCATTGGCACATGGTTTTCGCAAAATTTCAGGAAGCTCCAGTCATAGAAGGGTTAAGTAACACTGTAATATAAATCATCTTGTGTCATCACCTTTCATGCCATGTATGCTTTGTAATAAAGAGCGCTTGACGATTTACATCACAAAGAAAATTCTGTTATTTGGGTAAAATCACATGATAAACTTATTATATGAATAATATTGTATTCCTCAGAGATTCATGTCAATTGCTCCAATTTGTTTGCACTGTTGAGTTTATAATAATCTTCATACAGTAGCTTACACATCATTAACTAGATGTGGAACCCATAACAATGTTTAACCCTTCCATGACTGGAGCTTCCTGAATTTTTGCAAAACCCTGTGCCAATGCATTGTCTTATATATGTGAGTCTCCCATAGGGAGACTCGAATATATAACAGAATACATAGGCCTAAAAATATTTACCTTGACCTTGTAAGCCAGTGCATTTTTTTTTTAATACATGTGAGGCTGTCCCTATGGGAGACTCTCATATATAATACAAAGCACTGGCACATGATCTTTAATGCTGCACCAGCACAGCTCCCGTAATGGAAGGGTTAAGATTGGCACGAGATTGCCTCGTTCATATTTTGATATAGACTGTGTTATCCAGTGGAAGGGAATGGATGTCCTTCAAACATTGAAGGTAGAACCCAGTTCCATAAGACTGATACATCATCTCAAATTCACCATTTTAGCTGTACCTTTAACTTAAAAAGTCGCATACAGAGTTCAAGATCTTGATAATATTTGTTTTATACATGTACATATTGTATACCACTTGAAAGTATTTTATGGCTTATTTCTGTTACGTCTCAAAACATAACTAGAATTGGTCACCTTTATTCAAATAGTATGATTTTAAACAATTCAACAGTGGATAGAATTATGAAAATTCTGAAAGTTTGAGATGGGTAAACATTGTTCTGGTACATTCGATTTTTGTGGTACAATCTAGAATTGAACGTTTATATTTCCATGGGAACACAGGACAACTGACCAATCAGGATGATCGTTCCATAAAGGTTGAACACTGTGTGTGGCTTTAACCCTTTCTTTACTGAATTGACTCTCCCATCAATTATAACAGCAATCATTGGATTGGTCAATAATTCATTTGGATGTGTGTTCAGGAATAATGAGCAGACAGACAAAAAGATCATTCAAGTGCAGAATGATTCATTTTAATTGATGGGAAATGTTCAGATAATAAGTTCAACATATGGCCTATGGCATGTGGCTGTTTATTTAACATATTATCTGAACATATTATCTGAACATTTCCCAAGGGAACTACTTGTAAAAAATGGGTATTTAGTAAAGATAGGGTTTATCTCTTTTTTATTTTTGTCATCAGTGCTAAAAAAAATTCATTGGTTTTGCTAAACATTTTACTTTGCACTAGTTAGCCTATTTCAGAGTAGTTTATCTCAGTTTTACTTATTAAGTAGTGCCAGTATATTACAAATTATAATGAATTTACGTTATTTCAGTCAATGTGCTTGTTATATTGGAGATAGTTATTAACTGTTTTGTTTATATGAACTTTATACTTAGTCTTTCCATTTCGTTTTATGATAGTTTTACACTGCCCTTCGACTATTTTCTTTTGCAGCTTCAACATTATCAAACTCATTCATCTTCACATACATGATTGCAAATAAAACAACTACAATAAAATCACTGCAGGATCTCCTTACTGTTGTTATCCAAGTGGCATGATTAAACCACATATGTGACCCGCCATATCAAATCCAGTCGTAAGTCGGGATTTTTTTACCCTGTGCCAACACCATAGGTCGCCTCGCATATATAAGAGAATGCATTGGCCTAACAATTTTTTATCATTTTTTTTAAATAAATGTTTCTTACAATTTTTAGGACATAAAATAAAAAACATCCATTACCCTGCAGGGAGCCCCACACATATATAGAAGCATATAGAAGAGTGTCGTCGGCTCATGTTTGTCTGGGGCTCTGTATGGGTGAAATTATAAAATTGTTAAAGAATACAAGAAAAAATTATTAAAATTGTTAGGCCAATGCATTCTCTTATAAATGCGAGGCGACCTATGGTCGACTCGCATATATAAGAGAATGCACTGGCACAGGGTAAAAAAATCCCGACTTACGACTGGATTTGATATGGCGGGTCACATATGTGTGAATCAAGAACAAATCAATTCAATTTGTTATAAAGTCCCACACAACTCATTATTTTTGGCAAGTTAAATGGCATATGCTGACTGGAAAGTTTATACCGGTATGCTAAATATTTAGTACATCATGTGTCCTGTATGTAATTTAGACTATAAAATAACAGGCCTGATTTCGATTACATCACTATTTTTTTATATATTTATTTTGCCCAGTTTTGAAGACTTTATCATTCATGGGATGTAATGGCATTCAACTCAAGCTCTTAAAGAGTTCTATTAAATACTTATTTCAGTGAATTAAATAGATAAGTGAATAACCCCACACTTTGCCTATTGCAAGAATGTAGCATTCAACTAATATTACCAATAATTCCTTTGTGACAAATTTTTCGCTAATAAACAATGAGAGCAGCATATAATTTATACATGAGAACGAAGTTATGTGCTGCCAATTTCGAGCTAAAATTTATGAATTTGGAACCACTTTATTCTATACAATTATTCAGTATTCCCATTCATTCACCACAATGGAGTGTTCCACATCAATTTTAACATATATAGAGAGATAGCTAAACATATGAACTTGCCAGCGACCTTATCAATCTTGCCAAATAGCATCTCTCTATAGAAAACATTTAAAAACTGATTGTGTCCCCATAGGATTCTCTTGCTTTGTGTTTTCTCATCATTCTCATAGTGTCATTTCTTCTATCAAACAGAGCAAGGAATCTGGGCTGTGTTCATTTCAATCCACACTGTGTCGTGCTCTATCAAATTAGCAGGGTTTCAGGGTCTCTCATCAAACTGGGCAAGAAACCACAGACACCCCCGGTAAGAAACCACAGACCACAGCCCCCCGTTAAGAATCCACAGAAATATCTTAAGGTTTCTGAATGATGGTTGATTTGTAGAATAGAGATGACAAAATTTCGGACATAAGCTATAACTAATATTTTTTTTTCTTTCAAATTTAACCTCTTTACTACTGGCTGACATCATGTGCTGGGCTTTTGTGGTTATTGCTATTTAGCAGTGGAAATATACAATGAGAATTTTGCAAAAACCATAAACTTACTTCATGTAAAGGCTAGTACCATATATATTTCTTGAACATCATACACTGTTTAAAATGTCAAGATACACTGTTTATGAGACACCAATCTCTAAATTTATATTATGAATGGTGCCAGCTAAATAGATCCTAAGGTATTGTAGACCATATACATGTAGCACATGATGTGCACATTTATGTTTGTAATAGTTAAGATGTCATAGCAATGAAGCAGTTAAGGTCAATAAATCTTTGCCTTAATCCTTTCAGTGCAAAGTCCGATTTTTGTATCAACCCATATTTCCTTGATCATTTTTCAAATTTATAAATTTGAAAAATGATCAAGGAAATATGGGTTGATACAAAAATCGTACTTGGCACTGAAAGGGTTAAATAATCTGACACGCCCACAGATTCCCTGTTCTGTCAATATTCTTTGTCACTATTCTTGCACATGTTTTGTTACCGACTGTTTGTGAGGTGAGATTTTCTGTTATGAATCTTTATGGAATAACTGATTTTATTATAAAACTGTGTATACTCCATGTTGTATGAGTACTGTTATATTAAAACTGTATTTATAAAACATTTGTTGTTCACTACAGTATAGATCATGTCATGAATCTATCTACTCTGGCTGTGCCTGCAGAGATCATACTCCCACCAGTTCAAAACATTGTTGGGAACATTGAATATGCAATGCAGGTAACATATTTCTTATTTTATACCTGTTCCTTAACCCTTTGAACCCTGACGCCCTACCACGACCGACACCCTGACCCTGGGCTCCTCGTGGGATTTTCCTTTACATTTTATAGTGTCTTGTTGGATGATGTTGGTTATGTTTAATTTGTGACACAGGTATGAAACTTTACAGGTTTGCCCCCCCCCCCCCCCCCCCCCCCCCCATTGATCACTGATCATTATAAAATCGGGAGACTTTGCCACGCGGCAGCGTCTTGGTAACGGTTGCTCTAGGCAACTACCCCGAATTGACTGGAAAAGGCAATTATAGCATGGTATGTCATAACTCAATGCCAGTGATTGCGTTTTTGATGACGATAATACCCTAATGTGAAATTTGAGATATATCCGACAAGAATTTAAGAGAGATCGAATGAAATTAATTATTTAACGGTAGCAACGGTTGCTAATCAAGTACCACACATGAACGGATGACACCACTGCACTAACCATTAAGTGGTAGTGTTCCCTTAATTTATACAATATCTAGTCGCATAATGCTGTATATGTTCAAGGGGGCACCTGTTTTAAACTGTGCATACATATGTATGTTATGCATGGACCATTCTATGATCATTAAAATATAAGGACACTTTGCCACCCAATCTCTCCTTAGTAACGGTTACCAGACAACTACCCGGCATTAGCAAGAAACTGCAATTATGATGCAGCTAATGTCCTATATATAACACCACATTTCGCTTAAAACGCATGTTTTTGTCATTTACAACCTATGTTCTGCGCATGCGCATATATTCCTACCCGATACTATAGCGGGTAGACATTCCATATACACACCCTGACCATCGCCGATGTATATGGGGCCATTTAAACATATATTAGTGGGTACGTCGTGCATAAGTACGCTATAAACCATTTATTTCGCATTTCGCTGCTATGCGCATGCGCGAAGAACTCAACTTGATATGCGATCGAGGCCCTTCACCATATAAATATAATTTGAACAGGCTTTTTATATTTGATATATATAAGAGTTTAGACGTCGATTTGTTATTGAATCGCATAGCTATATATATAAACTATAAACACGTGGCAGTCGTTATAATGGCCGGTTTCAGCGGCCGGTATACCGGCCGCTAGGGTATTTGGAGGTTCACGCAGCGGCCGGTTTTCCGGCCGCTGGGGTTCAAAGGGGTTAAAGGGGTTGGTACTGTACACTAAATCCGACCATTTATGGGACCATCTCCTTTTATACTCAACAGAATATATGCAACAAATGAATGAATTTGAGCCATGGATTAGAGCAAAATATACTCGTGTGCTCTATGAATGATGCAAAAAACATGGTAAATATAATGAAAATGAATTTATGACTACAGTTCCACTGACCCCCTTCTAATTCTTTACTATTGGCATATATATCAAATATTGAAAATGCTTATACATTTCACACTTGATGTCGAGACAATCTGTTAAAATGTAGTTAAAGGTTCACTTTTGTCCTAAAACTGTCAGTTGTCAGCATTCGGAACAACAAATACAGCCAGCATGTTGACAGAATATATTTAAAAAAAATTTAAATGAGCACACTAGTTTAACTCTTTAGCTGCCAATCTCGCATAAATGCGAGTTACCCAGTCGCTGCCAATAGAGCATTTATGTGAATTCGGGTGGTGCATCTGGTATAACTGTAAGGGATGTTATTATATTGTTTTGTTGCATTATGAAGGGGATTCAGTTATATTTGCCGGTGTGTGCTGACAATTTAGAAGAAAGGTCATGCTACTCCTGACATTCTATGAGTACAGTCCAAGCCAGAATATACCGTTGACAAATTCCCTTTTGGTGGAATGCGATCGATGAGTGGAAAATAAACATACATGTTCCCTTATGAATAAATACAATAGTATTATATACAGCAGTAATACTAAACTATACTAGTGTATTACTATAGTATACAATGTCATACTGCACTATATCTACCATAGTTATACTATAGTATAAATACTATGAAAAAAACAAAACTGCCGAAAAACATAAATTAAAGCAAATCCAAGATGGCCACCAAGGTCACGTGAAGATGTGACCCATATGACCTTGAATGGGTCTCCACGGCAGCTGGTATTAGGTCATTGCCATATATACCCACATGTGAAGTTTCAACTGAATACATCAATAATTACCAGATAGTCATTGCATTACCCATATATACATAAACTACTTGTATTAAATTTACCTCCAGAATGCTTGGCACTGGGGTGTATGTCCATGTGGCAGGGTGGCAGCAAAAGAGTTACCAAACACATTATATCAATAGCACATTCCTGTAAATATGATCATTATCCAGTATGTTCATCAGATAACTACTTATAATTATTATTATTACCGATAGAGTTGCTAACTATAAAAATTGATTAATAGTCAAAAGTTTATAGGAATATTACAAGTACTTTTTAGCTCACCTGAGACGAAGTCTCCAGTGGAGCTATAGTCATCACTCCTCGTCCGTCCGTCTGTCTGTCCGTCCGTCCGTCAAGAATGATCTTCTCCTGGGTTCATATTTGGTGTGGATGTTCCCTAGGTGAATCACATTCAGATTTGTTCAAATGAAGTCACCCGGTCAAATAGTTGCAAAGCTAGGACCATAACTCTTTCCCACCATAGTAATTCTTACAGCAACTTATTCTCGAATTTCATTGGGCCGAATTGGTTCATATTTGGTACAAAGGGTCCTTGGGGGACTGTGGTTCAGATTTGTTCAAATTAGGTCACTGTGTCGAATGTGGGCGGAGCCAGTCACATAACTCAAAATAAAAAAACAAAAATTCAGATTGAACTCATATTGCTCAATTTAACACACAAAATTAATTTTAATATTTTTTTATAACATGTTATAAAATTTGAAAAACTCGCATAATTATAACATCCTCTGAGTTATGAAACTTCAGTCTTTAATGAAATCACAGAAACTTTCCATCATCCCCACCCTCACATGACCCAGGCCCCACCCTGCCAACAGCCCCTTCACCCATATCATATCACAACTTACCTCTCTCCAGAAGCAGTTATTATATCTGCCAATATTATATCTACCAGAGGACTCAACTTCAGAGAGACAGTCAGGTCATTAATGGACCTATCCGTAGGGACCGCCCCAATTTCAATTATAGCCAATGAGCCGATAGCTCAAACCCGGAAGCGACATACGCCTGCATAGTGATATGAATCGCACCACAAGCGGCTGCCTAGATACCATAGTAAGCTATAGGGAAATTACGAACACGAGAGCAAAATATGTCTTAAAAAGCTACAATGGTGTTGAAATGTGCATGGGGAACATGTCCGGTTGGCGAACGATATCTATACAAATATCCCGGAGTGTTTTTAGTTCAGTTTCCTAAACCAGGACGTACTAAAGACAGCATGTAATCAACGGGGTATCTTCGAGTTGTTTCAATTTTTCAATCTCCTGACACAACACTTTTGAAATTCTGTAAATAAATAGAAGCTCATTTAGTATTTAATTTGTTGAACAGATGTGTCCATGAGTAATATATCTATTATATATTTTGAAAGATCTGTGGGTGGGGTGGGGGGTATCTGTCTGTGTGTGTGTGTGTAATCGATGAACTCAAAAACGACCGACCCGATTTCGATGAAACTTGGTACGTGGGGGTATTTTCGGCCGGGGGTTAACATAGGCCTATTGATTTGCCCGTGCGACGTGACCTTGACCTTCAAAACTCATATATCGGGATCCACAGTGCTATCACGCCGGATTTAGCACTGCGATGCAGGGAGGATAACTCTATATTCATACGTCGACGAACGTTAGCAATTTGCAGGCATGCAATTACGCATCGTGTATTTTTCCCAAAATTATAACATTTACAATATATATTGTCAATTTGCAGGCTATTAAAAATCGTGCATCTATCCCAAAATATATCATTTATTACAATTTCTGATATATAAATTTTGTTACAGCTAATATTCTTAGGTCTATTGTCGATAGATTTATTTTTTGTATATTTACACCACGCATAGGCTCAAGCTGTTTACATTTACCCCGCGGGTCTGGAATCTCATCCAAGAATCCATTTAGCTGAAATGATACTTCGTTGTTGCGAAATGGAATCTACCGGTGGCCCCAAGCCGTCAATTTCAACAACATCGAAATTGTTCAACTTTGACTGCGAGAAAATAATTAGTTAAAATTTACCACACAATGCTAATTTATCTTTACGTTGAAGCTTGATAATTAATGAGCGTGTGTATATGAGGCGCGTTTACATACTTTAGTGGAAATCAAATCGGGTAAAACTGGCGGATTTTTACGGACGAAATTTGATACATAGGGTATCTCGGTATCCGCTGGGCCGATTTCCCGGTATCCGCTTGCCCAGTTTCCACCATTTTTGTGGTGTTGGTGTTGGAAAATTGCCAGACGGATTTTGACAAAATTTGATACTTAGTGGACCATAGTGGTAATTGTTTCCAGGGAGTGTTTTGGACGGGTCAAATCGTGACCCCACCTGACCTTGACCTTCAAAATGGTCAATTCAATGCAAATATTTGACAGTCCATAATCTATTATATATTTTGAAAGATCTGTGTGTGTGTCTGTCTGTCTGCATGTTAAATTTGTCTATTGCGTTGTTCATTGACTACATTTACACATGTAGCGTACATGTATGGAACCCTGGACGGACCAAATCATTCGAAAATACTGGGAGCATCAATTTAACACGAATATTATCCATTTTATTTAGAAAAAAACAACAAAACAAACATGGCAACGATTAACATGATTTTGTCAAGTGAAACTAGATGGCGTGTGACGGATTAGAAATAATATTACATGTTAACTTCACTCGTTCTAATGTCATGAATATATCCCTGGGTATAATAATTAAGCCCCTTTTCTTGTGCCCTTTTTGATAATTTATCAATGTCGGGTAAATAACAAACATTGACATCGTCTGGAACATTTAAAAGCGAACTTGAAACACAAGATCCGTTCTCATCGGAAGCCATTTCAGCACTGCAGATATAGCGAAATTGAGATGGCTTGTGGTGCGTAGTAACAGTAACCATGCAGACTACAGGTGGGTGGGACATACGGATAGGTCCATTGAGATGAGAATGACAGATTAGAGATTAGAATGTTATTGGTGCTTGTTGTTATTATCAAATTAAAACAAAATTATTTTCTCAAGCCTGAATTTAGTGTGTCTGACATTTGCAGAATGAGGTCCCCAGAGGGTGAATTTAGTGTTGCTACCCTGTACAGCAGGCTAGAATCACCAAATACACCCTCCAGGGACCTCATTCTGCTTAGGCATCATCTTCTGGGAAGTATCTTGAGTGTCATATAGAAATTTTGTTTTAGTTACTTTTTGACTTTTTCCATTCTGTTCAGTTTCTATGTCCCCTAATTTGCAAAAGATAAAATGCATAATTGAGGTGCTCAATGGGTGTGCATCACCGGGTGTGCATCACCAACTTCAACAGTAGAACTTCAATCTGTTTCTTGGTTTCCCATGGCAGTTGAGGCCTAATCAGACTAAGTGTGAATTCGGTGATGCTAGCCTGCCTTGCGGAATAGTGTCATTAAATTCACCTTTTGGGGACCTCATTCTGCAAATGTCAGACACTAAATTCAGAATTGGCTGTTTCATATTATTTTCTTAACTACCACTTATCCAGGTGAAGAAAATTTGAGGGGTATATTGGATTGAATTTGTCTTCTGTCTGTCAGGCAGTTCTTCTATCCATCTATCTGTTGGAATGTCTATCCATCTGTCTGTCAACAATGCGTTTATATATTTTGGTGTGCATGTTCCCCAGGTGACTCACAATCAGATTTGTTCAAATAAGTTCATCAGATCAAATAGGTGCAAAGCCAGGACCATAACTGTTTCCCTCCATAGAAATTCTTAAAACAATTTTCTTCTCAAGAACCATTGGGCCTATATAGCTTATATTTGGTATGGAGGGGCCTTGGGTGACCGGGGTTCAGATTTGTTCAAATGGGGTCATTTTTAGGAAAAGAGGCCCCCAGAGGGTGAGGTGAATTCAGTGATGCTAGCCCACCTTGCGGAATAGTGTCATTAAATTCGCCGTTTGGGGACCTCATTCTGCAAAGGTCAGACACACTAATACAGGCTTGGCTGTCCCAAAATTATTTTCTTAACCACCACTTATCCAGGTGAAAATGGGGGGGGGGGGGGTATATTGAATATTGGGGGTATATTGATGTTACTAGATTTTTTAGATAAATGGATCTCATAGATGGGGATTCACATTTGTTCTAATACCGGGAGGGGCAGAGATAAGAGATTTAACTCTCCTCTACGATTTCTAGGCAGCCTGGGTGAGGGCAATGTTTGGGGCAATGGGTAGTGAGTGTAGAGGGGGTGGAGTTTTGAACCCTACTTTAATCAAAATTTAAACAGTTGAAAATTTCATGCCTGATACAACATTAGTTGTAGATTAGATGTTCACACCAAAAATCGGTTGGAACTGTTTTCATAGTTTGGTTTAATTTTCCAACATGTATGTTTTTAAATCACCAGTCCATATATGTTCCTACTTCAGGTTAAACTGTTGGACAGAATTGGCCACACATTTTAACTTTATGGCGGTGTCAGGTTGGTAATTTTCAAATGGGGTCACCTGGTCAAATAGGGGCCAAGCGAAGGACAGTTTTCCTCTTAATATGCTTCCTTCACAAGGACCATCAGGTCTATTTTACTGATATTTAGTATGAAGGGTTCTTTGGTGTATGGGATTCAAATTTATTCAGATGGGGTCACCAGGTTAAATAGGGTGGGATCAGGGACATAACTGTATGTCTCTATAGTAATACTTAAAATGTCTTCTCAAGAGAGGTTGGACTATTTAGCTTACCTATAGTATGGAGGATCCTTTAGTGTCTGAGATTCAGATTTGTTAACATGAGGTCAACCTGTTAAGAAATGACGGGGCTATGGGGACTTAAACACTTTTGTGTCTAATAAAATAATTAAAATTCATTAAAACATCTACCTTGGAACTACCTGACTGATTAATCTGACATACATGTATGGTGTTTTGGGTCCATTGATAATTGGGCTTCAAACATGTCTAAATGGTTTTATAAAAAGGCGCTTGTGAGATTGGAAATTTCCAACAATTGAGAAAGTTTGAGATGTCGGTTGTGAAATTCCAACCTAAGATTTTTGGGAGTCTGGAGCCCGGTCGGGAGGGGGCTTGTTGAGCTGGAGGGGGGGGGGGGTGATCAGTAGTGTACAGTTGGTAATTTCAAGGTAGATATTCACCGATCTACATACATGAAGCCTCTCTAGCCACATATCCTGTTTATATCTACTTCTTTTAAAATGATTATGAAAAGTTCTGACTGTTGTGGTCTCCGGAGTCCCAGTCTTATCAGTCTTTGCAGTCTGGTGGGCGACCCCACAGTCTTTGACTGTCTTGTTTTTAGGGTGGGCTTGTGTGAGATCGAGAATTAATGGCACCCACTTTGACGGAAATCAATATAAGAGTCACATTTTAAATGTATCAGAGGTTAAATGAACTCAAAAGGTCATCAGCCTGTAATTATATATATTTATACCAAAAACAGTAACAAGGACCATGTCACTAGGCCTCCCCTATAGCCCCTGTTTCGGCCTCTATACAATGTCCGGTCATAAGTTTTATTGGTGGACACATGGGATGTTCAGAGAATTAGCCTCACTACAACTGGGACGCCATGCAAACAACACCTGTCCAGTAGAAATGACCATCACCAAATCAAATATCCTAATCAGATAATCCTCTTTTGTGCCGCTTAACGTGAGAGATAATCATGATTACTGAGGACTATAAGCCTACATCTATACTATATGTTAATGTGTTTTATATTATGCACCAGGTGGGTAATTTTGGATAAAAATAACCCAAGAAAAGGCAAAAGTCAGTCCACAAACAGTCTTGTTATCCTTCATCCCATTTTCCTCTCTTCTGATTGGCTGAGAGTGCGTCACATGGCGGGCGATAAATCACCATATTACCCTCGAGGGTAACATTGTGTCAGTTATTGACCGCTCAGCTGTTACTAGTAAACATAGAACTACGAAGAACTCACCGCGCAGAGATTCTCTGAAAGCTCTCTGATAATTTTGAAAAACACTGTTTTTATAAACCCCACTGTTTCATAACGTGGTGTTTGCTAATTTGCATAATTGTGTGTTTTTTTATTTGCAATTAAAGCACGCTATGTATAAATGGTGTTATCACAGACACATATCTGATTTAAGGTGTAATATTCATATTGGACCTTTTTATATCAATAATAAACACCGTGGGACAAATATATAAACCTTATTATGTAGTTGGTATGCTGCAGACAATTGCACATACGATGTACATACGTTACAACTACGTTTATGTACTTGATCAAATAGCCACTCTTTGCTGTTTATCAATTGATTATTTCTTTTCTTCAATACATTCATCAGACTTCAGAGAATACCCGTATGTTGCGTAACGATCTGTGACAGATGTCAATTTCTTTTTGCACTACTACAACGTGTTAGTTCCACATTTTAGCATTCTGGAAATTAACACGTCTGTCGGCGTCTTCACGCTCATTTGAAACGAAACCGAACATTTCGCTGCATGGCTACTCAACTTCGAAATTGCTTTACTCCTCTTTCCGTAAACCGATTTCCACAATGCAACCAGCAAACTGACCGGAGAACATCTGCGCAAATGACGGGTATGTTAATTGATCCAGATTATGAATGTTTTATTTTCTAAATAGCGATGATTCCAACATAAAATTTACTTTTCGAACTGGATTAAAGAATATATGCGCGCATTTATGCCTGCTATTAAGGAGGTTCGTGTGTACTCCATTGTCAGATAACAAAACAGTTATCACCCTTGTTTTCGTGAGACACGGGGATTTGTCGCCGCTCTCGACCTGGAATGTCACCCTCGGGCCTGGCGGTCCTCGGGTGACATTCCAGGTCTCGAGCGGGCGACAAATCCCCGTGTCTCACTCAATCGCGGGCGATAACTGTATATTAATAGGACATTTAATAATGGTAAAGATAGGGACACGACGAACTGCGGGATGGGGGACAGAATAACAAACTGTGGGACATAATTTGCAATTGGGTGGAACGGCCGATATCTCGACTAATATAACATGTAGAAGGCTCATGTTGGTATTCACCCCAAACAAATATATTAACCGTGCAACTTACCAGGCACAGGATGTGTCATTACTCGGCCAACAACTGACCTGCCCTAACATTGTATAAATCAAGGCTGCGGGACAGCGTTTTACATTGAAAAAGCTACGCCAATAACCAAGCTTGGTATTAAACTGAAACTTAGCCTATATTATACAACAGAAATGGATTAATTCGAGCGAATGTGTACCCATAACTCTCTAAACAGTTTCTATCCGATCGGAACCAAATTTTGTATATGAGTTTCTCAGCCCAAAAGGTATGGCCCTTTTTCGATAAAAAAAAAAATAACTCTTTAAAAAAAAAAAAATAGCCATTGAATTCCTTGCTCAATTTAACCACAATTTAAAGGTACTCAATCCGAACAGAGGGTCCCCATCTCAACAGATTCCAACAACAACAATCCGATCAGAGGGTCCTATATTACTATTTCTTTGGCTTTGGGGATAAAACATATTTGATTCGAGTCGAGGAATCCATCAAACAAAGCTCAGAGTTATTAGATATTGATTTTTGAAATTTGTTAATTTCTCGAGATGAGTACTAATAATTGCCGTCAATTTTGAAACCTGCTCGAGATGAGTACACAAAAACTCTATTCAAACAGACAAGGATGGATAACTCTAAAATCAAGTGGTAATAATAACGCAATTTTGACTGAGTACTGGGCCAGAAAGAATTCCCGATAATGAAAAATAATAGATTTCTAAAATCGATATCTAACAAATCTGAGCTTTGATGGGTGACTTCCTCGACTCGAATCAAATATTTTTGACCCCCGAAGCCATTGAAATAGTAATTGAGATGAGTTTTATCGGATTGAGTACCTTTAACTTTTAAAAGAAAAACTAACACCATTATAACTTCCGCTTTGTAGGAATTAAGGCTCTGAACATTTTCGTCTATAATGACGTGTCTAATATATTTTCTTGTTGAATTACCAGCGGTGCCATGCTGATCAACCCTTCCTTAAAGGTACTCAATCCGATTCGATCGTCCCCATATAATCAGATTCCAACAACAAAAACATTTTTAGAAATGCTGCATCAGTTATCAGAATCGATTAATTGCCCAAAAATAATGCTAACCACTGTCAACTACAGTATAAAATTGCCCGAAACTTGTTATTTATCAACAAGTTGTTCGACGAAATTTGGCATTATTATCAGCACAAAGCCTCTTGAGTTTAGAGTTATAAATCCATCTTCATCCGCAATTTGGTCAGAGACCGTCGGCTCGTCGACTTTTTACTGGGCCACTAATACGTCTCGATGGTGAGAAAAAATAGATTTTAAAAATCGATATCTAAGAAATTTGTGCTTTGGTAGGTGGGTTCCTGGACTCGAATCAAATATTTTTAACCCCCCCCCCCCCCACCGAATCCAAACAAATAGTAATTGAGGGGCGCTTAACCGGATTATGCATCTTCAAATGTGCTGCTTCCTTTGGGGAACATGTTATCCATTGAAATGGTATAAGTGTAACCTTTTCGTGACTGGAGATGGGAGCTATCAAATTTGAAATTTTTTCAATGAAAAACATGGCTGCCGGCAGCCATCTTGGATTTTAGTCTTTGCATGGATTTTAGTCTGCATGACTAAATCCTTTGGCACTCCCTACAGGCAACATCTCTCATCCGATCGTCACCAAACTTTATATGGACTTTCGGGGTGACCTCTCTAAGTCGTCCACTATGGGCTTAAATCAGAACCAAATATATAAGTCCAATGTGAACCAATGTCAATATTTAGGTCCATTATGAACCTATTTTCCCGATGATATATTGAAGTAGCATAATAATATTATCAGTATATAAAATAGTAGGGTCTGTCTCTCATGTGCGCGAAGCGCACACATGGGGCACAGGCCTCTAACGGGCCCCTCCGACGCTGAATAAAGAATGGCTCTTTGGTCTTTAATAAAATGAGTCATCGATTGACCATTGAAGAGGGATCACTCTATCTGAATAAAAACATGATATTAATTATTATCAAATTAGAGTAATGGTCCCTTATTTATGTAACTTGAATTATATCCCTGGCGGACTCGTGTTAATTGCCAACAAACAATCAAAAACTACCTGAAAGAACAAATAATGTTAAATTAATAAATTGGTAAAATATATGCTGATATAGGCTTTTCTTACAACCATGAGTATCTACATGTATTGAACCGAGCTAATGTCATTAGCAGATTGCAAGACAGAGTGGGGACAGTGTGTTTGTCCGATGGTTCAATTGGCCGAGGTGCACTAGTCCGAGGGTTCGATAGTCAGAGGGGTGTGTATATTCAAACTTAAACACTTATGACATTTCAAGATTTAAAAAACATGTCGCTGTCTAACGGTAATTGGCGCTGTAACGCGTGACCGCGTTACAATACGAGTGGTATGTTTCGGGAATAGGATAAAAATGATTGACTCATGATTGCAATAGTTACTATCTCCAAACGAGAATCAGACCCCACACGCGTCGCGGGATTCAGGCCATTTTCAGGCGATGTGCGGGAAATTCGGAAGTAATAAAAGGCTGGTACGCGATAATGATGGCGACAAATTGTTGTGTTTGGTAACTAGAATAGGCATTTTTAGTCCTTTCTACCCTTTTCGGGTCTCGGTATGTTAATCGTGAGAAAAGTTATGAATATATATGGTATTAGAGTGTCCCCGCACAAAATTTCCAATAGTTGGAAATTTCATGCCTGACACAACATAAGTTAGAAATTTCAAACTATATGTGGGTTGAAAAATAAATTTTGTACTAATGTTTGATTTTCTAAGCAGTAGTTGGTGTTAAATTTAATGCTAAAGTCCAATATTTTCCTACGTTCGGTCAAATGTTTGACTAAAATGCCATCAGTTGGAAAAGGAAAATTTCCCCAACGTTACATGTTCAACCCATTTCACAGTTTTGTCTGGTTCAAGGGGCGGGGTGCAGTTGGTAATCTCAAGATGCAAATCTTTGAATGGGGACTTGGGGTCCACACAAATAGGTAAAGCATGTGATTACAACCGTCAAACATAACTTTCTTAAAGATAGTGTATCTTTTCTCTAAAGTTTCTGTATAGATTGGGGGCTATAATCTATCATTTTTGAGTCATCAGAGAGAACAGCTAGCTAGACAACACGAACTTATATATATCACAAGGATATATTTTTGTCCAATTATGTTATATATCAAACGAGACAGAAACTATCGCTATTTTATAATATTACATAATTTGTAGCAGAAATCTATACTTTTAATTGAACGGTGTTTTACACCAGATGAAACGTGCATTGAAAATCAGGTCCATATCACGGTTGCTGTTGTTGTTGTTGTTGTTGGTGTTGTTGGGAAGAGATAGAGCATCTTTGAAAATGGCTCTGAATTGGTCATCATTACATGACTATACGAGCATTAGGTTATCCAGTGTCACAAAGTCCCGTCCTAATTAATATCATATGATTTCACATTCACTCCCAATTCAATAACAGAATGTGGACGTATTCAATTCGGGTCAACATGTTTTTCTTCTGACACGTATGCGGGGGTGGGTGGGTGTTTATTTAAATTATTCTTTTGTTTTCGCTATTCAAAACATTTTCTCTCCATATCTATGCTACTATTTTTGGCATGAGAGTGATATAACGAATATTTCTATGCAGGCTGTGGACATCCATTCCTTTGCATATAACGTTGCAAATGGCTACGTCACTATATAATTACAGTAATACCCGAAGTATATGACCCTTTAAAGGTACTCAATCCGATAAAACTCCTCTCAATTACTATTTCAATGGCTTCGGGGGTCAAAAATATTTGATTCGAGTCGAGGAAGTCACCCATCAAAGCTCAGATTTGTTAGATATCGATTTTAGAAATCTATTATTTTTCATTATCGGGAATACTTTCTGGCCCAGAACTCAGTCAAAATTGCGTTATTATTACCACTTGATTTTAGAGTTATCCATCCTTGTCTGTTTGAATAGATTTTGGTGTACACATCCCGAGCAGATTACGGCAGTTGAAGGCAATTATTAGTAGTCATCTCGAGTAAATAACAAATTTCAAAAATCAATATCTAATAACTCTGAGCTTTGTTTGATGGGTTCCTGGACTCGAATCAAATATTTTTTACCCCCAAAGCCAAATAAATAGTAATATAGGACCCTCTGATCGGATTGTTGTTGTTGGAATCTGTTGAGATGGGGACCCTCTGTTCGGATTGAGTACCTTTAACCACAGCAGAATTATGGGAAATTTTTCAGGATTTAGTCGGAAATATGGCTTGTTACCATTCATCGGAAAGCTCTCACTGAGAGCTTTCCGATGAATGGCAACAAGCATATTTCCGACTAAATCCTGAAAAATTCCCATAATTCTGCTGTGGTTTAGGGATCGATTATTTAGGACATTACTGTATGTGTCTTCACGTATAGCAATATCTATAGCAATATCGCCAGTTCATGTATAGAGTCAGAATGTCCCAAAAATTATGTTTGCTTTGGTTTATTGGGATTTATCGTCGGTACAGACGCTATAGGCCATATCACGAAATTGTTCGTTTAAAGGCCCACTTAATTATCGAACTCCCAGATCACATTATATAAAATATATGCCATATTATATACCATTTGAAAGAGGAAGCTCCGAAACATTGTATTTTCAACTTATTCGATGTAATAAACTGTGAACATGTTGTTTTTTTTTGAGAAACTACCGTCTGTTCTGTGTTTGTAAACTATACAAAGTCTATTTTAATGGAAGGGGAATAACTCTATATATTTAGATATAGAGTAATTCCCCTTCCATTGAAAATAAACAAAAGTTTGAATCTGCTGTTGCATACTGGGAGCCATAACGGGGGAGATGATTTTATGATTTCAGCTATTTTCTATTACTATATGGGCACATTCTGAGACACAGCCGTTGCAAATGGTGATGAATTATAGTATGCTAATCACATTTCAAGGCATAGATTGTTATTAAAACCGTATATCAAGGCACTATAACAAAAAATAATCTATGACTCGAAAATTAAATGGGCCTTTAAGGGTGCATTGACAAGTCCGCTCATATAACTAATTTCACTTCACTTCAGTTCAGGTAGTTAAACGACCGACCCAGAAAGCGACGTGACCATATGTATGAGGTTACCCTAGCTCCCCGTGTGTGAATCGCAAATTCGTGCTTATCGAGATCACAACCAGAGTCGAATCACTGCATGGACAGCCTAAGTTGACATTATATGCGATTCACATACCCCCCCCCCCCCCACAAGGGATGTCCTCAAAATGATGACACAAAGATTACTTCTCAGCATAACATGGGCACCATATATACCAAACGCCATCACGACATTTCCATATGAAAGGAGTTGAATGTTTACTCAACCGCTTTAGCGGAGATAAATCTGGGTGGAAATAGAAATAAGATCTGCTTGTCGTGTATCATCGAGTGGCTTGTTTCACTAACAACCGGGAGCAGCCGATATGATAAGATAACGAGTCACGCGGATGCACGAGTGTCAGACATCTTATCGTTTTTATTTGAGTATTCTACGCAATGTGGTCGCGCCGAACACTATATAGCTCTGCATGCGATGCAGACAGTGGCGATTTTATTTCAATCTGCATGAGAACAACGAGTTTAGACTCTTGGGCCGGATTCGTCATATCTAGTTTAAACCCGGTTTATATTATACGGAAATCCACCGGTTTGACTACATGCATGCTCATCTCACGACAACGCCCCTTTTACAACCCATAATAAGTCCTTATTGTAGTACCATTAACGTGAAGCAGGCGCGTATATAGAAGCGGCGTATATTGGCATTGCAAAAGGGGGCGCGCAGCGGAGCGCGTTACAGGCCCCTAGCTGTGTTACAACCCAATCATCACCGCCTCCACAACATCCTTCCAATCCCGACGTACTTAGTATTTAATCTCAATCACATATTAATAATTATGTACATCCAGTATATAGTAATCATGAATGAGAATAGAATTTGGCAGTAAGCTAAAAATCTTATTGGAGCCATCTCCTATATATATGTATAATTATATGAAAGAATGGATGATAACACGAAGTTACTTGACTACATATATATAACTAGCTGATATGCCTGACTTCGTCCGGGCTATTTAGGGATTTCTTTGTGATCGCCTCCGTCTGGGCAGAATATACAGCGTCGGTCCAGAAACATGCCTATATGAGCGTATATGAGCGAGGTCAAAGTCAAAGACATTGCGCACGTGAAATTGGACCCGCCCATATTGTTCCCGAGATCAAAGTAGGCCTCGTACCAAATTTGAGTCGGATCGGCCGAGGTCCAGAAAAATGCCTATATGAACGTATATATGAGCGAGGTAAAGGTCAAGGACACGATCGCACGTGAAATTGGACCCGCCCATATTGTTCCCGGGATCAAAGTAGAAATTTTTTCGAAAATAAACGTCGATGTACACAAACATTGTACAATATTTGTTTGTGCTGTGCATAGCATAATATATATACGGTCAACGCAATTACATGCATCTGTATTTTGGGCACGTATGCATTTTAGGATATTTTTTATTCAATCTCATTATTGTTTCCAAAAGAACAATAACTTGAGTTAGTGGTCTCGAATGCTTAAATATGATAGATACCCTCTGGTATGCAAATTAGAAGGACGCCTCTATCGGATAGGGGCAGGATTACGTGGGGTTCATAAACACTATGCGGATGATTGTTATTATGGTGAGTGGATGCAAGATAGTATGGTCGTGGTACGTAAAAAAGGGGGTTGACCCAGAAGAAATTGTTAAAGAAGCGGTTTTAAGTTTTTGCCTAATATCTTAAAGTTCAGTTCATGTTGTTTGATAATGGTTCAGACTGGCGACTTTGATTAGTCTTATTCATGTTAATTCAGCATTGGAGCAATGAAAGATACCACAAATGGGGTCCCAGACTCATCCACACCCTCGAAAATTCGATTTTACAGAACGCGGTATAAACTTTTACAAAAATCGCCATTGGGATTCCAGTCATATATCAACACGAAATGGACAGAACTGTACAATGTAAGTTGGGCATACCATTATCTATGAATACTCCAATTCAATGAAATCCAAATTGGCGCTTTGTCTCAAAATGGCGGTCAAAATATGGAAATGGCGGATATTGATCAGAGTGTCATTCAATCGATTATAAGTAGAGGTTGATGAATAAAATTGACTAAATAAATACTAATGTAAACCTCTTTATGATGCCATTATGCTAGCTCTTTGGAAAAACTTAAAAATCAGTATCCAAAATGGCTGCCAAAATGGCCACCCGATGTGAAAAATACTATTTTCTATCACTTCTTTTTATCACATTGCTCTCTGAACTGGGGAACAATGGGTATACTCTTTCAATGGTCGTGTCAACTGATCATTCCAGCAATGCCATGTGTAATCGTTTAGGTCATAGTTTACTCCGGTCCTTCACTCATTAGTTCTAACGGTATGAAATTTAACCAAAATCGGCTTTGGTGTTCTGATCACATTTGATATTTAGGGATGAGCAGATCTTGTCTACAAAATAATTGAGCTTTTCTTTTATTTGTGAACATTCCATCTCAAATGGACCGAAAGAAATAATAAATTTTATCTAATATGGCTTCCAAAACGAAAATGGTAGACTCTGCCCAGCTTGTCATATAATGGGAGTTGTGACTGGGGATGCAGTTGGTAGTTGGCTAATCTATGTGCCTTATATACATCAAAACTATTTATTTTCAATATGTTGGTGGCTTCCCGCGGGTTGGCAAATATTAACTATTCGGGCTCGGCCATCATTTCGTACACTTACGGTACACGATCGCGATAGTCGCAAAAGAGGTTGATCCAGAATAAGTAGGCAGAGAGCGATTTTGACTTCAGAATACCCTATCGGATATCGGATAAAATCAGCTTTGGGAAAACTTAGATCCGAGATGGCATCCAATATGCCCCCGGACAACGATAGAAGTCATAAATAGGATATTTGCTCTTTCATTCCTTTTCGAAAAAAGAATTTTACGTGCATATATATCTCTTATTGAATACAGTATTGTTTTAATCTGGAATATGTATGAAAAATCCAACCTCTTAAGAAGGTTACCAAAACAGGAACGTGTCCGATGTATAGCTAGGTTGAGATACACTGAAAAAAACTCTTTAGTTGGACGATTTCCATAGAAAGTAAAACATAATAACTATAAATTTCCGCTAAACGGATTGTAAACGCACATCATTGTTAATGCTAGCTGGAACTAAATATAGCCCATGGATTCCCCATTTCTAGCATCCGGAATAGAACATGTTCATTGTTCACATTTCTTTGACAAACATGTTGTTGATCACCATGTTCATGTGACATTTATATCCAATGACAACCTTGAAATACCAGTCCATCAAGATAAATGGTTGATACGTATACGCCTATGGGTAGAGGAATGGTAATAACGCACTGGAGATGCAGAAACGTCTACATCGAAGTACAGTGAATAGTCTAAATTTTGCATCAATTTTGCATTGATGCAAATACCTGTCTCCATATCCGCCTTTTTACAACAGAAGTGGGAAGCAGATAGAGCTTGTAACAACGGCGTATTATCTCAGAACATTCATGCTACATGTACATCAAACTAAGTAAAGTGGACACATACATGGAAGAATAACAGATACATAAACGCGCCAAAAACTACAACAAATGTTATAGTCAATGTTGAGGTTAGTTGGCAATGATGTCGTTTTTCAAGTATAATTTATTGTTGGCAATGGGATAATAAACTAAATATTCTGAACATATGGAGGCAATTACCCACAACATATAAATAATAGGCTAAAGTCGACCGGAATACTCAATGCGTTCAGATATATTGTGTCTACATATCATTGATGAAATTCACTCAATGTGTAGTAGATATCGATGCGTATATTTATTTACTAGAATGTTTCTATCCTCATGTATATACCCTCCGTCGCATGACACGAACTTGTCACATGGAGTGTGAAGTGTATACAATGTACATGCGGAATTTTCATTTTTCCTCTTGATATTGAAGAAAATAATTTTACTTTGAAACTACCTAGCTCCGATAACCAACTTTCCCACCCATTAAGTAAACCCCATATTATTCGCTCTTCCTTCCTGTCCTTTCCACTTTCCAGCTTCGCCATAACTGGGTGACCCATTATAGCCTGATGCTTCCGGACTAGACCACGGGTGCCCATATATTTGCTGGAAACGTTCCGAATAGTCGTGATAAGTAGAAATATTGACACTGTGTTTGCAAATAATCCAGATTCGTGCGCAATTTAATTTATTTCTAATTAATTTCCAGATAGTCCCTCGTAATAAGTGGACATGATGTTGGATCCTGCAGTAGATACTGCTTCGTTGGAACATTACGCGCTGAAATGATTGTGGTAGTAGATATTGTTGGCAACATGTTTAATGAGTCTGACAACAACCGAAGTGTTGTTTAGGCTTTCCTCTGAGCAGAACTTAAATTTCGACAATTTACGGTGACCATTTTGGTAGCCATCTTAGAATTTTGAATCTTGATTGGCTACTCATACCCACAAAAACATACTGATTTCAATCAATGATGTATATGGGTGCCGAATTGGCGTTTTGTCGTGCGGGTTTTCGTGAATAACTACCTATTTGCGATTTTCATTATTATTGGCGGCCATGTTGGACGCCATCTTGAATTCTGAATTTTCCCCAAAGCGGATTTAACGGATTTTGGATATGTTATACACGTAATTCTCCCGCGTCGAATGACACCAAAACCGCTTCTTTACCAATTTCTTCTGGGTCTAACTCTCCGACGACCATACTATAAGATGCGAACGATTTCTCCGATAGAAGTCCCGTGGGAGCTCGTTGTGCATACATTGCATGGGGACATGACCATTTTATATTACGAATGTCGACATGTGGCATAAAGCATGATATAAAGTGCCATTCGGAGCTTTTCTTGCCTTTTGTTGTAATTAATTGTTTGTTAGAGCTTGTATCGCAAAAAGGAATACTAAGATTAATTGTTCTAAAATCATAATTAGATTGGTCTCCGGAGACCTGGGGTACAAAGTAGATTAAGTATGCATGAGTCAATTTAGTCACAATTATATACAATTGCATGTATAAGTTTCGTTCTCTCTCTGCGTTTTGGGAGTGTGCCATGGCCGGTCTCTCTATAAGCAACTTTTCAAAGCTGCAACTTCTTGTTGCATAATTATGTAACGACTCTAGCCGCATCATATTGCAAATCTCTCAGATTGTTTGCATCATAATCCAAACAGATATCCCACACAGAGGAGGCATACTCAAGTATAGGAAGGATAAGTAAACTCGTTCTAATGATCGTCTGTCGAATATGAACGTATGCCTACTCAGAAGGAACAACCTATACGTTTTCATGTAACCATACATAGTATGATTGACCACTCATCGTTCGTTCGTTCGTTCGTTCGTTCGTTCGTTCGTTCGTTCGTGTATCGAGTTGTCCGTTCGCCAGGACGTCTGTCTGTCCGTGTATACTTTACTCATGATGTGATAACTCAAACATTTTCTGTCCGATCAGAACCAAATTTTGTACATAAGTTTCTCAGCACAAAATACAAAAGGAATCCGAATATATGGGTTTGATGAACTTTGATCATAGTTTTTTTTACGGAGCTATGGCCCCCTTTCGATTTAGAATTCACGCATGCTCAGATAACACAAACATTTAAACTAAAAATAATATTTTTTTCCATGAAATTACTGAGACTCATTTAAACATCTTCTCGGGAACCACCTTGCTGATTAATTTGACTTATGGTGTGATGGGGCCTTGTGTGGTAGGTATTCAGATTGTTAAAACGTGACTGGCCTGTCAAAAATAGCAAGAGTTTGTGTCACACTTTACAAGAGTGGCCCTCCGTCTTCTACCCCCATACCATCTCCTGCTTTGATAACAATAAGCATTTGAAAGCAACTTGAGTTAATTACCAATGAACAAAGTCCCACAGAGCAATGGCATGTTTGTGTCTAAGGGGTGTTTTATTAACCAACAACTATATTATTTTGATATCTCACATGGCAATTCGCGACATCATGTCAGATGTTATATTAACCCTACTCTTTTTACCCTTAAAACTTCCTATAATTTTTTTTAGTATGTACATTTGTCTATACTACTTTAATACATAATAACATTTTACTCAACATCAAAACTCGAGATTATGATTCCGTTCATAGCAATTTACTATCGCAAAGGGATGGGTTAAACATCTGCCGATCGTGATCGGCCTCTCGTTATATATCATGTACATTTATGTGATCGCTCCAATTACCTTCAGAATTAAATGTTATTGAAAATGTTTCTCTTTTAACTAGAAGTGAATGAGTCTTTGATGGGTTAAATTTAACGATCCATCATACTGACCATTTATGAATCTTATCTATATGAGAGTTCATTATTTCGGTGGCCAATATGGGATTTTCAACTGCCAGATAGAGAAATGTCATTCGTGTATATATGGTAAATAGTTGACGTATTTGCCCTCTAAGGTTTTTTTGCGTTTTGTCTTGTTTCATTTTGTATATTTTGTGTTTCTTGATTGTCTCATGGTTGATGGTTATTCCACGTTATTAAAATGAATAGACACTATATGTGCGACAAATTTAAATGGCGACTATATATAGGTCTTAGTATAGAAGCTATATGTGGCAGATCTGTTTTTCTATTTGTTTTGAAATGATAAAAGTACTTCCTTGATCATGAAATGTGATTTACGTAATTGTGTGTGCACATGGAACACCATAATGTATGGCATGTTTACTCGGCGGATAAACTTGAACGTTTTGAGGAGACTCGAGTGCAACAATTTTCTGTCGCGAGAATGCGTACATTGAACGGATTACGATGCGGAGTGTATGCGCATTTAATCGATAAAAGATCGTGTGTGATTTCCGGGAATTATATTCACATATTTTATAGCTAAATTATTCGTATACTAGCGCAATTATCTGTATACGTGTGCACATAAGTACACCCGCGTCGTTTTATAGTGCTTTATCATCATAGGTTTAAAGGTAGTTTAGCAAGTGACATAACACTCATTGTTATATATGAACCATCGTAAATTCAATTGAGAGAGAAAAAGTCCAGATATGCAACATAACATTCAAACAATGGAGACATTCTCTGCAACTCGATTGAATTTTTCTCTCATTTTTATTTCTATTACCAGGCCGTCATCGCTATATTTAGAACATGATTGGCTGGATTAGCGAGATCACTGAGTCGCTACCATATTGGATTCATCCACCCCCATTCCGCGGTTTAAGTGCTACATGTCAAAGTTCTGGAGTAGCTTCCATATGGAGTTTTGAATATTCATGAATTCCATTTTTCGAATTCATGAATATTGAAAAGCTCCATATATGGAATGTGGAACTTTTGCCTGTATATATAGCACTGAATGCACGGAACGGGGCTGGTTGGATCCAATATATGGCAGCGACTCAGTGATCTCGCTTATTACTGACGCTGAATATGTCATTGTCGCATGGTTTCGAGCAAAAAGACACCCAGGATCTCTCAAACTGGCAAAAAGACACCCATGGTGTCCCAAACAAACAAAATGAAACCCAGGATATCAAAGTCTCGCCAAACAACGGGAATTTTGTTTAGTCGTCTGCTATTAATATTATGATAATTATTTGTTTGTGACCGGAGTGAAATATCAACGAAATTTAAATGGGCTTTGAGTCTGACTGGCAGAGCAGTTCCGCATCCTTGATAGAGACTTTGATATCCTGGGTGTCATTTTGCTTGTTTGTGACACCCTGTGTGTCTTTTTTTGCCAGTTTGAGATATCCTGGGTGTCTTTTTGCTCGAAACCATGCGACAATGACCTATTCAGCATTACTGACAGCCGATTTCAACAAAGATGAATTCGCTATGGAGGTGACTCTATACAATTTTGAAAACGATATACTACTTGAATATAACCGGGATATATATGCATCTAACAAGAGCAAAACCTGGGTGACATAATACGACTGTTGGCTTGTTTCAAATTACATTTCAGAAAGATTCCATATCTTGGAGTTATCGGCCGGTCGCGAACCAATAAAATAAAAAATTTGAAGACGAAAAAAAAGGGCCCTCTAAATTAGTCGGGCGAGAATTATTGGATTAATCCTCGATTTAAGCAGTATATCTAGCTTGTGTTTTGAGACAATGCAGCCACATACAGTAATGCCCTAAGTAATCGACTCCTTAAACACAGCAGAATTATGGGTAACTTTTCAGGATTTAGTCGGAAATATGGCTTGTTGCCATTCATCGGAAGCCCCTCCCCGAGAGCTTTCCGATGAATGGCAACAAGCCATATTTCCGACTAAATCCTGAAAAGTTACCCATAATTCTGCTGTGTTTAAGGAGTCGATTACTTAGGGCATCACTGTATATCATGTTTGGTGGTGATAAACAAACCCTGCAAATGGCAAGGGGAAACATAGAAATCCGGATATCAAAGTAGAAAAAATGTAGAAATGGTCAGACGGAGCCCAAAATCGAACTTGGCACGTGTTTTATGGCTGTTTTACGTGCATACCAAATTTAATTCCATTCACTTAACATTAAAGGCACGGGCATCATTCGTTGCAGAACTATTCATATTTGTTCAAATCGCCATCAATAGAAGGAATATTAAAATATATATAGTTTTGTTCCATATAAGGAAAACAGTAACAAATAACGCTCTTTATGTTTACCATATCGGGATCTAAACAACAGCCAGTAACGTAACGTTATTTTGCTTTTGTTTACATAACTAAGGGAAAAAAATAGACAATAACATACTGTTTATGCCATATTTCTGATAGGTGTAAGAACAAAGTATGTCTATATTTTACTATTCTTTCTGTTTATGGCGGTTTTAGACGGAGGTGAATATTTTAACATCATACCCACCGCCAACTCCGCCCGTATCTTTAACTAAAGTTATCACCCGGAAACAACAAAGTTTGTGGTATATATTTTGAACCTACATACCAAATGCATTCAGTATAAATAAAGTTATCACTCGGAAACGAAATATGACAGACAGACGGACCAAAAACAATACGTATCGTTTTAAACGAATATGGTTGGAGCTCCAATTTATGCTAGCTCGATTAAATGTCACATTCCGGCCTTCTGGCGATCAAAATTGATCGACAATTTCATGAAATACTGTTACAGGGATGCACAATTTTCTTGAAAATAGCGGCAAGAAGAGATTATTCACAATTAAAGGTACTCATCAGACGAGACGGTCCTCATATCATCAAGTTACAACAAAAACAACAACAACATTTCTTCAAAATATGCTTTAGTTATCAGAATCCATTTATTACAACAAAATAATGCTAACCGATGTCAACTATTTCCTATAATGTTATTTATCAACGAAATATGGCCGTATTTTCACTTGAGTATCACGAAATTTGGCCGTATTACCACTTAATTTTAGAGTTATCCATATTCATCCGAAATTTGGCCCGAGACCGTCCGTTTGACGACTTTTTTCCGGGCCACAAATAAGCATGCATTTTTCGAGAAATAACTAATTTTAAAAATCGATATTTGATCACTGAGCTTTGAAGGGTGGTTTCCTCGACTCGAATCAAATATGTTTCCCCCCCCCCCAAGACAAAGAAATTGTAATTTGGGAGCGTTAATTCGGATTAGTTATCTTTTATAATTTCATTCACCTTATAAATAACTCAACAAAAAAGATAGTGAATGAGGTATGTATCATTACGTGCGCTCGCGCAACAGTATGGCGATCAGACAGATTCGTACGTAGCTTGGTGTCACCCTACTCCGTTTCACTCCATGACGTCACCAAAAACGACGTAAAACCTCGTGGCGTTCTGACATTTTTACTGTGCCGCGTTTTTGCTATGTTTATTTTATGTGTTGTTTTCAATTATTTGTTTGTCGCCGATATCGCCATCTGTCGGGATTCCCTGTTTCTATATTTAAAACTGGCATGCTCGTAGTGAGCCTCGATTTCGATTTCAAATTACGTCAGAGTTATGACAAAAATAGATCGACCTACATTTTCTCCATCAGAACTCTACATCAAAGAGTCTATAGACTCCTTCGGGACCTACATAGACTCCTTCATTTGGGTATTTTTACTTATAATTGGGAAGTTTTATCATTTTTGGTTCGTGCGAAGACCTCTTTTTATCGTGCGGGAAAAGAGAGACATCCAAAACGCGATTTCGTAATTCGACGCAATAGGCTGAATAGCATAACCTTCAGCCGAGTTCCGGGTCAAATACGACGAATGACGTAACACAAAACAAAACGCATTTGTTGACACAAACACCGTTTGAAGAGTTTATAATTACATAAAATGATCGTTATTGATTAATTATTGATTAATTATTGATATTTATTGTTGCATATTGGCTGCTATCAATATTTACACAAATAGTATTAATTATTTCTTATACATGTAATTGCTCCTTTGGTCAACTTTGACTTTGTCGGAAAATGAAAATCAAAATATGCCGCTGAAAAAAATGTAATCGATATTAAAGTCTCATCCTTTCGGCAACATGGAATTGGTTTTAATTACTTAAATAAAGTAATTTGCCTTTTATCTGTGATGAAATGAGAAATGGTAATGTCTTTTTTTGCTAACATTAAATAAAATAAAATAAATTAAGTAAAATACAGTGAAATTATTTGTTAAATTATTGTTTATTACATTTTTGCGCACGTTGGCATCTCTATGAGTGCATTCTAGTTTATATATCTAGTTCAACATGAATCCCGTCCCCATATAACAATGACTGTTTTCAAGGGACTCCGGTCACCGTTTTTCGATATTGTGAAATTTTAACGCGAAAATCTCCTTAAATGTACACGGCTCATTTGAGCGTCGTAATTTGGAAGGAGGTATAAGATAGGTAGACAAATACACGAAATATTTATATACCGAGTATATTCTCTGAAAAATATTGTTCATGGCCACAGCTAAACCCTCTGTTCTGTTCCAGGTCGTGCAAATGGATGTTTGGTTTTGTTTGGGACCCAAACATCGTGTTAAAAAAAAATTATGACTTAAACAGTTGACTTTAGTGCGTCTTTCTGTGACATATCATGCTATAGTTAAAAATTATTATCGACCTATTTCGATACGGGGAAAAAATCTAAAGCGAATATTATTAGGTGTATGTGTCAACAGTATAGTAACAGATACCTCCCCACTTCTAACAGCCATAATTCACAAACGCCTGAACCGATTCTTATCATTCCAACGCCCATCGATCGGGTTATATAAAGCTATATTTTCCAAATTATAGTACACAATTCTAGGATAAACTGTTCCAAAACGTCGAAAACAGACGCTGAATACAAAAAAATCACAGAGAGCACCGGCTATAATTAATGGGTCCCTTGATAGCACAGGAGAAAATATATCGTCCATGTCAAAGTCAATAGTTATCGATAAAAAACCCGCGTGTTGTTAAAGTTATGTGAAACACTCCGGTTGGGCTGTCAAATAGAAATGGAGAATAATCTTGCTCAAAGTAGTTATTTTTACGAATATTGACCAAATGTCCAGCACACACACCGTCATTCTTATATCTTAACTAAATGCAATGACTCTCGATGGCGAAATCATTTACGTTAGTTTATTGCCGATTGTTGCGTCTCGAATCGAGATGTAAATATTTACAATTAAGCGTAGTTCAGACGAGTATATCTATGGAGTGGTATGGTCGATATCTTTGAGATTTTCGGCGATGTTAGTAGAATGCTACATTCCCACAGTTGGCATAGCTCCTGAGTTCTAACTTATCAGTTTCACATACCCAAACAAGTCCATAATATGTCTTTAAATTCTTAAAACCGTAATAAATACCTTTCACTACAAGGTCAGACTTGAAACAGGTAATATCTTAAAGTAGACAGTCATACTTGATTTATGTGCCAAATATCAACTCACAAAGGTCATACTAAGAATAGTTTTGATAGATAATATTTTTTTAATCAGTAAACGCTCTTTAAATTTTTTAAATCGTCACAAAATTATGACTTCCACTACAATTTCAGACTGGAAATGGATAGAATCTGAATGTAGACATGCTGGTGATATAGAAACCATTCTCGTGTCGTGTTAAACATTTCGAAATTGCGTGACATTTGTTTTCGACATAAGGGATATGACTAGTTGTGAAAGCAGCGAGATGGTAGCTTAATTTTTGTTAAAGAAAATTGAAAATGGAGTCAAAATGATTTTATAATAAAAGTTCACATTAAGATTTGCAATTATGCATTTTATGGCAACACCTGTCCCTGTTTTTCCAATTTCCAGACACAATACACAGGGACGTGGCTAGAGGATCTCCGTTCGGTCGGGGGTGTCCACATTGGGAGATTCCAACTGTACCCTCCTTGAATCAGACCAAACACAAGTTTTGCATAATTCAATTTGCACCCCCCCCCCTTTGGACCTCAGTGCTCAGGCCTAATATCCTATATATCCATAAACCATATGGTTCTATATTCCCGGTATGAGAACATTCAGATATTTTAACCTGAAAAATTGCATAATTCCTAACATCTAGTGGTCTAACTCTAGACAAAATTGCACACGGCTACGGGCAAGAAACGAGGACACACCGGGCTGACCATGGTTGTTCGACCCGGTGTGAGAAAATTTTGAAAACTATACAAGAAAATCGCAAATCCTAGCATCTAGACTGGCCTCAACTGAAGCTTTCCTATAAAGTTGGAAATTTCAAACCTCATACTCCCCCTCAGTTTGGTAAATTCTCCAACTGAAGACCATTTCAGTCCACAAGTTTGACCAATTGTAGTAAAATTTTGTTTTGTTAAACTAATTAGCAGTTTTGTATTGGCCACGGGGGAGGAACAATGATACACCTGGCCGACCATGGTTCGGTCCGGTGTGCGAAAATTTTGAAATCTGAACAAGAAAATCGCAAAATCCTAGCATATATATAGACTAGCCTCAGGCGTTCCTAGAGTTGGAAATTTCAAACCTGACACCCCACTTAGGTTGGAAACTTTCCATCTGATAACAATTCCAATGACAATGTTGACCAAATGTATGACAATATTGTCTTCTTAAATTAACTAGAAGTTTTTTACTGGCCACGGGGGAGGGACCAGGACACAACGTTTGCAAGAGTTGGAAATTTCCAACTGATGACCATTTCAATCCAACATTTTGACAAAAAATAGGAAAATATGCAAACATTGGTCCAAAAACAATTAATTGCCCACAATATATTGTTTGAAAATCAAACTACAAGAACATTTTCAACCTATTGTTGGTGTGAAATTTCCAACTAATGTTTTGGCAGGTACGAAATTTCCAACTGTTAAAAATGTTGACCAAAGTTGGTGGGGGGTGAGACACCCCAACCCCCCTGTCGCCACGTCTCTGACAATACAATCCACTTACTGAACAAGTTATGTGTCATAACATGTCTTATTATCACCAGCTGCATGGACGGGAAAAATAGAGGTGTGCACGAATAAAACCCTCACAAAAACCTGTTTAAATAAATGTCAAGCTGGAAACAGGTATATTCTGAAAATAGACACTCTGGTGGTCTACAAACAGATATCAGATCGCTTTTAACATTCCGAAAATGCGCGACCATTTTCGAGCATAAGGTTGATTGATTGATTGATTGTGGTTTTATGTCGCTTTATATTAGCCACTAATGCCATATCACGACATTGCCAGTTTTAGTGGTGGAGGAAATTCGCACACTTACGGCTAATCTAACAGTGATTTCAATGGCTGATAAACTCGTCGACCATGTGCGGCAAACCACCGGCCATCGGCAAGTAACTGGCAACTTCACCAGATAACGATTTCGAGTTACAAAGTCCACGATGGAAACATGTGGATTTGAACCCTTATCGCCAGCGCTGGAAGGCGAAACGGCTTGGAGTTGTACCCCTAACCGATTGAGCCACCGAGGCCCCTCTCGAGCATAAGGAATCTGACTATTATCTGGTACTCTATATCATGGTGGAAATTAACACGGGGCACATTCTTCTGATTTGTGCTTGCAAAGTCGCTTTGTTTATGTATTGTGGATTACAACATCATTTTATGGATGGTTCAGTAATTTATCACTGAGAATCCTCACTGGCGGTTGAGAACTTACATGTATATGTTATGATAAAAGACTTCCGCTTTAGTGACATGGTATAGTCTCAGTATTTTACGAAGTTCAAAACCAGCCATGTGCGCAGTATATAAGTATTTAATGGGAATACATAACATCACGTATAAACCAGTCGTGTGTGTACAACGGTTTTAATGGGAATACAAAACATCTCAAATTAACCAGTACACAAGTCTAAACCAGAATTGACAAAAGGATAAGAATGGAAAATACAATACGCAGAACTATATCAAGTTTGATAATGGTTTACTAATTAGAGCTTTAAACACTGATGATGATCATTCGTTGCCTGGGGCGATCTTGTGACCATATACCAGTTGACATAAAACAGAAAAACAACAGAAACCCATTCATTTCTTCTGGGCCTTTCAAATGCCAGACACCAATTTATGACGTAATGTGGCTTATAATGTTCATGCGTAATATTGAACCGAACCACTGATTGTCATTTTTGTATGGATAAGAGATAAACTTCAACTTCACATTTGTTCGATGAAATTGGAATATGTCGCTTATCTATCGTGGGAATATCCGCCAATGATTTGTTTTGGCTGATGAGGTTGTGTACATGTACATTCGATCTAACCCCGACATGGCAAACATCGGGTCCGATTTTCAATCTTGATCTAAATTTATGAACTTTGAACACACCGTGTATTGCTGAGATTTTGATGATGGTATCCGCGGCCTAACCACCACAGCTACGGATACATCGTCAAACAATTTATGCATAATTCCTTTTACCGGGAGTTGAGCGCGTTGCGTAATACGTATTTGTCGATCTAAACATAGATTCGAAGTTGCAGTTGTTGTTGTTGCATGCTGCAGTACACGCCAATGATGATTTTTATGAAGTAAAAAGATCATAAATCAACGTGAAAATAAGCATATGTCTATAGTAGACCTTATCTTTTGTTAAATGACTGAGACCTAAACATGGCTGCTTATCTGAAATACAAGCAAAAAAAATTAGTATTATATGAAATAGTCTTGATAATAATGTAAAGATATACCCTAACCATTCGATCACTGGATTTGTTGTAATAGTGGATATATTGGAATGTATAAGACGTTGGATCAATATTATACGATACGATACGATTTATTTGCATAAACAACTATAAAGGCAGTATGCTAACAATACAATTCATTGTATTGTATTGTATGATGGTATGCAAGCATAATGTTCGTTCATTCAGAGCGCTTATCAAAGAAGCACCTGACCACATTGCTGATTTTTGCTGCTTATCTCAGGGTTATCATTTTTCATTATAACATTAAGTTTCTGATCGTTTGCCTTAGGCCTACTTGTAAAATTGGAAAAGTTCATTTCTGAGATCGCAATAGTGTGGACATTCCACAATGAAATGATACTCATTTTCAATATCAGAACCGGTCCTGCATTTAAGGCACGGTCTCTCTTATAGGCTGATGATGTTTACATTTTTCAATAGCGATTTTGTGATCACTTATCAATGAGTCGTGAGAATTGATCATCGTTGGACGTCATGGTCAAAACCCTATATCGGGCCTATAACGACGTAATCGTGCAGCGAATCACCCACCTTGTGGAACTGATACCCGGACTGATCAAACAATATTAAGTAAACAGAGGGGACATTAAGCGGTTATAAGCTCTAATAAGGTATGCAAGATAAAACCTCACATGATAAGGTGCGTTGTATGTACATTTCCAATCCCATATCAATTCCCTTGTGGCTCATGGTGAATTGGCGACGCCCATGTATGTTATATATCAATCCCTACCTTTGTGTGAAGTTGTTTCATTCGACACGTTTTTATGACCTATTACGACATCTACAGAATTACCACGGTTTTCAACATAAAAGTGTCGTCTGTTGTCCGTTTCTACCCATTGTTTCCTAGAACTACAATACGGGATTTGAATATTGTTCGAGCATTTTACTGTTGACCGTCGTTATCATTTGAAGGCTCATTCACACAGCAAACGATTTCCGTGTTTTGAGAGAGGACGCACGCAGATTGCTTGTGGATATAATTTCTGGGATATTTGGAACTTTACTATTCGTCTGAGATCAGGTGAGGTGATACATGTATATATATGAATTCATCACTCCTATATATAATGTAGATACATGTATGATCAAATTATGCTAGAATATCACACTTTTTCATAACCCACGGCTTCGGCAGCACCACAACACATTAGAGACGTGACGGTCATTGTTTGTGGCCTAACCGTAAATGCACTCAATCCGATCAGACGGTCCCCATCAAGATACAACAACAACATTTCTTCAAAATACGCTTTAGTTATCAGAATCGATTTATTGCAGTAAAATAAGGGTGTGTCTTTTTACCGGATTCCGGATTTCGAACCGGATTTCGACCCGGATTTAGGTGTCTTTTTACAGGATTTCGACCCGGATTCGGGTATGAATTTCATGCTTGTTTTATCACACATTTAACCCATTAAAAGCCGTTTCTGACACGCGGAAACTGGTTAGGAGGTGAGATTAAACCAATATAGGGCTGTCGTGCTCATTCAACCCGATTAATCGTATTTAAAGGTACATATCGTGCCCGGATCAGCATACTTCTTATTTTTTCATATAGACACGGCGGTTGGATTGATTTTACGTGATCATGATGGCATTTAAGGGAACACACCATGTCCGGATCCGAATTAATTATCTCGTAATTATTGATCATATTTAAAGGTAGATATCATGTCCGGATCCGGTTTTTTTTCTCTCTCTTTTTTTCCATATAAATTATCGTCTTTTTGATATATTAAATGTTATAAGTTGATTTTGAGACGTTATACTAGGCTGTTGGATTGATTTCACGGAAGGTTTATCGCATTTAAAGGTACACACCATGTGCGGAACCGAATTAATTTCCACGTATTTACTGATAATATTTAAAGGTACAGAATATGCCCGGATCCGGATTTTCTTCTTATAAAGTAATGCTTATTTAATACAATAAATGTAAACTGAGTCGCGTGGAACTAGGTTATAGATGTTGATGTTTAGATCAGATCATTCCCGGATTCGGATACGAATAGTTCTTTTCTATTTCATATAAATAGTCAAGTATTTAATACATTAAATGGCAACTGAGCCACGCGGAACTCAGTTTATTTGGAAACGGTGAACATGCGGCTTGGATTGATTTCACGCGAGAATGAGCCCATTTACAGACAAACTCTGAACGAAAAAAAACATTAATCAAGTGCCGAAACGTCTTTATACTAATATAATCAAATCGTGACTATATAGACTATAATATGTTACCGAATAGCGCCAGATAAACGACGGATGCTTATGTATGGAATAATGGTAATTAATTCGGATCCGCACATGGTGTGTACCTTTAAATGCGATAATTCTTCCGTGATATCTATCGAAAAGCCGAGTCTAACGTCTCAAAATCAACTTATATATTATTTTGTACGAATAGTACCGTTTCAGTAATTGATAGCTATCTGTTGGTATATTTATTAAACAACCATGCGGTATATGGACAGTTTATATTTTCTGTTCATTTAAACCCAACCTGTGCCATGTTTCCGCGTGTCTGAAATGTCTTTCAATTTGTTAAATGTGGGATATAATAAACATAAAATGCAAACCGGTTAGGGTCGAAATCAGCAAAAAGAGACACATCAAATCCGGATTCAAATAGGGAAATAAAGTGTGTCTTTAAACGGACTAATTCTAAAACCTGGTTCCACGTGACTCCGCTGGCATTTAATGTATTAAATAGGAGTTAATTTATAAGTGAAAGGAGAACAATCGGGATCCGGGCATAATCTGTACCTTTAAAAATGATTAATAAATACGCGATAATTAATTCGGATCCGTGCATGGCATGCACCTTTAAATGCGATCATCCTTCCGTGAAATAAATCCAACAGCCGGGTCTAACCTCTCAAAATCAACTTCTAACTTCCTCTTAACTCAGCTGACATTTAATATATTAAATAGGCCTTTTTTATTAAACCGGATCCGGGCATGGTCTGTACCTTTAAACTAGATAATCACTGTATGAACTGTAGCTGGCTGCACACATGAAATATGTGCCAAAACTTTGTGTTCCAAAATTGACTTTTGTTTTTAGCAGAACGGCGTTGTCAGACTTTGATGAGCTCTAAAAACTTTTCTCCAATTAGTTTTTTCTTGGATTTTGAATAAGTTAATATACAGAGTTCCACATGTCAAATGACGCCGACATCGCTTCAGTAACAATTTCCTCCGAGTTCGGCCCAGAAATTGGGTAAGACGTCTAGACTAGCTAATTATTTTGTTGTGGACTTACGTGTGTGACTTCGGCCCAGAAATTGGGTAAGACGTCTAGACTAGCTAATTATTTTGTTGTGGACTTACGTGTGTGACTAATTATTGCCCGGACACGCCCGGGCGGCCACACGAACCCGTGGGCAGTATAATATGATGACTTATGGTAGTAGGATACACAATATGCATATATTATGAAAATTGACTTGCTGTGTCATCCACCGGTGGGTTTATTAACCATTTAAATCAGGGGGGGGGGGGGGGGTCGGAAAAAAAATTCAGGCACGTATGGCATTTTTTCCCTTTCGATCATTTTTTGTAGCCACCCACGCCCACCGCCAAATATTTTTCCGTTTTCGGCAGTTTTTTCGGACCCTGTTTAAATACCGATATTGACTAAAAGAACTCGAGAGATCCCGGGCAGACCAGATACCCGATCACATTATATCTTGATGACGAATGGTAGCGAGGCACTTACTAAAGGTATACTGTGCACATATGTACATATTCACATACTAATTGATATTAGCTGTGGAGTCGCGCTGAAAATTCACATTAACCCCTGTTTTAAGGGATTTCCCGAATTTAAAGAGCGTTTCGTGATTATATAATTT
Organism: Siphonodentalium dalli; assembly: GCA_032622095.1. Taxonomy (NCBI): domain Eukaryota; kingdom Metazoa; phylum Mollusca; class Scaphopoda; order Gadilida; family Siphonodentaliidae; genus Siphonodentalium; species Siphonodentalium dalli. The sequence continues at coordinate 164,859,681 of CP136064.1, forward strand.
ATTAAATGTCGCAATTACTCTTACCATGGAATAGGCAATTACAAATAAGGCATAGAGAGTATGTATGGGTTTGTGAGATATAATGACACATTTTTAGGCCAAAATTGCAACTCCCCGTCCAAGATGGCTCTAAAAATGGTAGCCGCAAGAGGAAAATTTGACGTTTTTTCACTAATATATTCTATATCAGTTTCCGCTGTTTGGAACTGGTTGAGAATTTGACTCGGAAAAAAAATTCAGGCACGTATGGCATTTTTTCCCTTTCGATCATTTTTTGTACCCACCCACCCCCACCGCCAAATTTTTTTCCGTTTCGGCAGTTTTTTCCGACCATTTTTTGACACCCACCCCCCCCCTTTTAACACTAAAACAGAGATTTGAGGGGGGAAATTCACTGTAAACAGCTGTATATGAATTTCTGTGCATACTATTTATCATGGATGTTAACATGGACATGTAAATAGGAATGAGTAATTTTGAGGTCATTCGGCCAAAAAAACATGGCTGCCAGCGGCCATCTTGGATTTCAAAATTTGCAACAAAATACAACACGATAACTGCCTGCAGTCAGTTTACCAGTTAGAATTACATTATTTCTCTCATTCAAACTGATTCAAAGTGGTTTTGAAGCCCAACTCATTGCCAAAACACTAAAAACAAGCAGGAATTTTTTTTTTTAGTTGCGGAAAAAATTGCTTGTTGGTGGCTTTGACCACCCACCCACCCCGGCATACGTGCCGGAAGAAATTTTTTCACCCCCCCCCCTGTGTTTTGGGGAAATTCAGCAGAACGAAATAAAAAATCAGATAATTTGGGATATCTTCCTGCTAAGATATAGCAGTCTACATACTTATAAATAACACGTATGGTAACGCCATGATTTCGTTGATAGATGACAAAATGTCTGAGATTTATTGTGAAAATAGACAAAAACAAATGTTGATTTTCAATTGTTTTGCCCTCTTAATTGGTGATAATTCAATATTGCTTTGACGAGGGATCTCAGAAGTACTCTGGAAATTTGTGGAAATGTTCAAGGCATATGTTCATATAGGCAAGTTATGTCATATTTTGTGATAGGTGCTGTTTGTGTAAGATTGTGTCACCCCTCACCAAAAACATAAATGTTGTCAGTTGTACACCAGATGAATGCATGCAAAGCTCGCGTGCCCATATACTTGTGTTTCTCGAATCCGCAATCGTAACTACAGCTATTGAAAATCGACAACTGATAGAAAGAACACATATTCTAGTGATGTAGCATCATATTCATAATTCATATGTGCAGTAGGTTATTATGCGTAAGCGGTCGAGTGCCAACACAGCAAATGATAACTTACGGTAGGCATACATGGTAATGCATTGCGCTAAATACCACCCGAGCCGAAATATTCCTAGAAGATCCGGTGAAAAACGGAAACAATTTGTAACACTTGATAGATATGATGGCACAAGATAATGGTTAGATTACCAAGCACACTTTGAAATTTGTGCCAAAATAAATGGATGGGGAATTGATGACAAGTGCCTTTGTCTATGCGCATCCTTGAGAGGATTGGTTCAAGGAATACTCGGCGATCTACTCCCAGGACGAGAAGAAGACTACAACGTTCTTGTTGCTGCGATAGACTTGTATATGGTACAATTGCGAGAAACGACGACAAAGGGCAGAATAGAGCCTACCTGAATTGGGACAAAGCATCCGACGTCTGTCCAATATGGCATATCATACTCCATCACATGAATTGAGAGACACCTTGCCAAAGGACCAATTCATTGGTGGGTTGTATGATCCAGATATACGACTCAGGGTAAAACAAACATGACCGGGCTCTCTTGGTGAGAGCATAAGACATGCAGTTGAATTAGACGCCTTTGTCAAGTCTAAAGACTATGCTAGGGCAGTAAATGAAGCAGACCCAACACAAAGCAAAAATATAGAGTTTGAAGAACCCAAAAAGATAATATATGAACTGAAGCCCAAAACTGGTTCTAATGGGAAAACTCGGGATAGCTCACACCCACCCGGACATCACAGTCCATCGTTGAAATGAAGGAGATATAACAAATGTTGACTGATGTGAATAATGGGGAGATTACACAAAGAATGACAAACTTGGAGAACCAAAACAAGGAGAAAAAGAGTAACACAAATGAGTCCTAGAGTGATTGTCCATGCGACATGTGTCCTAATGCTTATCGTGGAAGGGGAGACCAACCGAGCACAAGTGGACATCCTAACTCCAAGGAGTTTGTTAGATACAGCTCTTCTGAAGAGTGAGGCCTGTATTTAGATTGCAATCTCTATGGGCAGCCAGTGAGGTTTCTAATTGGTACTGGCGCAACAGTTTCCATGCTCTCAAAGAAACTGCATCACTACTTATCTGAAGATAAACCCAAACTAGATACCTATCTATATGGTGATTTGGAGACAATAAATGGAATCAAAATGGATTACCATGGTGCAGCAGAATGTGAGATAGTGGTCGAAGATGATACTATCAAACAGCGCATGAGAGTGGTTGACATAAGCCAAGACGGAATTCTTGGCTTAAACGCTATAAAAAAGCATCATATTGTTGTGGACATATGCCATATGTTACATAAATGATGTAGCACGCGAGATGCTGATCATTGAGTCCAACGCAACGAATAAGGCATACCGAGTTGTATCTTCTGACTTATCGGAAACTCTGCCAGAGATAGTATCTTCTCGTCACGTTTCAGAGCACATCAACACAAATTCCCCAGAAGGAATTGGAACTATTGAAACTGAGGACCACGAGCCCACTTATACCGCGATAAGCAGCACGGATAGGGACCAGATATGGGAGAGAACACATATATTGGCAGAATATGCCATGTGACTCCTGGAAGTTCTGGAAATTCACAAATGCTCAGAAAGTTTACCGAACCTATGGGTATCCATGATCACATGGCAATACAGCAGTAGTTTCTGCTACCATGCGCAATGGGGATGAGTTCCAAAGAGCTGAACCAAAACCACCCTATCTTGAAGGGAAACCAAATACACAGGAGAAATATATTCTTCCTGACACATTGACAGCCATACATGGCCATATAAATTCGACATGTAATGATCAGGTCCTTGGAGATATTACGGCATATGTTCCTCATCATATTCTAAGAAATATGGCCCAACCCAGAAACGGCGCCATGGGTACCCCAAGATTCAAGGACGATAGATAGAATTAAAGAGCATCGCAAGGTTGATGACAATGCTCGATTTGGTGGCTATGACCAAGAAGATCGTGACGCATCAAAACCCAAATATTGTGGGAAAGTCCCCATAGGGCAAAATCGTGGATGATGACTCTCAGATAGGACAGCCACAGAAAGACAGCGTTTATACTGTTTGTACAGAATTGTTGATGTAAACAATTCTATTATAGGATTAAATGGAAGTGGCAGCCCTTGTGGGAAACATCGAGTCCCAGGTAGCTCCAGGTTCATTCAAAACACGACCCCTTGGCTCAACTTGCAGGGTCGAGCCATGACTAGAGGTGATGAGATCGCGAGCTCACCTTAATGGCTGTGCCGTCTCGTGGGTAGTTCATGCCCATTGCACGGACGTTGAAAACCCTCAGTGTGTATCGAAGAAGAGTAGGCTATGCGCCTGCATTGGAGAACATTTCTGCACTCAGATACAAACAAAATTTGGCTCCTACCGGTTCCAGGGTGCAGACGGCATATGGTATGTAACAGAAGTCGTACCAACAACCACTTTGGGAAAAGTAACGGCGTGGTCACCGCTTCTGAAGAATTTAACAAAAGTTCACTAAGGACAGGTTCGTCGATTGCCATAAAGATTGGACACCTCTCTGATACACATTTCGCAATGCTGCACAATTGACACAAAACGTCTAAACGGTTGTTTGGTGCAGTACGTGTTGGCGGAATGGTCATGTGAGTCAGGTGATTTCGTTGGAAATGACAACACACGTTTAACAAGTTACAAGTACGTGTGGCTGAACCTGGCTATTAACATTCACTAAACCTCCCAATACGTATAATCTTATACAACTGTGAAGCCATATCATGCGAAGCAAACATATACAATGATGTAATTTCTTCAACTCAGGTAACTATCAAACGCCCAGCTTGATAAGGTGTGTGTATAATGCATAAATGTAATAGGAATATTCTGTGTTTGTCTCATATTGCGATGTATGTATTATTGGGGCGAGGTGTGCAATAACGTAACCAAACAAATGCTACAGAAGATGATACAATCCGACAACATTCATATGCATTGTGTGTCTCGTCAACTCTTGAGATTTGTCCTGGATTATTGTTGAAAATGGAATTGAATTATCACCCATGTAGAGGGGCAAAACAAGTTTAAATTTCACGATTTTCGGTCTACTTTCACCAGAACACTCAAAAATATTGGCATCTGTAAATGATACCATGGCGTTATCACAATGTATATCTCGAAGTGAGTAGACTGCAATATAACAGCACAACATAATCGGAGTTGTTGTGCTTTTGTATTCTGCCATACCGAAATTTCTAAAACTGATTTTTTTTCTTCTGAATTTTGGGGTGGGGTGACACAATCTACCACCACATAGCATATATGACAAAGAATGATATCTTTATCCAACAAACATATGCGGTATATATTTCCACAAGTTTCTAGATTATATACGGGATCTCCATTCAATGCAATATTGAATAATAGCCTATTAAGAGGGGCGAAATAACTGAAAATTAATGATTTTAAGTCTATTTTCCAAGTAAATTTAAGATATCTTTACATCTATCACCGCAATCATGGCATTTCAATATTTTGTATTTATAAGTATGTAACCTACTATACCGTAGCACAAAAACATCCCTAATACCTGTGCTTTTGTATTCATTTGTGCCGAATTCTCTAAAACAGACGTTTTGCTGAATTTTGGGGTGAGGGTTGAAATAATCTTACATCGCACTTTTCTGGACCATATACGATATCCATGGTCAAAACAATATTGATCTATCGCCTATTAAGTGACGCAAACAAAAAAATGAAAAATTTCGCTGTTTTGTCTATTTTTACAATAAATATAAAAAAAATCTTCGTTATATCAGAGAAATCGTAACACTATCATAGTAAATACCTAGAGGTATGTCGACTACAATATTTTAGCGCAAAATGTTCGCGCTTCTATAATTTTATTTCTCATTTTGCCGCATTTTACAAAAACAGGGATTTGCTGAATATTGGCACTTAATCCGCTAAAAATCATCTTTTGCATCATTTGTATATTTCACACCGGGTCCTACCCGCTGCGGAATGTCATAACCTTCAAAATGAGGTATCACAAGCTTGTGTGTGGTCCCGATGGACTAAACTTTCTGAAATCGGTTCCATCCGCTTCACTAATACCATTACTCGTGACTATTTTAACCAGGGTTGGGTCAATTACATTGAAATGTAATTAATTACAATTACATTCAAATATGTCAATTACAATTACAATTACATTGGAAATGCAATGTAATTAATTACAGTTACAATTACATTGGTTCAATTACAATTACAATTACTTTTGGTTAATGAAAATCGGGATTCAGGAAGAGCTTCAAGGAGGAAAGTCATTTGTGTTTGATGAACTTTATTGATATACATAAAATATAAAAGCAAATTAATGTAACACAGTGAAACAATGTAAACAAAACAATAAAACAACAACTACATGTAGAGCACAAATTGTTCATTTGATGTGGTGGTTACACCTGACCATCATCATTCTTTCGAATTGCAGCTAGCAGGCTTAACCCAGGGAAGTTTGTACAATTAAGTCGCCCAGGGGCGGCGGAAGCTACAAAAATGTGGGGGGGGGGGCATAATTTTTAATATACTACATGTATGAGTTAAAAACTGTTAAATTGTGCGCCGCAATATTTTGCAAAGACTGTTTAGTATGATGTTATTCGTGGCTACCTTTATGAAAGTATAAAACAACGAGAGTTTAAATTATGGTAGGCTGCGCTCATCACTTATGTTTGCAGCCAAATACTGACCAAGGGATTAACTTGCTATCTTGCTAGCCATAGCCATAACAGCATAAGTGATAAGATTAAACACATGTGTCTATTAATGGAATGTTTTCTTGGGAATCAAAAAATATTTTATCCAATGTTTTTAGCATTGGAAGATTTTGTACCCATAATTGGGGGAAAAGTGGGGGGGGGGCACGTGCCCCCTGTGCCCCCCCCCCTGGCTCCGCCGCCCCTGAAGTCGCCAGTATGTGAGTGGACTGATATCACTGGGAACGCACGGTTCCTGCAGATATTTCGTAATCACTGTCAGTTGTGAGGATCGGTGTAGTTGGCACTTCATCCATGAAACTGAAGAGGGCGCGCTCATATTGATCCCTATGTTTCAGCTGAAACAAAAATAATTAACATTAAGATACATCATTATGTATACTTTGCCTACATACTAATAGCAGGGATTAAAACAATCAAGCCAGCTAGGTTGTAAATCACACACAATGACATAATCAGGATTATGAAGTAAAACAGGCCACCTGCCTAAGGCTGCCTTTGTTACACAGTGGTGCAAGATCGGTGGAGAAAACGGTGGAGAAAACGGTGTAGATGATCCAATATGGCGGAGGATGTATGTTTTGATGAGTATGTGGGTTGTAAATCGTGGTATTAGTGGTATATTTCGGACAGTATAGTAACCGCACATTTCCGCAACTTTACTGGTTATAAATTGGCTGTTAGGGGGATGCAAAATAATTGACGTTTTTCTTCACTGTTAATGTTAGAAACAGGTTCGAATCCAACATTCATAAAATTGCTAAAATTTGAGGTGGAAGTAAATTGTTATTTTACCGTATTATTTGGTCAGGATGTTGTTAATAGGCATGAAACTTCACCGGAATGTATATTTGATGGTTCTAGATACACAGGAGTAAGTTACTTCGCATGGGCGCCTTCCAAATCGGTTGAATTTACATCAATACAAACAACCATTTTTGGCGGTGCAGATGAATATTTATGACGGTGCAGAATGTTGCCTGGTTACTGCGAATAACAATTAGTAATGATGGTGCAGATGAAATACACGATGGTGGTGTAGATGATATTTAGACATGGTGGTGTTGGGGAAATCGTGATATACTAATACAAATGGCCATAATCGAAAGCTGTCATCTTCATCCAGTTCACAAGACACAGCAGATGTGCTAGATGTATCTGCGATCCGGCTATTATAATGTATGTGCATGCATGGATGTCGTGTCTTATCAGAATCCTACACCCCAGTAGCTATTCCCGCCTGTCTAATATAAATGACATGATGTCACTTGCCTAATAATGTCAATTAATTTCGAGAACACGAAAATTCCCCTTTCTTCCATATTCTGGTGAATACATTGAGAGAGAAATTTGTTCACTGGGGTGGATACCAGTGTATCATGTTTCCGAAAACCATACAACCCTTAATATTTGTTTGACGACTGCTACGTTAGTATTGGAATAGGTTCGAAATTAAAATAGTTGAAAAAGCAGAAAACAAAATTATATAATTGCCTCATAATAAGTAATATTTGACCCCGACATTGAGATAATCTACAGGGGAATGCGTGGTACATATAGGTAGATATATTTCATGAAAAATGACCGGTGACGCTCGATTAGATATGCATAACAAACAACTCCAAACAACACAGGGATGTGTGTCTTAATGTAAATATAAACTCCGCATTAAGATATTTTGGTCCCAAATTATAATGTTCCATGATAATGTATGTTTGGTGAATCAACTGAAGCTCTAGTCGATTGTCACAAAGTCATGACATTCTTCGTTAAAATGATGCCATAGCTACAATTAATATACATACAATATAATTTACTCCATTGCAAGGATCATCAATTCGATTTAGAAGAGCGCACACATCTTAAACGAAAGCTTAAAAGTGGGAAAGTGTCACAGCCAGAGGAACCATGCAGCGAGAAACCCATTTCCTGTGAGAGAATTTCACCGGGTTCATGCAGGAATAAAACATATTTGCAGATATCAGGCGGGGATTAAGCTTTCAGAATATATAAAGAATAAACACACGATATGTATAATATCTGTTGCCCTTCCTGTTTACCCCCACTCGTCGGAAAGAATGGTTACTCTGCAATTCGTGAATTCTTATAAGGCTTATTTCGTTCCCCGCAGGGCATGATATATTTTCCAATGTATATTGACATATACAATAAGCCCCTTGGCACTGATTCGCTGCCATATTGGATCCATCCAGCCCCGTTCCGTTTAGTGCTACGTACAATGTCAAAGTTCTAGAATAGCATTCCATATATGGAATTCATGAACATTCAGAAGCTCCATAAAGTTCTTATATTTTTCATATATGGAGCTTCTGTTAAGTTCTGAATGTTCATGAATTCCATATATGGAATGCTACTCCAGAACTTTGACCCGAATCACTAAAACAATAGAACGGATTGATGGTCTCGACTCAGTGACAAGCCTTATATAATTACAGGTTATGGTATTTTTGTGACAACTTCCCTTTTTTTGAATAAAGACCATTCAAAGTATAAACAAAGTAGACCCTGCCTCTTTATTCTGTAACGCATAACATATATACATAACATATATATATTTATTTACTCTCAAAAAGATCAATTCCAATCTTCAAAACATAATAACAACATAAATGTTTGTGGTTTTTTCATGCATATAATACTGTGTCTATAAATGTCCGTTGTCAGTAAGTGACACATGCCAACGTGTGTAGACAGGGCTGTGCGCCAGATATACTATCCCGCAGCTGCGGCATCGACGAAGAACATCCTTGTCGTGTACAGCTTTCATGTGATTTCTTAAGGTATCCTTCCTGGCAAATACAGAACCGCATTTATCACAATGTGTACCACTTTCTAATTTGGTGACTTTCTATATGGTGATTCAAAGTGTACATGCGAGAAACAAATTTGGGCCATTTGTCGCATTAAAATTTAGATCCACCACCGTGCTTTACACGATGTGCAAATGTTTCTCAATAAACGTTTGACCTCCATCACCACACGGGAGTGGTTGTGAATTTGTGTCTGTATACTCATGCTTTTTCATGCTGAAGGAATTTGCACAATATGCACAAACATGTCTGAATCGCTTGTCTGAGTCCGATTGACCACTCGTTATCTGAGACGTTGAGCCTGATTCTTCGTTGAAGGATTCTTCCATTGCTTCAACTCTGAAATAAAATAAACAATCACAAGTGAGGTTATGGAGAGCAAAGTTCATATATGTATACAGGGACGTGGCGAAAGAGATACGGTACCAAATGACTCTTAATACACATAATTTCTTATATTTGTCATCTCGATTAAGTAGGCATAATAATGGCTATTATAGTTATAAAATTCCACTATAGAAGCAATGCATGGTCTTCATGACCTTCATCCACGATGACCGGACCCCGATACAATCCAATTGATCATATTTAGACCCTTTAATGTTTTAATTTTTTTAAATTCATTAGGATTCATCAAGTACGTTAATCCAGAAGGTAAAATGAAGGTACATGGTTTCATTAAAAAGACTCTTCCGAGCATAAATGCAAATTGATGGTATATTTTTGCTCTGTGTGCTAGACAATATAATTATGGTATCAACGTCGTTTGCGATGTCATTTATGCAGAGGCCAATGTAGGTGCCAGACTCAGAGGCCGAAATTGCCGTACAAAATAGCCTATATATATATACCGTGTGCCTATAATGCCTGACATTGATAATTAGGTCTACGCCCGAAATGACATCACAAACGACGTTGATTGCTTATAATTACATCCAGGTTTTTGAATTATTTAGAAAATACTCTACACCATCATAAATATTGTACTCTACACCATCACCATTATTGTGTAAAACTGTCTGCATCTGCACCGCCATTTTGACTATTTGGAAAATAATTTCAGTTTTCCCAATTTAATTAGTCCTAAGTGTGATGTTAAGTATAAATTCCATTACTCGTGTAACTTCATATCCTCTAGCAAACACATCCGTTAGGGTTACATCTGTATCCCGTCAGGTTCACAATTTATGCACAAAAATGCACGAATCTCGCCACCTCAAAAAGTAAACAAAAAAATTCACCACATGTTGACCTTTCTAGCACACTTAAAATACTTAATATTAATTGAACAACATGCTGAATATATTCCACACACAATTCGACTGCCCGTGCAACTTTGTTGTAGTGAAATGAATTACTTAAATGAGAGAAAACATTCATTGAGTTGAACCACGTACCTTACGCTAAATTTGTCCGTCGCCATCTTGAAACTCTCCACCGTTTTCTCCGCCGATCTTGCACCACTGTGTGTTAGGGGATTAACACATTGATAAAATACTGCAGTGGAGTCATATAATTAGGACAGCAAGACAGATTAAGCGCACAAAACTGACCAGATATGGAGGTGAATACAGTTAAGCTCAAAACAAATAGACTAAATGATTTTTTGTTATGAAGACAAAATGCATTTATTATTAATGTTATAAAACAATTATTGTTTTAAAATGAATGTATTACTTTTAAAGATATATTCCCGGAATGTTCAGAAACAACAATAATGTTTATGAAAAAAAATATTATTTTTTTAATTCAATACATGTACTTGTATTAATTATGTACATATTGTCATGATGATATACACATTATTGTAGGTGTATTAAAACATATACATATAATAATAACAATAACATATATAAATAATATAAAATAAAATTCAACATGACTTACCTTTAGATGTGTGATGAAATTTGAAGTTGCTTTTGCTAACCCGAAATCAGTGTTGGACAATGTTTACATGTAGCTTTGAATTTGTCAGAAATATCATTGGGCAAGGTAAAATGTTGCCTAATGAATAGAAGAAAAATATGAGGATAATGACCCCATGTGTATAACACTAGTCAAGTAAATGCTGATGTGTTAACTTGTTATATTGGTCTGTATTTTTGGAATGTAATTGAAATGTAATTGAAATTACACCCCTTTTCTCAATGTAATTAATTACATTCAATTACATGTAATTGAAAAAACATTCAATTACAAATTACATCCAATTACTTGGGAATATGTAATTAATTACAATTACAAATTACAATTACCCCAACCCTGATTTTAACACAATTGAACCAAAATTGTCACTTAGCTAAAAATGGCTGTTAAAATGGCGGTCAAAATATGGACAATTATTGTAAATATGGCCCCAGTGTGCCATACAATCGCTTGTAAAAATAAAAGTTGTGGTTGATGTATAACATTAGCTATTATGTCGTATATATACATTGAATACTAACATTTATGATGCATCTTGGTTAAGTGTTACGATTACATTACCAACAATATTGGAATTTTTCTCAAAATTCTCACTTATCAGGCTTGGACTATTTGGAACTATCTTTGGTATTTATTGATTCGATCAACCTTAAATGCATCACATTGAGGTGTTTTAGAAGAAAGAAAATACTCGAGATGGCTTGCAAAATGTCCACAAAAGTTTATAGAAAAGTTGATATTTTCACATATATACCGAACATTATTCTCTGCCCTTCTAGTAGAGGCTCTTATGTACTCCCGTGTGCACTTTGTGAAGAAATATAGCGACTATGCCAGTGACTTTGCTTGATATCTCAGACACCAGAAAACAAATGTTAGACACCTTGGGGTCGTGAGTGGGTGGATTTATGACGTCATCAAGATGGCCGCCATATACAATTTCACAGTATGCACTGAGTCAGTTTGATTAATATCTACTTGTGAATTTATTATAGAAATTTGATTATCTCACCATTGACGTGAAACTAATACACCATACTTCCATTTGACAGAAAAAGTGGTCACCATAAACCAAGATGGCGGCCAAAATGGCGACCGAAATTCGGCAAATTGATGATTTTTCACACTTTCCTCTTGAATCATTAACAGATGTTTGAAATTTGTAACAAATAAAGACCTAAGTTTGAATAAATTCTAGTATCCAACCATTTCTACAATATAATATGTCATATTTCGGATCTCATTCCTGCCAGCTATCTTTAAAATGTGAATTCAAAAATGTGCTATGAAAGTTAACCAAAATTCAATTATGTGATTCTAGCCAAGAGTTGAACAGAAAATAACTGAATTTGATGAAGATAATGTAAAAATATTTTAAATATGTGAATTGCCATATAGTTACACTGAAAATAGTTCATTTTCGATTAAGATGGCGGCCAAGATGGCTGCCAAAATGGAGAAATCACCAAAATATGTCCAATTTTGTATTGATATCACTCATGTGTTGGGGAAAAGTAAATATATGTGAATATGTGCTACTTTTTCGCGGAAATCCATGGACTTATGGAATAATTTGTAAATTTGATGAACCATATAGCTGCTTATACCCGAGAATTCAACAGAATTATACCACGAAACTTAAGTCAAATCATCTTCATGGCAGCCACACAAAATTGCAGAATGGGCACTGAGTGAGGAAGACAATTTAACACAGAAAATGAAAAATATTTCTACGGCAATGATAAAATTGCACCAAGCTTCCTTTTGAAAAAACAAGACTGATAAAAAAAAACCAGATGGCTGTCAAAATGGCGACCGAAATATAGAAATGTGTTGAATTGTTACACATGCCCCTTACATCATTTTCGGTTATTTGTAAACTGTGACGAGTAGGACTTGTCTTTGTTTTTATCAGTTATGACACCAAGTACTTTGGAAAACATATTATGCTGTAATTTGTGTCTAATTGTTGTCCATACTCCGAAAAATGCAAATTAAATAATGCGCTATGTAATTTCACAAATAAACTTGCTTCTCGAGGTTCTAGATTAACATTGGACAGAAATGGCATAATAAAATAAACAAAAGTGTACACAGTTTTATATATCGTTAGTGTCATTCAATTACACTCGACATTGATCTATTTGACCCAATATGGTCGCCAGAATGGCCGCAAAACTCACAGTTATAAAATGTGACAAATGTTTATATTCTCAAACGGCATTTAGCAAAGGAGGTGGATATTTTCGCCCAATCTAAATTAGATACTATCATGTTAAGGTATATTGTGACTATGTTTGACCAAACATAGTTTGTTTATAATCGAGAATATATCAGAATGGACTCTTAGAAAACTAACTAGAAATTGCCCAATATAACTTAAACGATCCTGCCCGTTTCCTGGGAAGGAAGTCAAACCGGATATGTGCTGACTGTATCATTATAAGAGCATAACGATTACTCGAACTCAAAAGAATCCCCGCAGTCATAAAACAGACAGAAATCCAACTTTATGGCTATATTATTTCGTTTGGGGCAGATCTGCTTTATTCGTTGCCTATTCTTGATCAATTGTTGACCACGTTGATTTCGCCAGGCCACAGAAATGTAGAAGATTCAGGAACAATATCACACTTTGACTTCGTCGAAGTCGCATTGCTATCATACTGCCACCGGGAAATATAATTGCTGAACTTAGAAATACATAGGCATTACATGTTAGTGCAAACATTATTTCGTATCTAATTATGAAACAGTTTTGTCTACAAAGATACAATAAGGGGAGATTGCATTGTTCAGTTTCTTGTTTTGGCATATCTGTGTTTCATCACCCGAAATTCGTTTGAATAGTTGAGACATTGTCACACTTCTCAAGGCTTGAGTCAGCACATGTACCACTCTTGTTACTTCGTCCAATTGATGGTCACATTGATGGTAGTCTATCTACAACCAACTCACCCCAGCAACTGCAGTTGAATTACAAACTCATCTCGCAAGCTAACATAGCTCACCACAAAACTCTCCGACTGCATATCAGAGACTCCATATAGAATGTTTGCTTCGGTTGTGGAATGGAGAGTTCATAATACTGATTTAATAAATAAATTTAAATACGGCCGCTGACCTCATAGCAGATACATTGCATATTCACTTCGATGTAGTCTAACAGAACTGTGCACATAACCGAGTTAATGCTTGTCAGTTTATTTTAGAATATGTCAAAACATCAGTATCGGGCAAATATAGCCTAAGGTTTGTCATTCTCCATGTCGAGTCCAGCAAGTGACAATAAGGGCTCCTCAACTTCTTCCTGGTTGTCACGAAAAAATATCGTGAAATCAAAATGACTATGCCTAGTGCCTGGATATTTAGTGATGAAATACCTCATCGAAACACCAGAAGCTCATCCATGCCATATTATGGTGCATCGAAGTAATGAATACAGTGACGGGTCATCAAGATCATTTAATGGAACGTTTATTAAGATTTCTTGCAAAACGTCCACATGGGGACATTCGTTAGCATTATACATCAACTGTTAGTTCACAGAAAGTAAACATCTTCGAATCTCAGAAACCCCGAAATCTCGAACGAAATCCTTTAATTGTCCATCGAACAAATGTAGTGTATAGAATTTGCTGGCAAATCGTACAACCATAATAGTCGGATCCACAAGTAGGCCAATTACAAGCTTGAAATATAGATACTGCGCAAAAGTTGGAAGTAATAGATAACAATTTTATGCTTGAATTGAGAGAATATTGTGGATTGTTAGCTATTTGAAGAGTCCATAACTGAAATTGACTTCAACTATTGCTCAGGAAGGTATAAGATTTCAACGTTTAACGACCGGAGTTTTCTGCAGACCTGATTGCATTGTAGTGGGATATCAAATGTTCCTGTATAAAACATCTGGAAAGAATACTACAAACTTTCCACCCAATAATAATACATGTACCTCAACATTTCGGTGAGTTGAATTACCTCCACAGCCAAGTCGAACTGTGCATTGGTGCGAGAAATTATTATCAATTTTATCTGTAACATTGCCGATAACCGATACAATTACAGAAATGCAGGCATTTAAAGAAAATTTGTTTCTTGTATGACATTTTGATGAGACCGCATAACGCAAGCATGAAAGAACTTCGATAACACATGTGACAAATATGACATGGTGTATCTAATATAAACTTGATGAGTGCATACGTTCTGCACAGGAAGATGGGGATCATACACGGAACGAACTTGCATTATATGCGGTGTCCAGAAAACTATCTCCGTGGAACTCAAATACACATGTATACCAATTGAACTCATTATATGAGGCTATCTTCCGATCCTAGCTCGATCAAAATCAGCCACTCTTTCGCAAATCTTGAGGGTGGAGTCAGTGAGTTGATCTATGAGCTGTCCTGAGCTCCACAACAGTTTCTGTTTTGGTACGAACCTGAACATAATTTATCTCTAGTCGCTATAGATCGCACGTAATAAGCAGAGGTCTGGTAGAAATCCGCCAATGCGATTCTTTTTCGCAGAAGACACATAGAGCTCACATTTGAATGCATTGTGTGATGTCCATTCAATTAATTTCCGCGAGCAGCTGAATTTCGGTAGAATTGACTTAGTATGATGGCATTACATGAGCAATACAGGAGTCAAGTGAAAAATTATTATACAAACCCCATAAGGGGGCGATATCAAGGGGAAGTAATTAAAGTATTGCTCAATACCGACAGCCTTATTGTCGAGTCACCCAATCAGGACATTTCCGATGTACATGTATTGATGGATGTAATCAGCATATATTCAGATTTTGACATTGAGATGAATTTATCTACTTTTCATGGTTTCTGTTTCCATTCTCATGAAATCTCGGATATAAGCAGCTACTGTTCGCAAAATATTCATATTGTATCAGATTGTATCAGCATTCCTGGCACTTTTGTCAACAGGGGAACAAATGTGTTTCACACTTATGTAATTTATGCACATGTCACTTTAAATAAATGATCAAACAACAAGTAGTCACTGAAACCCACACTAGGAGCGTTATCAATGAAAACTAGCAAATTTGGATGATTTCTCCATTTTGGTAACCATATGAGTCAACATCCTGAATTTAGATTCATATGGATAATAATATGTTAATCTAACATATCATGGTTGTTGAATGATTAGATATTATAATTTATTCAAAATAAGGTTGCTAGTAGCCACCGATTTCAAACCATTGTGAATAATTTAAGAGCCGAGTGTGAACAATCATCAATTATTAGAATTTCGGCCGCCGTTTTGGGAGCCATCTTGTATTTTGAGGTCCAAATTGCACCGTCAAGAGGAAGTGTGATCCAATGGTATTATTGGTCGCGAAATATAATCATTTCACTATCTAAATTTTCCTCCCAGACTCAATGCCAACTCTGAAATTGTTCATGGTTGGCATTTTGATGATTTCATCTCATTTTCGTCGTTTCATTCTCTCGAATTCTTGAGTATAAACAGCCATTGTTCACAAACCATTCATATTGTTTCATATCTCTATGTTATTACGCCAACAAATATATTCACCTATATTCACTAAATCGCACATTAGGAGTGATATCAAAGAAAATTTGACAAATTTTAGTGATTTATCAAATTTGGCAACCATTTTGGTCGCCATCTTGAATACAGTTGCACTTATTTGATTGTAATTATATGGAAATCTATATGTTTAAACCTGTTGCAAATGTTTGTCATTAAATTAAGCTATTTTCTGGCTAACACTTGGCTCGAATTACAAAATTGATATTTGGTCAAATTTCATAGGATATTTATGAATTCACATTTTGACGACTTTTTGTAGGAATAAGACCCAAAGTATGACATATTATCATGTTCAAATGGTTAGGTATTCAAATGTATTTAAAATTAAGTTGCTATTAGCCACCGATTTCAACAAACAACCGTGAATGTTTTAAGAGACATGTGTGAACATTCATCATTTTCCCGAACTTCGGTCGCCATTTTGGCGGCCATCTTGGTTAAATGTGGTAAATTTTTCTGTGAAAGTGAAGCCTGTTATCATAGTATCACAACAGTAGAGAAATATTATATTTACTATCATAAATTCACCACTAGCTATTAATCAAACTGATTCAGTGCTTACTCTGAAATTTTGGATGGCGGCCATCTCGATGACGTCATAAATCCACCCAGTCGCGACCCCCAGGTGTCTAAGATTTGTTTTCTGGTGCCCGAGATATCAAGCAACATCATGAGCATAGTGGCTATATTTCTTCACAAAATGCACACGGGAGCCAACAAATGGACATAAGAGCCTCTACTATTCTGTAAAAGTAGCAAATTGTGATCCACTTGGTTATTAAACATGCTACTTAATCAATTGACAACTAAATGTTCTATTCCGGTTGTCCCTGTGCATTATGGGGCATGCTAAATCCATTTTAAACGATGCAGAATGTAATTTTTCCGAAAACTTCTTATGGGATTCTGGCCATGTTTTTGAACGGAAATGAGTAGAGCTCTGAAAATGAACTGAGAGTGGCATAATTATATGCCTAATCTGGCCCAGTAACATGTGTAACCATTATATGGGTGTTATATGGGTGTTAGGCCAGGTAGCCGAAGACCTTTTAGAAAGTCAAACAAGGAGATTAGTGAAAAGCTGCTTAAAAACTCTTTCACTGCCGATCGCGACTACAGTCGAATTACCCATACACTGTTGATAGCGACCTGAGTCGAAACGGGTACATGCTGCCAACAGGACGGGTACATGTGGTGTAGATATGGCCGTCCAGTGAATATGAGTGCCAGTGGTGGGCACGTGCATGCCATACTTATACGTTCCAGACTATATAACATCAGGAAACATGTGAGATAGTGCAGATAAGAGGCAATCTCTTTATATAGGACTATGTAACGCGAACCGTAATATAAGGGCACTTTGTGATGTCATGGTCACGTGATCTTTTCATAGGTCACGTGTGTGTCTATATCTATCACATTTTAATCAATAATATAAAATGAAACGCAAATACAGCAACCTACCCAGAATATGTTGATTACAAGATTATAACATAATGAAGTCGGAAAATCCCCAAAATATACGGTTATACTGGTGTTATATGTATATCCAAGATGGCCGTGTGGGGTGGTCAATGCGACTGCAACATATTAATATGTCTATATAGTCCAACAACACAAGGCAAAGACATTTACGATATATTGAACCATCAATGCATTACCCACACCTATACATGTATGTGAACACAAAGATAAGTTCATGGTAGTCACCACATTCACGTGACCTATTCAAATATGGGTATATAGCACATTTTGGCCGGGTATGGATCCATCTCTTAAAGATGACAACTAATGATAATGAACGTAAAGTGAGAAATAAATGTAGAAAATGACAAATTTCTCCATCGATAGCACCCATATATATCCATGTACGCATGAATATGCACCAAACACAGCCA
This sequence comes from Siphonodentalium dalli, assembly GCA_032622095.1. Classification (NCBI taxonomy): domain Eukaryota; kingdom Metazoa; phylum Mollusca; class Scaphopoda; order Gadilida; family Siphonodentaliidae; genus Siphonodentalium; species Siphonodentalium dalli. The sequence continues at coordinate 164,877,985 of CP136064.1, forward strand.
TTAGTGTGTAAACCAAGCTGGCCGCCAATGTCACGTAGCCGCTGTGGTGGTGTTGGCATGAGTGGCTACGAACTTGCGATGCCGCTCGCTTTATACACGCACACCTCACCCATGACCATATACACCCACCTAGGTTACCCGTACACTTCAGGCATGACTACATGTCCATGGGTCACCATGCATCTACACCTATGACATAAAGTCACATCCTGTATACATATTCACCATATGCATGACCAAACAGTCACACATGTACGCCTATTCGTCTATTATACAACCATGATCACAAGGGCACTTCATATAAACCCACACGCCCGCCAATAACAATTCAGCTATAATCAAGGTATGCATATACACCTCAACAATCATGACCACACTTTCATTCCATGTACACCTATATACATTACACATAAGCACACAGCCACTCCCTGTTTATTCATACACCCACACATGATCAAACAGCCAACATGTGCATACATATACACCCATCAATGGCAATGGTCATACAAGGTGCACATGCATATACCACACATGGCCATACAGTATATATATACATAAAAAACACACAGCTTACAATGTAGCTACTATCATTATACCCATACACCACCTCAATGACCATACAGCCAATCGCCGTATAGCTATTCAACTCATACAAGACCGTACATTCAGTCCTTTCATACATATTCATCACACCATGGACATACCACCGTGACCATATTGCCACTCGTTTCATTCATGACCATACAATAACTCCATATATAACTATTCACGTCACCTATGACCACACTTTCACTACCTGACTGCCATTTTGACACACACATAGGCATATATTAATTTGATTTTGATGATAATCGGCGAGAGTAGCCACTTCAGATGGTACCAATCAGTTCCGATAAGACGTTCTGTCCATTTCCATTCAAAAATATGGCCAGAATTCCAAAAGTCGTTTTTGGCAAAGTTCCATTTTGCATAATTTAAAATGAATTTGTCATGGCAAGTCATCTTGAGAAATTGTGTCTAAAACACATAAGTGTGACGCATTTAAGACAGATTAAAACAAACAAATATCTTTGATAACAAGATATTATACATTTTACTTAAAAAAATGGTCCAAATCTGAAAATTAAATGTTTGATGATTTTGATGTCAAGTTTGTGACAGAAAAATCCAATATGTATGGTAATGTCAGTGGTTACAATAGCAACACTTAATCAATGTGCATCAGAAATGTTAGAATTTAATCTATATAAGACAGAATAGTCAATGTATTCATCAACCACAAATTGTAAGCGATTAAATGTCATGCTAGGGCAATATTTACCATTTCCAGAATTTGGCCGCCGATTTGGCAGTCATTTTTTAGACAAAGTGACAATTTTTTTTCGATTGAGTTGAAATATTCATTAGCAATGGTATGGCTCACTTACTGTGCACAGTTCTGTCCATTTCTTCTTAAAATATGACTAGAAAATCCTAACGGTGATTTTTGTTGAACTTTCATACCAAGTTCTGTAAAAATCGAATTATTGATGGATTGGAAGGGACTGGGATCCCACGAATGGCACATTTCATTGCTTCTATGGTCACTTGAGATGAAAGTACATTTCCGAACCAGTTCCATACATCAGAAACTAAAATATAGAATATATTGGTGAAAAACGCCAAATTGTCCTCTTTTAGCTGCCATTTTGACGTCCATCTTGGACTGGGAGTTCCAATTTTACCATAACTATGTGACATTATATCTAGCACGGTCAAACTTACTGTATGCCTAATTTAAATCGCATATTCCATGGTAAGAGTATTTGCGACATTTAATAAATTATATATTTCACGAAACGCTCTTTAAATTCGGGAAATTCCTTAAAAGAGTGGTTTAAAGTGAAATTTCAGCGTGACTCCATACCTAATTAGCAATTATTATGTGAATATGTACATATGTGCAACATTTCATGCTTTAATCATAAAGCGAACAATTGTGTTACTTATCGATCTATTGCACTATTTAGCCAATATCGGAATTTGAAGGGTTAATAAAAAACCTGCGGTGGATGACACAGCAAATAAACGTTCGCAATCTATACTTATTATGTATCCCACTACCATAAGGCATCATATTATGTTGACATGGTCCCGTGTGCTTGTCCGCGCTATCCTGTTGTCTTATGGATCATAACGTCATTTAAGGGGTTAATGAAGCCGGCCGTGAACGAGATGGCGAGTCAATCTTCACAGTATACCTTTAGTAAGTTCCTCGCTACCATTTGTCATCAAGATATAATGTGATCGGGTCTCTGGGTCTGCCTTGACTCTCCCGGGTTCTTTTAGTCAATATCGGCATTTAAAGGGTTAATAAACACGCCGGTGGATGACACAGCAAATCCATTTTCACAACCTATAATGCTTATTTTGTATCCTACTACCATAAGTCATCATATTATACTGCCCACGGGTTCGTGGGGCTGCCCGGCTTGCCCGGGCAGCAATTAGTCACACCGTAGACTTACTGTAATAGTGGATTGAATTGATTGGGTTTGGGTTTTAGTCCTAATGTATTCTGTTATATTAAACATACTTGGCCCATTCGAACTTTTTCTACGTAATTTGGAAGGAGGTATAAGATACACGTTGACAAAATATACGAAAACTCGATATAACGGCTTCATGTGCTTTGAAAAAAGACGTACCATGCATGGTCACAACCATTTATCGCACATAATTAAAACAAACGCTCTTTATTTCTACCACGCATATAAGGAATAGACTAACGCAAAACGCTCTTCTCTGTTCCATGCTGTGCGTGTGGCTGTTTTTTTTTGTTTGGGTCCCAATTTCCCAAACATCGTGTCCAAAGTTGTATTTTTTATGACTAACTAAAGTATTTATAGACCTATTTCAATACCGGTAACAATTAAAAAGCACATATTATTAGGTGTATTGTGATTAATTTGGAGCATGAGCCTCCTAATCACAACTTATGAGTGTTACGGTTCTATTTCAAGGTAATCACGTCTGTGACAGTTCTTTACATGATATTTATTCGAACGATTTCTGACCTTTGGGATCATATAGTTGTGTGTAACAAACGTTTAAACCCCGATAATGGTTGTAGCGGATGTTATCTCCATAATCATACAAGTATATTAAGAAATAAGAGTATAGCTATCTAGTATAACATAAGATTAAATGACATTACCTTCACATCGAGTGGCAGATACAACATATTGAAAGTCATGTGGGTATAGGATAATCACAGTGGATCAACGGACACGAACCAAAACCGGAAGTCGTAGATTTCGAGGTGGAGAAATATCTGTCGACAAATATTTGTTGACATTTGTTTACGTTTTTTTTGGGAAAATAAACGCTTGTATACCATATCTGACCAACTGAAGGTGAGTGAATATTTCTTCGCTAATGTTCGGACACCGACGATCAATTTAAGTCAGTTGTCATTGTTCGATCGCGGAAAAAATGTCATTTAATCATCGCCGCGAGACGATTTCTTCCCCAAAATATCCCAGAAAATCATACTTTTCACATTCATCGCAGACAGCTGTCGCAACAACCTATATACCGGTCGAAAGGCCTGTTTTCCCCCCACAAACGCATATTTTGAGTATTTTCACGGACTGTCTCAAAATTCCAAATTTCATCTTTTGATGCAGGTACCCACCTCGAAAATACTGTCCGGTTAGTCCTGTACACCCCCGAATTTAGTTGCAATCCACCAGACCCGGCGGACAGTTTTTGTTGTTCAATCAAGAGTCGAAATGGATTAGTTGGTTGGCTGCCTTTCGTTAACAGTGGCACGTTTTTTGGGCAACTGCTTTTCTGTTGCAACTATAGTATACTGATCAAGTTTGGTTACCGAATACAGTTTGCAATTTGTTCTCATATATTCGTTCAGATCGTGTAAGGTCATTAACCAAAGAATCATTTATGGAAATATTGTTAGAACAAGAATATTACAATGCCCTCCATGACCAAGACCGTAGCAACAGGATTGTTTTGATGGTGGGAGGTGTAGATGTATTTTCCAGTAGTTTGATATTTCAGCCAGTATATATATATATATATAGCGTGAAATTTGATACTTAAAAAACAATTAAAATTCGATTAATTTCAGAAAAAACAAATCGGGACCCATGGCTGTTCTTTTTCATTATGGCCACTTTCGGGACCCACCACCCGAGTTTTGATTACGATTGTATAAAGTTTTAACTACATTTTTCGGGTATATATACACCCCTTTATTTTTATGTTTTAAACTACATGCACCCACCCATATTTCGGAGAATTTTCGCTAATATTACATATTATAGCATAGCCATCAAATATGCAGATGTTTATTTCCATTTCTATGAGAGGCCAAATTCACATTTCATAATTAATTGCAGTTAAGCAATAGCACTTAAGGTTAATTATTTGCGATTAAGCGCAATTCATGGTTATACTGTATGTAACTATATGTACCCCTGGTGAATAAATAGGTGTATCTATAACTAAACCTGAACTCATATTGACATATCACCTCCTTGTTTTCATTGCTTTGGATAGTTGGGATTTTGAACTAGCCTAAATTCTTTATCAAAATGGATGACTCGCGACAGTATTACCTTCTGTTTTAGTCGAGTCGAGGAACCAACCCATCAAAGCCCAAGTGTGATCAGATATCGATTATTGAAGTTTGTTATTTCAATTGATTGCTGCCCAGAAACACGCCGTGAAAAGGGTGGTTTCGGTCAAAATTGCGGATGAAGATGGATAACTCTAAAACAAGTGGTAATACGGTAAAATTTCGTGATACTTTAGTAATTATACGACCATATTTTGTTGAACAAAATGTTTATAAATCACACGTTAATCGATTCTGATAACTAAAGCTTATTTCAGGTGGGGGCTGGAATAAACTCCAGACACAGTGTGGAAAAAAACTGTTTTCTTCGGTTTGGGTATCCCCCCCCCCCCCAAAAAACAGCAAAAACTGCAGTGTTTTTTCCACTGACCATTTGCCCCCCCCCCCCCCCCCAAGAAAAATCAAATCTACCCCAGCCGGACAACAACTCGGGTTGACCGGAAACCGAAAAAAACACCGGAGCATACAATTCACGAGAAGGTGCTTGGTAACTTAGTTTAGATTATTATGACTAAAATGGTCATTGTCTACCAGTAGAACGCAGATTTGTACCTCGTGATGTCATGACATGTACACACATGTATATTGGTGATCGCAACGCTTTGTATGCACTTTAAAAAATGACAACTAGTCATTACCTCGACTTTGAAAAAGATGCAAATGAGATGAGTGAGATACCAGCATATAACTGTCTTCTGATACCATTGGAGGAGAAATTGTTTAATACATGGGATAGTTCTGCAGTAAAAATTTGCCAGATAAGCGATCGCAGGGTAGAATTCTGCATTCGACTGGTAGACACTGACATAGTCGGCATTATTAAGAGGGTTAATGGGGTCAATATCACATGTAAAGAAAGACAGTGGTTATCCCAAATTGTTTTAGGTGGATTGTACTACTCATGTATATATGATTTGGATATTAAGGTTAATCCATATTCTATAAAATGAGAGAAAATTAAAGTTGTTAGTTAATACATATTTGGAAAAAAATTACATGCAAATTTTTCCGACAACCCCCCCCCCCCTCTAAATGAATAAGGAAAAAAAATTACGCGTAAATTTTTGACGCCTATGTACCCCCCCCCCCCCCCCCCACCCCCGGTACGTTGGGTCCCGCAGTTTTTTTTTTCCGGCCCCCCCTGCTTATTTTGAAGAAATATTGTTGTTGTTGTTGTTGTATCTTTATAATATGGGTCTTTCTGATCGGATTGAGGACCTTTTGTTTAAATTAGCCAAATGCAGATACACCCGGTCATGCTATAATAGTTAGGTTTTATGGGTAGTTACACTTACTCTCAAGCAACTCATAGCGCTTAATCGCAATTAATTGCACTTAAGCGCAATTCATTTCAAGTATGCGCAATGCCATATGTGTGCTTCGGCGCGATATGTGGTATATGCGCTTAAGCGCAATTCATTATTAAATGTGAATTTGACCTCCCATACAGTTAATTTTTTGTCTATATATATATGAACGAGTATGGTCTGTCTGCATGTCTTCTGTTCGCTTAAATTTGAATATATACGCGACCATTTGCGTTAAAAACTTCCCAACCAAATTATCCAGTGTGTGAATCAATGTGGAAACAATTAATTATGGCGCGATTTGAATACAACAGGACAAAAATCACGTGCCTATATATTTACAAAAATCAACTTGCATCTGGTTCCACATTCAGTTGTACGCTATAGATTGGAATTTTACCCGTATATACATGTAGGAAACACAACACTTCTACATTAATGGACAGCCAAGGTGGGATTAAGAATACAACAACTCGAAAGAACACTGGAGTTTTCCAGATGATGTTTCTATTCTCTATATCAACCGAGAGTACCTACCAATATTTCGTATAGTATTGCATAGTATAGTATTGTATAGTATTTTATTATAAATAATTTTTATATTTTTTATTTTCAATAATTTTATTTTCAAACATTCATTCGGGTGTTGTAAAATCCCATCGTCGATTGCCTCAGCGAAGCCGCAAGCCTTTGCCTCACAGTGGTTTCATATATGAAGGCAGGCATGCGATCCTCTCGTCAATGGCACCTGGAATTATAAAATAATATCGCTTAGTGGACTTGAACTTAAGCTAATATTAGTAACAGATATAGCTGTACACCCCTCCGACTGTATGTTTTAGTCCCCTCCTCATTATTGTTTTAACCATTGCTGAATATTGAAAACAATAATGTCATATAACTCCACACAAAAAGGTCTGACATATTTCATAATCATATATGTTCGTATGTTCTCATGGTACTAAATATATATATGCCAAGGCAAAAAAATGTCATATAACTCCACACAAAAAGGTCTGACATATTTCATAATCATATATGTTCGTATGTTCTCATGGTACTAAATATATATATGCCAAGGCAAAAAAAAACAAATGACCGCAAAACTTAGGAATAAAAACTCGGAAAATTGCATCCACGAAAGGACGAACAAGCCACTTCCTGATGTATAACCCCACAAGTTGTGGGCCACAACTCGTTGCGAGTGTATAATCAAATATAAAGGGTAAAAAATCGGCACACCGCTGCATTTTTCTGAAAAAAGTTGGATGTAAATAAAAAATTTTATGTCGGCCTTCCGAGAGTGATGACAAGTCAGAGTTAACAATATGACATACATCAAAAGTTATATGTATACCAAACATGTACTTCGTAGTTGGATTTCAGTTACAGTTCAGTTATATATATAAGTCACTGCCTGGATGTTATGTTGTACCAGGAGACATATGCAACAATATGAACACCCAGAACCATTGTGGCCACGCAAAAGTCAAATGAAACGCCCATTATCTGCGGCAAAATTGCTTTTTCGACCAGAAATTGAAGATGGCAGACCTCAGCAAAATCACGACTAAGCGGACAGATTTTTTACAACTAATGATTAAATTTTTCGGGACTAACCGGACAGTATTTTCGAGGTGGGTATCTACATCAAAAGATGAAATTTGGAATTTTGAGACAGTCCGTGAAAATACTCAAAATATGCATTTGTGGGCGGAAAACAGGCCTTTCGATCGGTGTATAGGTTGTTGCGACAGCTGTCTGCGATGAATGTGAAAAGTATGATTTTCTGGGATATTTTGGGAAAGAAATCGTCTCGCGGCGATGATTAAATGACATTTTTTCCGCGATCGAACAATGGCAACTCACTTAAATTGATCGTCGGTGTCCGAACATTAGCGAAGAAATATTCACTCACCTTCAGTTGGTCAGATATGGTATCCAAGCGTTTATTTTCCCAAAAAACCGTCAAAAAATGTCAACAAATATTTGTCGACAGATATTTCTCCACCTCGAAATCTACGACTTCCGGTTTTGGTTCGTGTCCGTTGATCCACTGTGATAATATACAATTGACCCAATGAATTTAGATATCTACTGTCATGACATTCTGTTAGTTTAAACGGACATGGCTCATTCCAGCTTTCAAATTGTGTCTAAGTGAATGGTTGCAAATACACAAAATGTTGATATATGTATATATGTATACATACGGTATGCTCTGAGAAATACATACTGTGGTCAGAGCCCTTTTCCAGCTATTTACAATTTTTCGCACATAAGTGAAACAAAGGTTCTTTATTTCTACCCTATCAAGAATAGACCAACCACGGAGCGCTCATTTCTGTTCCATGCCGTCAAATGGCTGTATTTGTTTGGAACCCAAACCTCGGGTCAAAGTTGTATTTTTCATGACTCCAATGTGTCTTTCTGTGACATTATTATACTGCTCGTAGAAAGGTATTTCAAGTGTTTATCGAGCTATTTCTATATCGGGAAAACTTAAAAAGCGAATATTATTACGCGTGTATTGGAGCGACTTGACTACATGCTGGTCTGTAGTTGAATGAAAGTTCCTGGTGGGATATGTGTTCAATTCTAGCCAGGGTTGGGGCGATAGCATGCCAATGTAATTGATTACAATTACTTTTGATTTACTTGATTACGATTATTGATTACATATTTTTCAAATGTAATTGGGTACTATTACAATTACTTTAGTAAGAAGTAACTAATTACATTTCGATTACATCTGATTACAATTTTTATTTTCCAACCATTTTGATCCCATAGGAATAAATAAGGAAATAAATCAAATTAAATTATAAAATTTTATTTAATAAAAACATCACTATATAGTATGTAAACAAGGAACCAACTGAACAAATAAAACAAATAAGCACATAAGCTTTTTACATTAATTGATGATGTTTTGTCATGGAGTTGTGCACCAACATATTGGGAATAGACCTGAATATAGACCATGCTTTATGTGTATTTATTTCATTATAAATATAGTTTTGACTTCGCTCGAGCCATCCAAAATATCATCGAGTGAAATGTTAATACGCTCGTATGATGCATTTATATAAATGACCCAAATTGCACAAGTAAGCCCAAAATAGAGTTAAAAAAGAACTTAATTACAAATTATGTATAGCGGTAGGGACATACAACACCCTTTGTGTGACCTAAATATATAAAAGAAAGGAGAAATGGCATGGGTCACCTATATGAACCCCTCTGAATGGACGGCGGCCATTTTCGAATAAGGAATGGAAGTCACGTTGTTCGTATAAGTTTAATGCAAGCTGAAAAATGCGACTATTTGAAAAAAACAGTGGCGGCCATTTTGAATCAGTCCACCATTATGATTGGTTTGTTGGGGAAAAAAATCAGTCTTCGCAGTGCAAATTGACCATTCATGTCAAATTTCATGCTTTGCGTCACGATAAAGTGAACGATTCTGTTACTATACTGTTGACACATTATTAAATATAATATATTATTAACCGAAATTGATCATAGGTAGTGTAAGATCAACATAATGCACATTTCGTTGTGTTTACTTGGTTATTTTCACATATCCTTCCAAATAATAGTCACCGTATTTCCCGAACAGAACCGATTATATTGGGAGAGAACCGACTCGATCGAGAGAGAACCGATCGAGATATCACAATTCGCAGTTTTCGTCGTTGTTATTACACGCACAATAGGATTTTTCATTATGTTTACGTTATTTGGGACCAAAGATTATGAGGGGAATGGAAAACTTAATCGAATTATTTCCTAGATGGCTCAAAAATTGTCAAAAACTCGCAAAAATGTATAATTTGGATCATAAGGAACCGTCACAAATCAGTCAAGAACCATCACAATTCGGCGATAGAACGACTTCCGATGTAACAGTTCCTACACAGTGTTTTTATACGTTTTCCCATTTAATATTATTTGCAGACGTTGTTCGAATTTTAAAAGTTGATAATGAAGTATTATAGAGATGTGGGCAGGACCTGTCCACCCAAGGACCAGTCCGGTCCACTATAACAAGGCGGTCAAAACCGGTCCGGTGCAGTAATATGCGGCCCGGTTCTCGATCATGCCTGGACCGATCCAAAGCAGGTCGGTTCACATTTTTATGAATACATTGCTCAGTCTAGCAATTACAGTGCAACACCACATGAACGGTTACGTAGCGTTTTTCCGAAGACCCATAACTCCGAAGGTCCGATTCTCCGAAGGTCAGATTCTCCGACGCCCCGATTCTCCGAAAGCCCATAACTCCGAAGTCCCGATTCTCCGAAATCCCATAACTCCGAAAGCCCATAACTCCGAAGGCCTATAACTCCGAACGCCCATAACTCCGAAGGTCTATAACTCCGAAGGTCTATAACTCCGAAGGGCCGATTCTCCGAAGGTCCGATTCTCCGAAGGTCCGATTCTCCGAAGATCATGTTTTATCGCTTATTAAATAAGGCACAGTCCAGTGGCGGGGTCAATGTGGCCCTAGGGAAGACCGCCCCCAAAAAACGTGTCAAATGTCATGTAAACGTCAGGAAATCCCTCCTAGGCATTCAAATATTCACAGTGTTCCTGCCCAGGGGAGCCCCCGGACCAACGATTGGGGGCGACCCCTCCCATGTATGCGCTCCCCAAATCAGGCCTTCGTGATATGCTTTCGGCATATCATATGCATGATATATCCCCCACATATCCCCCACATATGCTAATTAATGTGCAACCCTAAATGGGAACTCTGGCTCCGCCACTGGTGTGCACCGGGTATATTATAACGAAACGCTGCAAGAATGTCAGAGTAGCCTAACATGCACATGCAGGGGCGACAGGTTCTTCCCCGTTCACCCCTGTACATTTTACTCTGGCATCTCATGGGCCAACGTAACGTTATAGTATCTGATGTATAGTCAGTGGCGGGCCAGGATTCCCATTTAGGTGGGGGCAGTAGGAAAAGTTTGAATATTTTGATGCCCCATGAACGATTTCCGGGCGTTTACATGACATTGGACATGTTTTGGTAGGGCCCCTTATTGTCTGAAATAGCAAGTAGAGGTTTAATGGGGGCAGTGGGAATTTTGGGACCCCTTGGCTTCGCCACTGGACTGTACACTATTTAGTAAACGATAACACCCCGATAAAACAAAATCTTCGGAGAATCGGACCTTCGGAGAATCGGACCTTCGGAGTTATGTGCCGTCGGAGAATCGGGCCTTCGGAGTTATAGGTCTTCGGAGTTATAGGTCTTCGGAGAATCGGCCCTTCGGAGTTATGGGCTTTCGGAGAATCGGATCTTCGGAGTTATGGACCGTCGGAGAATCGGGTCTTCGGAGTTATGGGCCGTCGGAGAATCGGGTCTTCGGAGTTGTGGACCGTCGGAGAATCGGGTCTTCGGAGTTGTGGGCCTTCGTAGTAATAGGTCTTCGGAAAATCGGTCTGACACCACATGAACAGGGGTATAATTTTAACTAACATTTAACTGACTGTCGACCGACTCAATTAACAGTATCAATGTGAAAAAGAAACACAACTGAACACTAATGTTACACGACTAGTTACTAGACCAGGGGCCTGTTTCATGAAGCAATATCATAAGATTATCTTAAGATGGACTTAATCTAAGATCTAAGGTGGATCTTATGATTTAACTTTTCCGTTTCAAGAACGCATTTCACAAAACAAGATTAAGTCCTACTTAAGTAGTAATTTAAGTTCGCGCGCATTTAGACTGGCTCTCGACAATTTATTGCAGCTATGCACAGAACATGTTGGTTCTGTGTATGTTATATGCCTAGGTACAGTGTCTGGTGACAGATACTAGGGCGTGTCTAAGAATAATTATGATATTTTAATGCAAGGGCGATAATCAGTATAATGACTGGTGCATACTTAACTGCACGAGCGCGCCTTTTAACTGTGTTTTCGCGTCAGACCCCATCAACACATAGCTGCATGCTTCCAATGCCTATTTTATACAAACGTAACGAGCTAAAATATTTTATTTCAGTTATTATAGGGACTTATACATCGTAACTCAGAATGTGAACCTTCACCCATATAACACGCCATTAAGGCGAAGCGAGACATATATTAGTTCCTTTCAATGCTGATATTAGGTTCTAAAACATTATACGCCTTTGAAGCATATATAATACCAGGAAACCGAATATGTCGCCACGACGGCATACACATACAATACACCACAATGGAAGCACTGAGCTAATCGCTCTTTATTGATTGCCAACATTCACGGAATACTAACACAAACGCTCTTTATTTATATTGCTATAAAATGAATAGGACTTCATATCGTGCTCCAAATAGACTTATTGCCAATCTGAGACATACTTGTAGAAGCCATATATAAATGATGTTAATGCCATTTGCTCTGGTTCTGTTGAAAAATGTGCTAAACGCCTGTTATAATTAACAAACTGCGTATGAAATTCGAAAGTACGTTACGTTGAACGACATTCTGCATATATGTTTTAATAAAAACCAAATCAACGACTTCTAATAAAGAGCGTTTATAATGAACAACAAGTGAACAGACGGCCGGTTCACAGGGCCCTGGGGAAAATTACTAAAATACCAAGATAGGCTATACCACTGGTATAGTCTATATTGGTATTTTAGTAATTCCCCCAGGGGTCTGTGGGCCGGTTAACAGTGATATTATATGTTCTTTTGTGGATCCCGGTGTGCCCGCGCTGTCCGTATACTATATACATGCTATATATCTTTGTATTTCATAGTTAATAGATTATGATAGTATACATAATAATAATAAAATAACACATATTATGTATTATTATCTTGCCGATATATATACGGGGTACATATACAATACATTTTACAATCAAATTATAACATAATAATATAGAAAGGCAAGTAAATAATAATAATAATAATAATAATAGCTGACATAAGCATTTATAAAAAAAAATGAGTATAAATCATTCACTATTATCCTCGATGTGAAAATGTTCGGACTAATTGTCTCAACGTGATTATTGTCTACAGTGCGATTGGGTGATTGAATCGCAAATGATGTTCAACTCTGTGTTAATATATTTTTTGTTACAGCAATTAGAAATGTATATATAGTCCTGTCTTGACGGTTTACAGTTAGTAGCGGACACCCCGCCAATCTTGCAACCACTGGCCACGTCACTGCTATAGCTTACCAGTTGGTTATTAATTACTACCATTTCTGAAACAACCCTCCGTGCTAGCAAGGTGTTATTCAGTTAAATGTGTTTATAATAATATATACATGAACTAGATCCCATCCACATTTCGGACCAACTGCGGATCACAACGTAGGTCTTAACTTTAAGATTATCTTATGACACCTCACACCAGTCTTAAAGTTAAGACCAAAGTTAAGACCATCTTAGGTTAAGACTTTGTTCGTGAAACGCACTTATGACTGAAGTTTGAACTTATTACCATCTTAAGTCCCAACTATGTCATAAGTTGCCTTCATGAAACAGGGCCCAGTAGCCTAATGACTATAATGTCACACTTAAAATGTGTTATTGTGTTTGTTTTTTTAATACCAATTTTTTCATATTGGTGCATATTTCTTATCTGTACATGTAGTTATTTACGAATTTAAGTGACAACCTAATAATGAATGTACATATCAAACTATATTGGCTGCATAAGGATGTCACCCCTTTATCGTCACCAATGGTTATGTGGACACCCTAAAGACTTAATTAATAACCATCATATATACCATTTGTCAAATTGCCCGATTATGCTTCCAATGTGTCATGCATTGGAACATATAAGGACCTTAACTTGTCATTGTGTTGTACTTGTTATGACCGAAACATGTACAAATCTATTAAAAATAATTTGGAATTTTGTGGTCGGAGGAAATTGGGAAAAACGTTCATATATCCGATTGGGAATGCCGCCGATATTCGACCCCTCTCGTCAGCCAAACAAATCCTGGATTATGAGCAGTTGACGTAACTTGACATTACACCATTTCACTACTTGTATTAATCAGCAAATCTAGCTGTAAATTTGTGAACGACAATAACAGAACAATTTTGATCAATCAACCCTGTCCGCAAATAAATTTTCATAAAATATAGTCACAACTGCCAACATCGAATAAAAACACATATGACTAATATTATGGCAAACTAAAATACGCCATATATCAGTTTTATGGTGAAAACAATTATAATAGTTGTTGTCAGTGTGGATCTGACCGGACAATTACCATATTTCTTACTTACAAGGGTGATAACGGTTGCTAGGGACATACCCGAAATCGAAGAACGTCATATGACTGCTATTATGGCAATTTTAACAAACTAAACTGCACCATGTATCATTTTGTCGATGAAAACAATTATTGTTCTTTCCACAAAGGCATCGTCAACATATTTTTCTCGGACCATGGCGTAGATATATCATGTATACGGGGCTGGGTCCATGAATGTCCTACGTATAGACCCCTGCTCATTGTTGGGTACAATGTCATGCCATACCATTATCGACCTGTGTCCCGTGACCTACATATATGACCCTCGGTCCATGGCCAACCTGCAGCATGGTGGCATTGGTGCATGTGATATTCAAAGGGACCACCACCCATGATCTTTATATAGGGCATTGGTCCAATATATATGTGTGTAGGTGGATACGTGGCATGACTGTCCGCTGTGTCCATAACCTAAAGTTTATTTGTGCATCATATGAATCCATGATAGACTACAGAGGACAAGGTGCATGATATACATATAGGTAGCTGAGTCCACGGCCTAACTATGGGCACCTGGGCATTTACATGTACACAATGTAACAGCGCCATGCATGGTCACTCTGCAGTCAGAAGCAATTCGGATTAGTTGTTAATATACCTAGTTGCAAGTTGTCATTTAAAATTCGACATTTTCATATAACACACATAATAATTCGATTGTATCTTCATAAGGTTTTTTTTTTTGGACCAAAAATATCCTGAGTTGTAGCTGATTTCGACCAACACTGTTTACGTGTGAAGAAGGGGGGCAAATGTTATGACTAAATTGGGAAGCGACAACCTATACCCTTGAAAATTATCCCCACCCTCGAAGATACATACATGTAACAATTAACTTGTGTTTGACGGACAGGGACCGGGATAAATGGTGGGAAGGTTGTTGGAGAGGGGAGGGGTGGAAGCTCAAAGTATTTTTCAGCAAGGGAGAAGGCTATCCACACGAAGTAACTCTCGCGAACACTCAGAAGTCTACAACGTGAAACCCTGGTCTCCTTTAAACGTATATCTTTTTCCTGAGTTAGAAAGTCGAAGTTGACGCTTCATTGGGGGTTCGGGATCGTCGTCAAAGCATTGACTTTTACAACAAAATTCCAGGAAAGGCCCAAACCGGGCAGTGACGCAATTTGACTTCATTGACTTAAATTTTATTGTACTTGCAATGAACTATGGAAAATCGAAATTGACACTGATGCGCTCCAGAATCCTATCAAAGCAGTGAATTTTCACAAAGTTCCCCGATGGAGGCCGCCCAGGAATTTAGCCTCTATATTGGCACCTTAAACTGATCGTTGTTTTTTTTTTCAATTAGAGACTCGAAACTGAGGACCAGAATCGCTCTCGGTGCACAGAGTATACACACATTTTCCAGGGGGAGCTGGGGGAGGAGCACCGGACCCAATCCGTATGAGGGGGGGGGGGCGCACGCACAACCTCTTACTCTATATACAATACCCACCTTCGGCATCACATTCGTAAGCGTCCGCCCGCTAGCTACGGATTATCCAAACCCAAGCCTTCTACTGATGGTCAATAGCCGATCTCTATTCATCATAATGTCCGCACTTACCCCAAACAACATATATCTATGGTTATAATATGTATCATATAATATGTACATGCACCATTGGGGTAGCATGGCCATCTACTGTCCCGCATGAGGATATAACGTCATTACACTAACGGTGCGTCATTACACTGACAAAATCGTCATTACCCTAACGCTAAGGACTATCATCTGAGTTATCCGAAATATATTACACAATAAATCTCCCATTCCATCGATTTATTCTTCGTGGGTGTTTAATAGAATATGAATCATTATTCCCCATGAAAGTGGTTACGTCGGGGAATATTCAAGAAATGTTCCGAAGAATCGACGAAAAAATTCACATGTTTGTACCTCGAAAATTCGGATGAAGCTTTTATTTTCAGAACCAGAACCTCCCCGGCACTCCGAAAACCATAATAAATAACCATATCGTCGTAACTATACATGTGGTGCCTGCTTGAAATGATGACAAAGTGCGTTAGTGTAATGACGCTTCTGGTTTACACTAACGGTCTAAAACACGCAAAATGAGCAAATAATTTTTACCAACCACATTTCTCGAATAGTTCTGACTAACTTCACATAATGTGCCATATCATACACCACAGAACGAAGTTTGTATTTCTGATGTACCCGGATACTCAAATTGCTCAGTTACCGTAGAATCACACGTTTGCGACCGACCAAGGCGGTCAATCGGCAGCGGTTCGGTCTGCATCCGTATGAAGTATCATATAAATGTATATACCATGTCCTTCGGCCTGACCCAGTTTAATAATTGTTCTGTGTACCCCTGCAATAAGATACCATACATGGACACACCTAACTTGTTTTTTTTCAGATAGTCGACTAACCTATCTTGTCATACAAGCCATTAATACAAACAATTCCTCCCCCTTCAATAAATTAATTGACTTTAACAACCTCTCGTTCATGTTATTTTCAGATATGTATACCAGGTACCCACGAAGAAAACCCGGCGAAGCATGCTGTCTCGTTACTATGGTTCTATTAACGATGTGTACACTTTCTGAAATAACTTCCGCAGCCACGCCCGCACCCACGACAACGGCGGCAGCAGCCACAACGGCCGCAGCAGCCACAACGGCCGCACCCGCCACAACGGCGGCACCCGAAACAACGGCGGCACCAGCCACAACGGCGGCACCAGCCATAACGGCGGCACCCGCAACAACGGCGGCACCAGCAACAACGGCGGCACCAGCAACAACGACCGCACCCGCCACAACGGCCGCACCCGCCACAACGGCGGCACCAGCCACAACGGCCGCACCAACCATAACGGCGGCACCCGCAACAACGGCGGCACCAGCAACAACGGCGGCACCAGCAACAACGGCCGCACCCGCCACAACGGCGGCACCCGCAACAACGGCGGCACCCGCAACAACGGCCGCACCCGCAACAACGGCCGCACCCGCAACAACGGCCGCACCAGCCACAACGGCCGCACCAGCAACAACGGCGGCACCAGCAACAACGGCGGCACCAGCCACAACGGCGGCACCAGCAACAACGGCCGCACCCGCAACAACGGCCGCACCCGCAACAACTGCGGCACCCGCAACAACGGCCGCACCAGCCACAACGGCCGCATCAGCAACAACGGCGGCACCCGCAACAACGGCCGCACCCGCAACAACGGCCACATCAGCCACAACGGCGGCACCAGCAACAGCGACGTCACCCGCAACAACGGCGACACCAGCAACAACGGCCGCACCCGCCACAACGACCGCATCAGCAACAACGGCGGCACCCGCAACAACGGCCGCACTCGCAACAACGGCCGCACCCGCAACAACGGCCACAGCCGCCACAACGGCGGCACCCGCAACAACGGCCGCACCAGCCACAACGGCCGCACCAGCAACAACGGCGTCACCCGCAACAACGGCCGCACCAGCAACAACGGCGGCACCAGTCACAACGGCGGCACCAGCGACAACGGCCGCACCCGCAACAACTGCGGCACCAGCAACAACGGCCGCACCAGCCACAACGGCCGCATCAGCAACAACGGCGGTACCCGCAACAACGGCCACACCCGCAACAACGACCGCACCCGCCACAACGGCGGCACCCGCAACAACGGCCGCACCAGCCACAACGGCCGCACCAGCAACAACGGCGTCACCCGCAACAACGGCGTCACCCGCAACAACGGCAGCACCAGCCACAACGGCGGCACCAGCAACAACGGCCGCACCCGCAACAACGGCCACACCAGCCACAACGGCCGCATCAGCAACAACGGCGGCACCCGCAACAACGGCCGCACCCGCAACAACGACCGCACCAGCCACAACGGCGGCACCCGCAACAACGGCCGCACCAGCCACAACGGCCGCACCAGCAACAACGGCCGCACCAGCAACAACAGCGGCACCCGCAACAACGGCCGCACCCGCCACAACGACCACACCCGCAACGATGGTACCCACGCAAGGGATAACTAAGAAACCGAATGAATGTAAGTATATTTCCACCACCTGCAGGCTTCACAGAACCGCCCGGCAGTCATCAGTTGGTAACTACAGAAACAGCTCAAGTATACATTATGGCAGCTAACAAGGTCTGAATAAAACAATTCCGTCGCTACACACAATAGGAAATACACACAAATAACTAGATTTAGACGATGCGTGCGAAATGCACTCTCACACATAGATAGGCGGGTTTGGCACGGGTTCGAACCCCGACATGGGAGAAAATCTGGACAGACTTTCAAGCTTGATCTGAGTAATTGTTGAGAGAGATCTCAATGTCGCATTTCGATCGATACATGGCCATTTAGATAAGAAATGAGAATTTGAAGCAATGAGCATTCATGCTGACTCCATGCCTCCATAAATATGATGTATATATGGAAATATAACGATTGCATGCTGATAATTAGTATAGTTTCGTACTAATTGTATAGATGTCAATGTACATATATATGGATTGATATTACTGGCCGATACGGCCAGTAATATCAATCCATATATATGTACATTGCCATCTACACACGTACGTCTCGATTCATCTCATTAAATGGCGAAGACAAAGGGCACCCGGTCTAGTTCAACACATCCATATCGTTTTAATCTCCTATTTGTGGCGCGCAAGCTGTAGGTGGTAGTGTAAGTGCAGTTTAATGTTACTCCATATTTATTTAAACAAATTTGTTTATGTATTGCGGCGACTTAACGGGCTTAAATAATTCACTATGGAGTAAAGTGTGAACAATAATCGAGGGCACAATAATCTACACAGTAAAAGAATATGTATGTGTTTTCCATGCCATGACATCGAACACTTTAAAGGTACTCAACCCGATAAAACTCCTCTCAATTACTATTTCAATGGCTTCGGGGGTCAAAAATATTTGATTCGAGTCGAGGAAGTCACCCATCAAAGCTCAGATTTGTTAGATATCGATTTTAGAAATCTATTATTTTTCATTATCGGGAATACTATCTGGCCCAGAACTCAGTCAAAATTGCGTTAAAATTACCACTTGATTTTAGAGTTATTCATCCTTGTCTGTTTGAATAGATTTGGAGTACACATCCAGAGCAGATTACGGCAGTTATTAGTACTCATCTCGAGAACATAACAAATTTGAAAAATCAATATCTAATAACTCTGAGCTTTGTTTGGTGGGTTCCTCGACTCGAATCAAATATTTTTTACCCCCAAAGCCAAAGAAATAGTAATATAGGACCCTCTGATCGGATTGTTGTTGTTGGAATCTGTTGAGATGGGGACCCTCTTTACGGGTTGAGTACCTTTAAGTGTACACAGCCGATCTACTTGCATATTAACTGAAACTATACTGAATGTGCCAGGCCAGGACTTGTTTTAAGTGGTACATTTAAATAAGCTGTTACTGTGTATACGTATCACGTGTGGTATTGAAACCAGCATGTAGGTCTAGACCACAGTGTTCGGGAACATTTTATTTGTGTTCTTATTAAATATTACAAGAACGGTCACAAGTCCCAATTTTGTAAATCACACAAAATATGGGATAATGGCCTCAAAAACATTTTTGTTTTCAAAAATACCAAGCATGTTGACAGTTCTATGTTCCTTCCTTAGCTATTATTCTTCAACACTAACAACAGTGGAATATTATTGTGTAGAAACAACCCGAAAAATTACAACTCAAACTTCCGACAATCAACCCGTTTCTCAATATATCAACCTCGCCGTCAAGATTATGGCAGAGATTGTAACACGAAAACAAATAAAATTCGCGATATAAATGGATATAACATGGAAAACACGACGGATGGATGGAATGATGACCGCCAATAAAATTATTCGGCTGGTACTTCTAGTACAGTTGACTTCATAGGAGGGATAACACATTTTTCTTAATTGCACACAAGCCAAAATGCTTGCCAAAAAAATGCAACCGTTCCCATTTTGAATGTCTATCCCGCACAAAAAATCAAATTGTTGGTAATTATATCATTGACCTAAAATGACATTCAATATCTATCGTGTGGAATTTTTTTATTAGTCGCCAAATAATTTGAAATTATACTACAGTTATTTCAATTAGGCTATACATATACATGGGGAGATCGTATCCGATTATCTCAAATAATATTTATTTCCTTTTTAATTTGTCACACGTTCTTGTCGGCATCGCGAAATTTAAATTTAATTTTAGTTTTCCAACCAATCTCAAGCCGGCTTTAGACAGGCTTCCTCTGTGAGCAGTGAACGTCACGTGATCACAATACACTGGGCGCTGGTACGTTTAGTGGTGGCCGTCAATGTCTAAATATCAATTATAGATGAAAATCAAACGACAATTTTGTTTTTTAAAATCAGTTTCATGAGTATACACCTCGTCGATCTAAGGGTAGTATCGACCATCGATTGGTTATCGATTATAATTTAATCACACCTCAGCTATGACGGGATGAGGCCCCAATTGTTGATGATACATTTTAGTTTAAAATAATGATATTAGTAAGGTCGTTATGCGGTTTGATCCGGAATAAATTGCTAAAGAAGCCGCTTTGTTCTCAAAATGCGCGGACTGGTTTGCTGAACAACATATACAAAAACCGCTTTTTGGGAAAATTCTCAATTCAACATGGCATTCACAATGGCAGTTGGCATCTGGAAATGCTGAATTTCTGTGGTATGTGTACCAATTAAATTGAAATAAATTGAAATATACACTAGCATAGTCGTAAACCATATATAGAATGTCTGTCCCGAAATGGGCGCCAAAATGGACAAAATCGAATGAAATTTACATTTTGTGCAAAATTGATTAGCCAGTCCTATAAGAGTGAACAAACACTCGAAGTGCACGAGGAAGAATGATTGCATAATATAAGATAAACTGTTGATAAGAGGTGTACGAATTCGCTCTAATGTATCTCACGAGATCAAGCGAAAGCATGGTCTCATACAGCGGTTAAATCTGGAACTTTGGGCGCTTGGAAACGGGATAATAACGCAATATATGTACGGTTTGCCTTGCATCGTGTGATATGTGTAATTAAACAGTTAAAGGTACTCAATCCGATCAGAGGGTCCTATATTACTATTTCTTTGGCTTTGTGTGTAAAAAATAATTGATTCGAGTCGAGGAACCTACCAATCAACGCTCAGGGTGATCAGATATCGATATTTTAAGTTTCGTTATTTCTATTCTTTCTGTCCCAGAACACAGTCAAAATTGCGTTATTATTACCACTTGATTTTAGATTTATCCATCCTTGTCTGTGTGAATAGTGTTTTGGTGTACACATCTCGAGCAGATTACGATGTTAAGGGCAATTATTAGTACTCATCTCGAGAAAATAACAAATTTCAAAAATCAATATCTAATAACTCTGAGCTTTGTTTGATGTGTTCATCGACTCGAATCAAATATTGTTTACCCCCAAAGCCAAAGAAATAGTAATATAGGACCCTATGATCGGATTGTTGTTGTTGGAATCTGTTGAGATGGGGACCCTCTGATCGGATTGAGTACCTTTAAATGGGATTTAGTATGAATGTATTGATTCTGTGAGCTTTTCTAGAAGCAGAGATATATGTAAATAGAGCAGTTTCACGAGTGTGGCCAATCATAATTTATTTGGACACCTACAACACCAAACCTTTAAAAATTCACTGCTGTAGTACAGTTTGAGAGATATTCATAGAGTACTGGGTAATATTTATAGATCCTATTGACCGTGTCTGAAAATAGTGGTCATAATTGCCTCCGATCAAGCGACGAAACACGAATATTTCGCTTGTATCACAAGATTGCATGTTGGTATTAGTCCAGGAGATATTGGTCGACCTCTGCACCCCCCCCAGGACTCAACTTCACCCGACTAAATTTCTTCCTTAAGGTCTCCTCTAATTTTTTTCACTTGTTAACAAGAAAAAAAAGTGGCCGCAGAGACTCCAGACAAGATGGCGTCCATCATGGCGGCCATTTTCTTTTAATGCACCAGGTCTCTTTGATCGCCATTATAGTAAAGATGATAGCACATGTGGTGTTTTTTTCCGCTCGATTCGTTATGCTAATATACAACCCTTACAAATTAGCCAAAAATTCGACACCAGAATCCAATATGGCGGCCAAGATGGCCGCCGAAATGTGAAAATATGCTATTTTAATGACATGTTACCACCTTTCGTTTGTCTCTGTGGGAAAATGTTAGAATTTTTGCGTCATGTTATACATGTATCATATAGAGGAGTCATTGGCGAACACACGGGGACCATAATATGCATTCATTGCGGGATATTTTTGCCCGATATCACGTTTTCCCAAATGCCGGTATCATAGGTCAAAGCCGAATCTCCGTTAATAACGCGATGTTATGTTTCGAATCAATCAATGTTATTGCTATTATAGCAACACACATGCATATATATTTGCAGGAGATACTCGAGATAGGATTCCTCTTATACCTGAGTTGAGGAATATTTACCCAAATCCAAGATGGCGGCCAAAATGGCCACCAGAAATAAAAAATGGCCGAAAATCGCCGATTTTAACATCAATGAGCATTATTGTCATGACAACTCCACACCTGCTTACTATTGTAAGTTGGGATCACTTAGGCGAAGAACTTTCCTTGTACCATATCCAAACAAAAGTCCCCCAAATCCAAAATGGCGCCCACAATGGCGGACAGATTTTGAAAAATCACCGAAATTCCCTCATATTCACATCATTGGGCTTTATTGTCGAGACAACTCCATCCGCGCGTACAGTTGAGTTGGAAATACTGAGGTGAAGTAATTACCTTACATCTCATGCAAGAAATGGTTTTCCAAATTGAAGATGGCGGCCAAAATGGCGACCGAAATTTGAAAACAAGTCTACATTCCGTTACTTTCTTACGATGGGCGTTATTGTTTCGCGATTTCTATCGAGCATTACATGTTGATATGGAATAGTGATATGAAGTATTCATTAGGGTTTGGCAATTGATACTCACAGCCAAGATCGCTGCTAAATTGGCGGCTAGAAATTGAAAAGAAATCGATATTTTCACATAATAATTTCAACTTTTTGTCATAATATCGGTATGTATGGTCGAAACTGTACATAAACCATCTGCTAGTTCAACTTAAAGGTATAAAAACGCATAACATAGCTCGTATCCTTCTGGAAAGATGAAAAACCACCATTAATATCGCGATGTGGCATTTCGAAATCCAGTCTCCACTTAGCACCGATAATGGCCGTAAGCGAGGTGCGCCGAATAGTTATATCAGAACAATTACCTGATAACAAATTCTGATTTGCCACGTCACGTCCATAATTATCTGGACCAGCTTCCATTTCTTTGTCTGATAAATATAGGTCGCTCACACCGACAAATTATTCACCACTTCCTGGGAGTAGGGTCCCTCTAATCATAACGTTTCAAACAATTCATTTTCCGGTGTCTAGCTTACGATTTTAAATATTTGCTAAATATGATATTTGTGCGTCATCTTGAACTAGGAAGGTACATGGCCGATGAGTATACAAGCTTACAGAAGGTCATCTCTATGTATGTGTCTCATACCCCATGGGATAACGACGTGTACACCTGGCGAACCAGTTAGCTAGTCACTTCTCGATAGATGGTTTATCAACTCACAAACTCAGCGAACGCATTGGCATATGTGGACAACTTCGACAGTGTTTCGAAGGTTGCTAGCTGTCTCATTCCCTTGGACAGATGTCTATCTGCTAAGGAGAAGACCCTAGTGTACAGACTACCCACACTTCTTGACCATTATCCGAAGCAAACTGTGTGACGCCCCGCAGTTGTCTCGTCGAATATCTCCCAGCAGAGAAGAACAATGCTCGCGGTGCTAGTTTGTGGACATGCGCCATGATACTGGGAATGAAATGGGCCACTGTATACACCACCCCTACACCTGGTGCATGTTTAAGATATCGAATGGCATGCGTGTTGGTTTTATATGGTGTGGTAAGATTGTATTTCCACATCCGTTTCGAAGCCTTTCTGATTCAACTACGTACACTTTTGCCTGGATAATACTATGCTAGCCTCCCTCAAAACAGTCGGATGGACTAAAGGATAATGTCTTAAAAGCATGAATGTATGCGTGTTTTGTTATCCTCTCTCGGGGTTAGGGTCAGTGTGTGGGCGATATTATTCAAGAAAATGTCAGGAACTGTGGTGCATTTATTTCACTATGTATTTAAAGAACAATATACAGTCTCGATGGCAATGGCTGTGGACGTTGGGGAACGCGACCGTTATGATCATATAGCTTTATATATATATAACTTTAGAATATAGTAGTTAATGTCTCATGCAGGAAAATGGTCGCATTGGTGATGTTACCAAGAAATCACTTGGTGTACCAACGTTTGTTGAACTGAATGCAAGAGCTCATCAATGTAACATTCCTCTGGATGTTCTTCGCGTTGAACATTTAACCCTTTTGTTGGTGGCATTTGTACATTCTTGAACCATACCACCCAGCGTGAGCATGACATATCAACCAACTATCAAAGGTATCGCCTTTAAGACTACACCCCAGTCTTGGTGGGGCTTATACAGCAGTAGCCAATGGCATACTCATGGTCCAGTTGTTTAAGAACGGCTTCCAAACGGATGGGAACATACACTCTTAGCATACAAGGAAGGCAAAGCCACACATGAGATCCTGTCGGAATCTAAATCATAACAAAATGAGGGGCGGTGCAGTCATGGTCCAATTTAATTTCCACTGTCATGACACATACCCACAAACTAGCACCGTGTGTATTGTTATCATCTGCTTGGATCTGTTCGGTGAAACGATTGCTGGACGCCAACAAGCTTGTTCTTATGATCATGTTCAAGGAGTTTGGGTATATTATGCATTATGGTCTTCTACGGATACGCCTAAGCAGAAATACATCCGTCAAATGTCGGGCTTTCAACATTCGAAGCCATATACAGAAGTTGTCCGGGTACGTCAGTGCATTAGATGAGTATGTGAATTGATAAACCATATATTGAGAAGTGGCTGTTTGGGAAGATCACCAGATGTACACGTTGTTATCCCCATTAGGTCACCAAAGCTGACAATACGCAGATAGATAGGTCCTTCTGAAAGCTAGTATACGCATCGACCGAATACCTTTATAGTGTATCGCACAAGATGACGCATATACCCCATATGTAGCATCTGAATTATACCATAAGCTATACCACGAATGAAGCTCGATAAGAATTCCAAGTTTTCGAAACAAACACGTGAGCTGGACACCGGCATATGTATTGTTTGAAACATTCCGATTAGTGGCACACTCCTACAAAGAAGAGTAGTGAACTGTTATTGTGAGTGAGATAGATTAATCTGACGAAGAGATGGAAACGAGTCTAGATAATACTGAATGTGGCAATTCAGAATAAGCTCAGGTACTGTTGTTTTGATTCTTGGAAGTCATAATATGACTATTCGGCGCACCTATATACGGTTACGGCCAGTATGAGCCCTTAGTGGAGAATGGATTTTGAAATGCCACATTGCGATTGTGGGTTTTCATCCTTCCAAAAGGCTACGACTTACATTGGAACTAATAGATGGCTCATATTATGTACCGTTTCGTTTATACAAATCAAAATTATGATAAAAAGTTGAAATTAGTATGTGATAATATCGGCTTCTTTTCAATTTCTGCCTGTCAGTTTGGCCGCCATATTGACTGTGAGTATCACTTGCCAAACCCTAATGAATAATTCATACATATCAACATGTAATGGTGGGTAGAAATCGCGAAACAATAACGCCCATCCTAAGAAAGTAAAGGAATGTAGGCGTGTTTTCAAATTTCGGTCGCAATTTTGGCCGCCATCTTCGATTTGGAAAACCATTTCTTGCCTGAGATGTAAGGTAATTACTTCACCTCAGTATTTCCAACTCAACTGTACGCATGGATGGAGTTGTCTCCACAATAATGCCCAATGATGTGAATATGAGGGAATTTCGGTGATTTTTCAAAATCTGTCCGCCATTGTGGGCGCCATTTTGGATTTGGGGGACTTTTGTTTGAATATGGTACAAGGAAAGTTCTTCGCCTAAGTGTTCCCAACTTACAATAGTAAGCAGGTGTGGAGTTGTCATGACAATAATGCTCACTGATGTTAAAATCAGCGATTTTCGGCGATTTTTTATTTCTGGTGGGCATTTTGGCCGCCATCTTGGATTTGGGTAAATATTCCTCAACTCAGGTATAAGAGGAATCCTAGCTCGAGTATATCCTGCAAATATATATGCATGAGTGTTGTTATAATAGCAATAACATTCATTGATTCGAAACATAACATCGCGTTATTAACGGAGATTCGGCTTTGACCTATGATACCGGCATTTGGGAAAACGTGATATCGGACAAAAATATCCCGCAATGAATGCATATTATGGATCCCGTGTGTTCGCCAATGACTCCTCTATATGATAAATGTATAACATGACGCAAAAATTATAACATTTTCCCACAGAGACAAACGAAAGGTGGTAACATGTCATAAAAATAGCATATTTTCACATTTCGGCGGCCATCTTGGCCGCCATATTGGATTCTGGTGTCGGATTTTTAGCTAATTTGTAAGGGTTGTATATTAGCATAACGAATCGAGCGGAAAAAAAGACCACATGTGCCATCATCTTTACTATAATGGCGATCAAAGAGACCTGGTGCATTAAAAGAAAATGGCCGCCATGATGGACGCCATCTTGTCTGGAGTCTCTGCGGCCACTTTTTTTTCTTGTTAACAAGTGAAAAAAATTAGAGGAGACCTTAAGGAAGAAAAATAGTCGGGTGAAGTTGAGTCCTGGGGGGGGTGCAGAGGTCGACCAATATCTCCTGGACTATATACTATGAACGTAATTTATCAAGACACAACGGAGTGCCATAAAGTATCTTCGATAAATTCTAAACTTGACCAAAATTGCACTTAATAACATAACCGCGTTTACCCCTTCGTGTTAATGTTACACATGTCTGCTGCTCACAAAACCACACAGGGCAACACTGGTGCGTGTTCAACGCTGAAATAACAGTAATTTGAAGGATTAGTTGTTTTAACGGGAGTCTGAGGCGGTGCATTCATGAAACCAGTATTATTATATATTGTATATATGCCTAATAATATGATCTTGAGGGCGTTAGCATTTCTGACTATGCATATATGGTTTCCTTGTTAACAGATGTTGTGATGAAGTTAGAATTCCAATGTGTTACGGACGGAACCTTCACAGCATTGACTAAGGAATGCAAAGAATGGGACAAATGTGAGGCTATTCAAAAGCTGGTTAAAGAGGTGAGCTATATTGTTATTGTAAAAACAACTTTACTGCTGCCATCGTGAGTCAGAGTTCAATATTTGGTGTCGATTATGTCGTGTACAGATGTGTTTCTATTGAAAAGCACGTAGTGTCGGTTTTGCAAAATTGCTGTACCGATATGTCTATCCAAGACAATAAACCAATACTAGCAACATAAGCTATAAATGTTGAATGAACCCAGCGATGAACATATTAGTTTCACGATGTAGTTTATTTCCGAGAGAACAATAGCTATAAAGATGCATGGTCCGATTCGACACCAAATTGGTGAAAACATTTCCCAAAGCTTACCAAGGAAAAGATTAGGTACCCAATCCGATTCGATGATCCGCGTATCATCAGATCCCAACAACAGCAGCAACAACAACAACATCATTTTTTTAAATGCCCCTTCCATTTTTCAAAATCGAGTAATTGCCCAAAACTAATGCTAACTGCTGTCAACTATAGTATAAATTCCCCAAAACCTGTTATTTATCAACATTTTGTTCAGCGGAATTTTGCCGCTTTTTCAAATATCTGACACAAAAAAGCCACTTAATTTTAGAGTTATCCATCTTCATCCGCAATTAGGTCCGAGACGGTCTTCTCGTCGACTGTTTACTGGGCCACTTAATATTAGATTTTTTAAATCGACATCTGATCACAATGAGCTTTTATGTGTGGGTAACGTTCCTCGACTCGAAAAAACGCTACAATAGTCACACATAACCATTATTTAAATCTAATAACATTTTGAAGTTGCAGGGTGAGTTTATGAAGCGGATAAGTATATTTAAGAACAAATTTACCAAATCTATTATTGACAATTCGAATATTAAGTGCAAAAACAAGTTTTGTCCAGATTGTACTAAAATGATAAAATTAACTCTAACGTTTGGAACCGAACTTCTTAAAAGGAAAGAAATTGTTACTATCAGACGACCTTCCCTCATTTGTGAAATGAATTTAAAAAAAATGATTTTCAAAAAAAATTCCTGATGGATATATGTGTATATGTATGTATGTACGCGCTTATGTGTATTTTTTTCAATCTTCTCTTCTGTTTTGTTGAGTGCCTATATATTCAGTGCAAATATTAACTTATCAGTGCAAACTGATGCAGAACATTGTCTAGTCTAAACACTTTTTAATAGCATGCATTGGAGAAGTATTCAGGGTATATACAATCCAATGTTTGCTATTTGTAACTTGATATCTAGGCCTTGCACGTATCTCTGAGCTTAACCACTATATTTAAAGATCACAATTTATCTATCTAATTGCATACGACGTACACACACACACAGCCTTGAGCATGACGTATATTATATCATCTCAATTGCAAAAGATGGTTTAAACCCCACCCAGTATGTTAATTTTATGTCAATTTTGTGTAAATTTGTATATTTCCATATTTTTTCTCTCCATATATTCCATTCCCAAATGGTGGCGACAGGAAGACGACCATATGGTCATGCCACCAGCATTATGACATTATTTTGTTTATTACTTAATTTGATTTGTATTTAACATTTGTATGATAATATGCCATAAATATATATTTACTTACTTCGCATTAGTTTGTTTCGCTGCAATGGGCGACTATATAACCGATTTCCATAGAATGGCAAAAGACAATAACTTTCTTTTTATAATGGAAAGATATGCACTTTGGCACCGTAAATATCATATATGACAAGATCCGGTCATTTCTTGAAAAGCGACAGTTTATCAATTGCATAAAACTTATATGAACAACTTATGATTGAGTACAGAACATAAATTTTGACTGAGTCGGGTTTGATATTACTGTTTCGTGTATGTGTATTATGTTATACAAGTATATTTGCAAATGCCCATTGAGGTGATATTGCAATAAATGCTTGTATTTGTTTTACTCTTTTTATAAGAGATGATAATTGGAATGTTAGCCTTGCTGAGAAAAATTGAAAATTATAAAAACAAATGTTAAAACTTCCTCTTTTGAAGGTCGATGTCTGGCCATCAAATTCTCCATCCAATTCTCCTGGGCCCGATGTAAATATTTTCTGGACTTACAAATGGTGGTACATTGTGTCAAATCTGAAAGGTCATTGCCGAATGTTGCATAGCCGTACGGGCGTCTGAATTTTTGTTGGGGGGGGGGGGGGCTGAGACTTTTTGCCCGAATTTGTTTACATGATATATTAATGGTTGTAACTCAGCTTTTTTGTAGAATATACCTGGTATATAAATGCCCTAAAATATCTTCAATTTGGCCGATAACTTCCCGAATGTTTATCTTTCACAATGTTTGTTTAGAGGGGCTGCAGCCCTCCCAGCCCCGTGGC
The DNA here is from genome assembly GCA_032622095.1 of Siphonodentalium dalli. NCBI lineage: Eukaryota > Metazoa > Mollusca > Scaphopoda > Gadilida > Siphonodentaliidae > Siphonodentalium > Siphonodentalium dalli. The sequence goes on from CP136064.1 coordinate 164,907,941, forward strand.
CCGAACGGCTATGGCATGTTGGAATAGTTAACATAATGTTTTGTAAGATTCCAAAATCAAGCACCCATGCTCTGGTTACACATATACGAAATTTGTCATCATTTAATTATTAACGCCACCGGTGTAATATGTTTTTGAATATATAATATCAGCTGATCCACTGGGCGATTGCATTATGGGTAATTAGGTATTCTCGTACCTGACTCAATCGTACCGATAGAGTCACGTACAGGCTGAAATTGTAAACTTAACGCCACCGGTGTAATATGTTCTTGAAAATATAATAATGAAACCTGGTCCAATGGGAGATTGGATTATGGGTAATTAGGTAGTCTCGTTTAGTTTAGTAGAAAGGAAATTGTATTCAATTAACCGATAGCCTGAAAATAATGTATAACCCATTGGGGGCACCTGGGGTAGTTAAGTGAATTATGGGTAACTTTTTATTTTCTGGTCATCAAGTCAAAATTGTATCGTATACACAATGTGTTTGTACCGATGCGTGTATCGTGACTCGACTCGTTTTCGTGGTCATATAGGCCCTATATAACCTATGATCACGAAAACTAGCAGAGTCGCGAAATCTGATAGAATTCCAGGAATCGTACATTCACTTTCAATAGTATAGATTCTCTAAATCTGCCGCGGAATTGCCAAAATTGTACTTTCATTTTCAATAGGATTCTCCGAATTTTCACTTTCACTTTTCATTTTGACCACGCAAAGCGACCTTAGTTGACACAGATATATGACACACTGGCTGAGTCCATGACACATAGTTTATATAGCATTGCTTCTTTCATTTAATTAAAGCTCACCTCGTTAAAACGCATGTCAATCGTATTTGTTTACAAATTGCATTGGGTGCGACGATTTGCAGTAGGTCCCTATTTGCGGAGATCACTTTGCAGAAGTACCCGAATTCTCGGAGATCCCTAAAATGGGCGATATATGTAGATTTTAATGAGGGAACGGGTGCGTATATGTCAATTGATACGTATTTTAAACAAATAACGACACGATCATCATAATAGAGGTCTGTTCTATCAATTATATATGCGCCGAGTTCACATGGTGCAAATCAAACGGCGACAATTAAACATTCTCGTGTGCCAGAAGGACTCCTTAAAGTTGTGAATAAGATGAAGAATATTTATTAGATGTTATTTAACAAGTCAATCAAATAATATTATTCATTAGTTAGCGCCTATATTAGCGCTAACTAATGAATAATAATATTATTTGATTGACTTGATAAATATTTTCGTGTGCCAGAAGGACTCCTTAAAGTTGTGAATAAGATGAAGAATATTTATTAGATGTTATTTAACAAGTCAAATAATATTATTTGATTGACTTGTTAAATAACATATAATAAATATTCTTCATCTTATTCACAACTAACTAATGAATAATATTATTTGATTGACTTGTTAAATAACATCAAATAAATATTCTTCATCTTATTCATAACTTTAAGGAGTCCTTCTGACGAGAATATTATAGTCAATACAAGGTTAAATCGCGCCTTTCGCCGGAAAGCAGATGGGAACAGCCCGGACGAAGTCGGGCCCACCAGCCAGTGTAATAAAAAGCGAGACTGAGACAGCTTGAAGAATGTATGTATAATACGAGAAACGGAAAACGTGGTATATGGAAGTATCTAAATTTCCAACGTGGAATTTGAAAGCTAATTTATATTATAATTATATTATAATTTATATTTATGGCTAATAATATGATCTTGATGGCGTTACCATTTCTGACTATGGTTTTCTTGTAATAAGGTAAATTATAACTGGGAAATTTGATGTTGAAATGAACAATACTGCCAACACGAGGGCTTAGTCTTAAGGTGGAGGTCAAGTGACCAATTTTGAATAGGGAGTTCAATGCAAATCGCAGCAAAAGTTACATAATTGCAAATATTTATGGGTGTAACTTTGTGCGGTATTGCAAACAATACATACATGTATTTACCTGGCGGGTCGGCTTGGAATTTGTTCCATTAGAAAGTTGGTGTATTTATTTTTGATTTTAGAGTGATTTTTCAAAACTAGGTCAAGTATATTGTAATTTTTAAAAAAAATTCAAAAAACAAATTAATAACAAAAATTGGCAATTCACCAAGGCCATCCGCCAGATAAATGCTGTGTCTGTTTAACTCTTTCACCACCGAATATATGAGGGTAAAATTCAATGAATGTATATTCACATGAGGGTCATAGATGACCTTCGGGTGCCGAACTTCCTTGACAACGGTTGCTAGGGAAACACCCGTCATTGAAAAACACTAGATTTTGATCAATTTTCTACTGAATGGCACTCATACAATGCTGGCTATTTTTTTTCTTGTGCACACACTGGTGATCACCCTATGGTCAAATTTGAAGAAGTGATTTCACCTTGGTTAAAATATCAGGCAAATGTTGAAATGGGGACGGGAAAGTTCTGTCAATCACAATCCAAAATCGATCCAAAAACGAAAATAGGCAATGCAAAAATAAATCACCCAGTGATCACATTCAGTGACTGATAAATAATTGACTATATTGACCACAACTCACTCTAATCGACCTAATTGTATCTCACAATCAAAACAAATGAACTTCACACACTAGAAGTCCTTTTATTGACGAACTTAGAACACAAACGTCCTCAAAACGAAATCAATTCGAAACTGAATTCACTCCCTTTGTGCTATCTATTTATAAGTTTGGGAATTCCAGTATAGGCCTAATGAGTGTTTCTGCTTCAGTATTGCGTTCGTGTTCAGGGGTATTAGGCCTAATTGTCCGCGTACAACTATAACACCTTAGACAACATTCTTGCCAAATATATGAGATTTTATTTAAACTATACTGCCGGACATAATGTCAGGCTAAAAATGAAAATGTCGGGCATTTGGTGATATGTATCGGAAAATGTCCGTGTCCGACCGACCGCTTAAATTCAGGCAAGCTTCCAATGTATATATAATATATATATACAATGCAGATATAATATTTTAGTTTTCTATGGCATGGACACATAGCAGTGACACATAGAGGGATCCCCAGAGGGACCTATATGAATTGTGGGAGCTATTTCATTATTTAGCTGTGACACAGTTCGTTTAAAAAACGGATAAACATGACGTCGTGCCCGCTATAGCGACCAGCGGGTTGAACGAGTTAATGATATGGCTCCTTTAGTTCCCAGACAACTGCTTCATGTATAACTTTTGCTGCGGAGATTTCCCCATTCAAAATTGATCACTTGACCTACCCCCTAATTTGTTTTCTCATTTTATGTAGTCATTTTATGCTGTATCAACAGGGGTCACAACATGCCTTTGATCATTTCCACTAAATCAAACTCAACATGGACACTAAATATCAAGATAGATGTAATTTTCATTCCCAGTGTTTCTTTTGTTTCAGTGGGAAAACGCATTCAGGAGAAAAAACAACCCAGGCTTCCAGAGCGTTATACTAATCAGCGTTACGTAAGTCTGCAAAGTGAAAATATGTCCTCTTATTGTATTACTCAAACGATTCCTGTAATGTCTGCTCAGCCGTTTGTGTGCATGTACAGTAATGCCCAAAGTAATTGACCATTTAACCACAGCAGAATTATGTGTGCAGAATTATGTGTGCATGTACAGTAATGCCCAAAGTAATTGACAACTTAACCCATAATTCTGCTGCATGTGGTTAAGTAGTCAACAGCCAGTTTCCATCTTCCAATATGCTTAATATAAAGGCCAACGAAGTGGGTTCATGCGAAAAGTCTGTAAAACTATGGAAGACCAAATTCACATTTAATAATTAATTGTGCTTAAGCGCAATCAATTGCGCTTAAGCCCAATTAATTGCGCTTAAGTGCAAATAATTACGCTTTAATAAACTCAATCAATTGCGATTAAACGCAATAATTGCGCTTAAGCGCAATTAATTGCGCTTAAGCGCAATTCATGGTTATATGTAACAAAACACACCTGGTGAATAAATAGGTTTCTCCATAACTTAGCATTAACTCCTATTGACATGTCACCTCTTGGTTTCATTGGTTTGGATGGGTAGGGAGCTAGCCCAACTTATTTATCAAAATGGCTGACTCGCAATAGTATCACCTTCTGTTTTAGTTGGAGCGACTCGTGATAGCATTATATTATCTTCGGTATATATTAGTTGGGGCTACTTGCAATAGCATTACTTTCTGTATTAGTCGGGGCGACATTGATTTTCTTCAATTTTCGAGTATACAGGCACACCATATGAGGGAAGCAAGCCCTCGGTGACACCACATTCACACTATATGATCATGGAAATACTATAGATTTGTGCAAGAGATGCTGATTTAATAAGAAAACTAGAGCTCCAGGACTGAGACACCAAAGCTCCAGTAATTACACACCATTTTTTGGACAGGGATGCTGATAATATGAAAATAGGGTTTTTTCCCCCTGATTTAAGTCAATAAGTAAACCATACAGTAATGCTCTAATTAATCGACTCCTTAACCACAGCATAATTAGGGATAACTTTTCAGGATTTAGTCGGAAATATGGCTTGTTGCCATTCACCGGAAAGCTCTCGAGAGCTTTTCGATGAATGGCAACAAGCCATATTTCCGACTAAATCCTGAAAAGTTACCCATAATTCTGCTGTGGTTAAGAAGTCGATTAATTAGAGCATTACTGTATGAGGTAAGAAAGCCCTCATGCAGTGAGACCGCATGCATGTATAGGATATTACCATAGTAAAGGCTAAAATCTGTGCAAAAATACATTAAAAACATCATACAAAAATTACTAGAGTTCCGGGAAGGCGACATCAATTCTTTGAATAGAGGGATGCTGATAATATGTAATTAGGGATTCTCCTTGTTGAACACATACTCACAGTTGACTGTTGAGTACAGGCCAAAATTAGCCCAATGCTCATCTTGTGTTGCTAGGTGATACACCAGGTCATGCTAATAGTTTATGGGTAGGTTAGATAGTAGTCACAATTACGCTTAAGCGCAATTGATTGCGCTTAAGCGCAATTAATTGCGCTTAAGCGCAATTAATTGCGCTTAAGCATAATTAATTACGCTTAAGCGTAAATGCCATATTTGCGCTTAAGCACAATATGTGGTATTTGCGCTTAAGCACAATTCATTATTAAATGTGAATTTGGCCTCCCATATAAAACAACTATATCATGAAAAAATAGATTAGCCTTGTTCTTATTTTCATTAATAATTCTCCAATAATGTTACAGTGACAATACCGAGAAAAGTCTAGGCAGTTATAGTCCAATGAGATACCAAAGTGTAATCAAATATTGCTGGTAAACATTGGAAAAGGTCAAATAATTGAAAAAAATTCTGAAGTTCATATTCAGACTAATATATATGAACCTACTACACGTTTAGCATGTTTGTTGACAAGACAGTCGCTGTTTTTCTTTACATAACAATGGTATAAACACGCGAACTTTAATTACTGAGAATTATCCATAATGAATATGAAAACAAATTTATCTACTTCTCCATGTTTTTATTTTAGTGGTGATGTTTTGACAGACTTTTATATTTTTCGCACATTTACCCACGAGTGCGAGTGCCTTGGGTCGCTTTAACCATTTCTGTACTAAATACTCATTGATGAGTATGTCTCTTAGGAAATGTTCATATAATTATTCATCTGAACATTTCTCTCAAATAAATAGGGATCCTCTCTGGTGTATATTCTATATGTACTTTTTATTTAACGACGAGATATTAAGGGGTTAGCCAAATTACAATGAGAATTTACTATAGAAAAACATTGTCAGTATATTGCTCTTACATTGTTTACGCTATCGAACTGATATAATCGTCACCGGGTTAATCCGATGTACCAATATATGGCATTGTCACCTAGATACAGTACGAACTGGAAGTACGTCCCACCGCGGAAAGTGCGACTATTATATGCCAAAAAGAACGAAACAATACAATTCCAAATGGTTTTCAATTTAATAATCTGCATTTCTCGGAGAGTGTTCATTGTAAACGTCATCCCATTCAGAAAATTCGTTTAGTCACACCGATTACCCCCCCCCCCCGGATCCTAATGGCAATACTAAAATGATATGTTATTCCAGCAGCAAAATTAATGTCTAAAACTACACTGAATAAATTATTTAGATGGCAACACAAAACAACAACTTTGTGATTTCAGTGAATCGGTGTTAATTTTAAGTCCTCGTTGCCATGGCAACGTGATTTGTTTTACCTATGATGACCCCCGAGTACCGGACATGGAGTTTAAAAGCAGGTCATGGATAGGGCCTATACTAGCAATGTCTGCAGCTGTCAATTCGATTCTGTCCAATATTGAATAGTCAAACTAAATATATAGTTAGTGTGAATACTGTTCTTTTTCCCCATGAGACCTGGCGCACATATATCGAATCTCCTCTGAAGACCTGGCACTCAATGAGTTAATAAATGCATGTTATTGGGAAATACGGCGCTGTGATCGTTGGGGCATATAAATTTGTTTAAATGCTTCTTTTCGGTTTACACTAAATGTGCCCCCAACGACCACAGTGCCGTGTCCCCCAATGACATACACACCCACTACATTATTAAAAAATATATATTTATATAGCTTTTTGATGATTTATTCCCATACAAAAGCTGAGTGTATTCTTATATATTTTCACGAAATCTGCCGAGAATTTGAGACTAGCCCACGCAGTCAGCCCAATATAAGATTTTCAAACTCTTATCTTCGATAACGTTATCGATATAAATAACTGGGGCTTCAGATGCAATTCGCCTGAACTTTAAAAGCACGGCCAATTATTCTGCTGACCTCGTTTAGTGATTTGTTCAGATTAGGTCAGCAGTTTGTAACTTCCTGTTCGTGACCCAATTGGCAGTTGACCCATCACCAAACCGAATTTAGTGTAACACAGACGGGCTAAATATAATTAACTGAGAGAATCCATTAGTATGTTATGTGAGGCCCAGTGCACGGAAGACCATTTTAAAACTCAGGGTGATATGTTACAATCTAACGTACTCTGAGTGACAGAAGAGTAATTTGAAAACCTAGAATGCCATTCACGTGTACGAAAAGGTTTGGTTTGTTGAGGGCGATAGGAATCCATTTTCAATTTTCGCGGTATTTTCATATATATATTTGATCGTGTATATATGGTTCTCCGAGTCTATTCAGAACGTTCTTTATTCCGAAGGTTCTCTGTTCCGAAGGTTCTTTGTTACCAAAGTTCGCTATTTCGAATGTTTTTCTATTCTGGGATTAATTTACAGAAATGTATAAAAATGTACATCCCCCAAAACACACATATGGAATGAAAAGTACTATATATATTACACTCGTATTCCCATAGTAAATTAATACACCCCACTCTAATTTCCAAATTGTTCCAGATGTCGGTTATTAATAGCACGAAGACAGTATAAGGTTATCGTATTTTATGGAAACACGGTGATTGCATGACTAAAACAAAATAAGGGATAAAGTCAGGCGTAACTAGCATCTTGTCTTTGGAAGAAACATCAAATGCCAATAGAATGCCACACTTGCATGTCGGCTCATCACCCGTCTAATCAGCAATATGGAGTTTAGATTTATAACTCCGCCGCTATAAACTTCGTTTAAAGGCACGGGAGGCCTTAATTGTCGAAAATATTCATATTTGTTCCAAACACCGTAAACAGAAAAACATTAAAACGCATACAGTTTCGTTCATATATACCATGACCATCGCGTAAACACCATGTTATCATAAAGATCTACTATATTTTACCTATAAGCAAGAGCATGATTTTGTTACAGAAGACAGCACAGTGTTACTGGCTAATCACACACAAATGATATAAACACTCTTTATTATTTCCATATTAGGAATTCAGCAACAAAGAACGCTCTTTATGTTTACCATCATAATATAAACAAACACCAGGGAAGTAACTTTTTATGCTTTTGTTTACATAACAATGACATTAACATACTGTTTATGCGATATTTCTTATATTTGTATACGGACAAAGTCTGTCTACATTTTAATATTCTTTCTGTTTGTGGCGGTTTTTGACCGGTGGAAATATTTTCACAGCATACCCACCGCCAAGGCCTCCCGTACATTTAAAGACATATCATGGACTTGTTCGGATGCGTGAAACTGATAAGTTAGTATTCAGGTGCTATGCCAACTGTGGGAATGTACCATTCTAATAACATCGCCGAAAATCTCGATTCGGGACGCAACAATCGGCGATAAACTGACGAAAATTATTTCGCCATCGAGAGTCATTGCATTTAACTCATATTATAAGCATGACGATGTATGTTCTGCAATTTTTTGTTATTATTCGTAAAAATAACTACTTTGAGCAGGATTATTCTCCATTTCTATTTGATCACCCAACCGGAGTGTTTCACATCACTTTAATATCAATCATGCAGCTCTCGTATATTGTACTATTTGTATTTATGTCTGTCGTCTGCGTTTATTAACTGAACACCGCTCCAATTGACGAATAGACCATTCCAATTGATATTTTTTAACTGCCTGGGAGAATCCACAAGAGTCATAAAGGCTAGTACTATATACGTGCATACTTAGATGGCGTATGTTTGTAACGCAGACTCTCGAGGGGAAAAGGTCCTCCTTTATACTAGAAGTTAGAAAAAAATCTTCGGAATAGCCAATCTTCGGAATAGCGGAAACCTTCTGAATATCGAACCTTCGGAATAGAGACATGACCCCTGTTCATCTATTGTGTGTATGGCACGAGGGCCTTCTGGTAAAACGTCATGACATGGGTTTCAATGGAAAAATTCTGCGACTTGTGACAAATATGCACCAATATTGCAAAAGCCATGTGTTATATAACGGATCTCTTTCTGAACAATTCGACGTTCTACAAGGAACAAGACAAGGGGCGGTGACTTCTCCCTTTTTTATCTTGTGTACATAAATGATTTGCTGGAAACTTTGACCAAATCCAGAAATGGCCTACACATCTCTGAAATTCCGTGTACTTCGCCGTCTGCGGCCGACGACATTGCTCTGACATCACTCACGAAATCAGGTCTGGATAGCCTCATCGACATCTGTTACAGATACAGTCGGCAGTGGAGATTTAATTTCTCAACGACGAAAAGCACAATTGTTGTATTTAACGAGACAAAACGTCAACATAAACTCAACGATAGACAATGGTTTCTTGGTGATCAACCGCTTCCAGAATCCAACATCTGTGTTCTTCTTGGAATCAAACAGTGCAAATTTCAAGCTGATACAACACGGAGCTCAATTCTTTCGAAAAAGTTACGAAAATCGTACTTTAGTATCGCTGGAAGAGGTTTGCTCAAATCGTGCACACCACTAACAATGGCAAATCTGTTAGGATCAATCGTGCTGCAAAAAGCTCTATATGGTTGTCAGTTGCTGAATATCACAAACAACACTGTCATGTATTCAATGGAAAAGGCATACCGATTATGTGTCAAACACATCCAAACGCTCCCGACTCGGACCCCGACTAACGTTGCGATGAGTCTCCTTGGGTTAATACCGCTTGAGACGGAGATACACATCAACAAACTATATTTTCTCTCCGAACTGATCCATCTGCCTCAAGGACACCTGGTGCCTCTTGCGATCTTTCTCCATAATTTTTTCCAGCACACCATTTTCGCTCGTCAAACAACTGGATTCGTCCCGGATATCATTGAAATATTAAATCGCTATGACCTGTATCATGTCCTGACAACATACGTGAAAACTGGAATATTCCCAACGAAATCTTCTTGGAAAAATCTTGTGCAAACAGCAGTCAGACAGAACTATCATCGAGAATGGTGCCGATCTGTGTCCGTCGATAGAAACCTCGATGTATTTAAAATTGTACACGGAGACCCAGCATCATGTTGGAAAATTTGGAGAATCCTGCGAGATTACCCACGATATAATAAACAACTGCGAAATCTTGCCTTATTGCTAAACAAGACAACATACAGTAACAATTTGACATGTTGTGCATGTATAAATACATATACATGTAACTGTGAGTTAATACACGCAATTCGCCACTGTAATTCACCCTGTTCTGTCGTCCTGAGGAACGACTATCTGGATTGCATAACTGACCAATACGGCGTTGCCGCCTTTTTGTATATAGACTCGTTAGGGTGGATACACACATGCATGTAATCTCTGTAAATATCGTGTATTTGGCGTTTTACATGGATCATACACACCTTGTAATATGTGTCCGCTGACAACCCAATCATTGCGACTGTGTTTGACCACAGTGAGTTAAACTCTGAACCGCTGAAGAGCCGTTGGCTGGGACGAAGTCGTCAGGCCACTGAAAATAATTATTCGCGCGATAACTCAAATGGTCGACGTTCTGTTTAAATCATTGTCAGTCTTCTATTGATGTCAATACCAGTGATGGCCTCTACCCCAACGCAGGGGGCTATGACCCCAACATGCACGGGGAGCTATATTATCCCAGAAGCTACCGAATTCACCATTGCATATTTCCTCGACGGGGGTGTGCATGCAGCACCCTGAGTAGTCATGTCTGTCGTGTCTATTTTCTACGAGTGATTAATCTAATATGCAGCAATTTATGCTATTCATATAATTATGAACATATTATACAGTTTTAAATTTGAATGCATGGTGTTGCTGTTTGTCTTCATTCGGCGAAAGGGTTGCCTAGCTACGAGTTCCCAACTACGTCACCTTTCCTCTCTTGTGTTATACAGTTATACATGTATACGCAAAATTTACAACTATATATGGAATATTTAAGTAAAACATTATATTGTAATTCTTGCCCAGATAATCCCGGCTGATACATCCCATTAACTCCCTTAGTTATTGGAAGCTTTCGAGAACCAGCCCCTCCCCCAATAATGGAGTATGGTCGAAAATGTTATAATTCAACCTTGTGACAGTTAGGAGCTTGTTCAACCTTTGGCTTGAGAACATATATATAAATGGTGGGGGGAGGGGGGTGTGTCACTCTTTTTCAACGCTGTACCTGCATTATTTTTTGGCGCTATAATGAATATTTGCAATCCCAATTGAATTAATGTTATCAGCTCGCTCTCAAATTATCAGAGAAATCTCAACAAGCCGGTATCATCCTATAAAATAATTCTGCATATTTTATTTTTGTTTTGGATGACCCTGTTTCCAAGAAATGACAGAAACAAATCAAGTATAAAATCGACCGGCGCTAATCTATGGAATCCTATTAGGGCCACTTCCTAATGGCGCTTTCGGCGCGCCCCGAAAGCGACAAAAAGTGCGCCATTAGTAACGCGCCGAAAGCGCCGAAAGCGACAAAATATGCGCCGTTACGGCGCACTATTTGTCGCTTTCGGCGCACTTTTTGTCGCTTTCGGCGCTTTCGGCGCACTTTTTGTCGCTTTCGGCGCGCGCAAAATGTGCGACAAAATGTGCGATATTAGCGCATGTTTCGGCGCGCCGAAAGCGACAAAATGTGCGCCGTAACGGCGCACATTTTGTCGCTTTCGGCGCGTTACTAATGGCGCACTTTTTGTCGCTTTCGGCGCGCGCCGAAAGCGCCATTAGGCATACTATTAGGTCCACTCCCTAATGGCGCGCGCCCTAATGGCGCACTTTTTGTCGCTTTCGGCGCGCGCCGAAAGCGCCATTAGGAAGTGGCCCTAATAGTATTCCATATATATCAGACAAGAATTACTCATTTCGGCATCCATGAAAGAAGACATGTTTATGACTGGCCTGAAATTTCTTGATGGCAGTTTGTTTGATAATGGCTTATAACTACTCACTGGTGAAATTGACCTCTCACGCGCAGGTGATTAATTTTGTCAATTATTGGTGTGGCCATGTAAAATACATGTATTTTACATACATACATTACATGCATGTGTGTATCCACCCTAAGCGATATAGAATTTTGTGCACTTCTACTCGGCACCGGCGTCATGCAGTACCCGGTGGAAATAGAATAACACATGGACAAAATAATTATCGACACTGCTTCATTTCTGTTCATCTTGTGCCAAGTGATTCGAGGACAATAATCACATTATTAACTCACGACTTTGTATATTGTTGTTATATTTACATGAACTATACATATTCTTCTCCAAACTGGAGGTTCACAATAAAATACACAGTATGCTGTGTTAACTTGTCGTACAAGTATATATCGTATTAACTGGTGATGCATTCGTATTTTACTGTTTTTTCAGTTCAGGTTCAATAGTCACACACATGGGATACAACACTCTAATACAAGGATCGGAAAATATAACCGAGATAGCTTCGATTGTCGGCAATGGCGTGAATGACATTGTCCACAACAACAGTGTGACAATCCCCAAATCATTAGGGAATATAGATAAAAATAGAACCATTAACCTGAGTGAGACCACCCTAAAAAGATGTGAGTTATATTATCAACAACCTTATTTGAGATACTTACAAAACAAAAATAATCTTACATGCATACCACTCACAATGACATGTATCCATGCCCTTGGTCATGATCAATCGAGAAATAGTATCGTTGATGGAATTGTTGTTCAATACAAACTTCAGGATTGCGGATATATAGTCACATTTAATTAATTCGTTGAAGAATGGATTGGGCTTATGAATAGAAGCTTAGGTTTGTGGTTAAATTATGCAACCACAATAAGTTGTTAAAAAAACTCAATAGTATGTCGGTGTGTTATGACATCATGCGGCCGTGTGAAGATATATAAGTTTATATCATACATGGAAGATTTAAAAATGATAATCTTATCACATCTGCGTAACCTCTTAAAATGACATAAAACTTTAGTAAACATTTCAATATTGTATCGTCTGACTGAGAGTTCCATTGTTGCAATTACATATATTTGACTATATATGCCGGTATGTTCTAAACTGTAGAGTGCATGTATATACATTTTTGTATTATAAATATTCATTTTGTTTGTGTCTGGTCAAGTTGATATATAAATATTCATTTTGTTTGTGTCTGGTCAAGTTGATATATCAGCGGCTCAGTTATAGGTTATCAGATCATGATGAAATTTGGTGAGATAAGTTGGCCACCAAGAGTGCTTGAAAAGAAGCCATCTATTTGATCTAGAACAGACGAAAGTCCAGCCCTTGCTATGTTCACATCATCTAATATTCTTACTATATTCACAGATGAAAGCTATACCATGTGCGACTTTCCTGGTATTTGTGCTAATGGGTACAAATGCAAACTGGGGCCCGATGGTTACAGCGCGGCCGCATGTGAGTTCGATTGCGATAAATCCTGCAACAACCATGGCTATTGCTACATGGATGAAACGACAAGTTCAAGAAGTTGCAAGTAAGCTACCCTTCCTCCCATAAACATCAGCCTAATTTGAACACGACTACATCTGAATATATTTGGTCACGAGATGTCTGCTATTGGCAATCCATTGAGGTTATAATCAAGTAAAAGGTTCATTTCCTTCTTTTGCCAACTGACATAAAGATGCTATTTTTGAGTGTGTTTTTATTTGTAAGTATATAGCTCCTGCATGTACTGGAGCCCCGTGGTGGTTGTTTCCTGCAGTTATATATATATACATGCATGTCACATCTATATTTTACCCACATTTCCTGGTATCTCAAAATGGATTTTCTCAAAATCTGCCATGAATTTTACTTTGTGAAATTTGGTACGAGCGATTATTGTGAAACAATATTTAAGAACCACCGACCCATTGGATATTATAACCTCATTTACTTTATTTTTATGGAATGACACATATTTAAAATTTCACTGTTTTCAGGTACCGATAACTTCTGTAAGATAAATTATTTTCATCAATAGTGAAGTTCAATATCCATGATCTCATATCTCAAGATCATGAGAGGAGACATAATTATTCTTCATTCGCTAAATTGTGATGATTATTATCATTTAGAAAGGCAGCCACAAATAAATAATTTTTTATATTTAATATTTAACAATTTTCATGTCATGCCTATTGATGAATGAAACATTTGGCTGAGATGAGTTGTGGGTCATTGGTTCATAACCAAGTTAAAGATGACCACCATATCTCTTAACTGTGTGACCTACTTCTTGTTGATTGCTCTCTGCTTGAGTGGACCACACTGTATATAAATTTGCGTTTTCTTTGGGCTGGAATATTTTTGACTGCATAATTCTTCATTATAATATATGGGGGTATAATGCTATATTATGCATTTAAAAATCTACCTCAACATTATGATACGAATGAAGCTTCCTCTTATAGAGCCAAGACAGTAAGCTATTTGGTAAATGGAGTTTTGTGTGAAATTGTCGAGCAATTCTTTGGGGTATCGAAAGGGACACAAAATAAAATAATATTTTCGACTTCTCAGATATATTAAAATCCATTGTTTTGTTGTTTCCCTTATAATTGTTCAGATTATATTTACACTGAAGATGATGATATGAGAAACTCAAGATTTTTTGCCAGATAGATCCAGATATCGATTTTTGAAGTTTGTTATATCTCGAGATAGGTAATATAATATGTGGCACAGAAACACGTGGTCAAACGGAGGGTCTCGGACAAAATTGGGGATATCTCTAAAATCAAGTGGTAATACGGTAAAATTTTGTGATACTTTAGTGATAATATGGCCATATTTTGTTGAACAAAATGTCGATAAATAATAAGTTTTGGGAAATTTGATACCATAGTTGACAGTGTACAGCATCATTTTGTTGAAAAAATCGATTCTGATAACTAAAACGTATTTTGAAGAAATGTTGTTGTTGTTTAATGTTGGTGTATGGGGACCTTCTGATCGGATTGAATACCTTTAATATATGTTATTAATTGGTTGTTCCTTATTGGCCAAGTTATGAGACCGATGTCTCGAATATTGGCCTGAGGCCGCAGGCCGAAGGCTAATACGACAGACCGATACCTCATAACTAGGTCAATGTGGAAACAACCAATTAATAAGTATTTTATGGATCGTATTCTTGGATCGTTTTGGTATAGAATGTTTTGTGTTGTTGGACTCTATGCAATACGATCGTCTCCAAGAATTCCTGCTAGCAGGAATTAATTGAATTCAAATAGTGGATAGTCTAATTATATTTTAAACATTCCTGGCCCGACATTATAATATTATATATATATAATATGCACCAGCGCATCTCCCGACATGAAAGGGTTATTATTCAAACAGTTTCCAATTTATCCTAATCATGGTTGTTCCTTTTTTTTTGCCAGGTGTGACAGTGATGGATGGTACACATACTATGGTGACTCTTGTTCAGACAAGGGTGCTACAGAGAATCTGATACTTGTGATTTGTCTCAGCGTAGGTGGCTTCTCTCTCCTCGTTATCATAGCCACCGCGGCATATTTTATGAAGAGAATACAACGAGGCAACCAAGATCTTAAATTGTCCAGGTATATAGCTACATGTATTTATGTATTATATTTTAGCATGCAAATTGCAGGTTGATGATAGTAAAACTATCCAGTTGCATATCCCCAGTGATGGGTGGGGTAGGTGTGGCGTCGTTTCACTGGCTATGATTTACGACTGGCTATGATCTGACTGCCATATTTACGAATGAATGACATACCGCACGGAGGGTTAAATTAATAGAGAGATATCACTCCAGTGAAGAAACCACCGCCCCCGGAAAGCAACTGCCAAACTTGGCCAGTCAAGTCGGGCTTATCGGGACTATAGATGGGGTTGAATTATATATGTTCGGTGCTAGATTTAAATTATATGTAGAATATCGCCATATCATGACACACAATATCGTAAATTACCACACTATGTACACTGAATACAATGTGCTTTGTTCGTATTGCACATGCAAGAGTATAAGAGAGGCAACTATATTTGAACATTTCCATCGTGTATGTCATTCAGGTAACGTATACATGTGTATATATTTGGCCTGGTTGAGAAGAACTGACTGCAGTGGGAATAAGAGTTATATATTTGAACAAATGCAGCATATACAACCTTCACATAACGTATATCCTTTATCTAACACAGCAAATAACGGAATTTAGCAGAGCATAATTAATTACTATATATATTAGAACAAAACCATCATACAGATCATTTACATAACCTATATCTTTCATCTAACGAAATTTAGCCGAGAATGAAATGAAGAAGTATATATATGAACAAATCCATCATCATATCGTATACCTGTCACCTAATGTAGTTTTTGCAGATAATGGAATGAAGAACTATATATTAGAATATTTCCATCCTGTATAATATCCTTCACATAACGTATACCCGTTACCTAATGGAGTTTTTGCAGATATTGGAATGAAGAATTATATATTTGAATATTTCCATCATGTATATCCGTCACATAACATAGTTTAGCAAAGAATGGAATAAATCATTATATATTTGAATATTTCCATCATATATATCCTTCACATAACGTATATATGTCGCATACAGGAGTATTGCAGAGATTGGAATAAAGCATTATATATTTGAAACTTTCGCATAACGTATATATAGCCGTCGCCTAATTGGGAGTTTTAGAAAATAACGAACGGGAAAAGTAACAAATCAATATCACATTTGCGAGGTTGTCTTCCAGGGATGGGGATGACATTCATGTCTGCTTCATTGATATAAATTAATGTATACATATATACAACACATCTGTCGTTACCGTCATCTGATATTTTGCATGACCATGCTTCAGTTTGGATTCTGCAGAAGGCTCAGTAACTTCATACGATGGAATGGCTCTCAAACAACCTAAACAAAGAATTTCGGACCTGGAGGCAAGGGATTCTGGCAACATTCAATTTGGGGTATGTATACCATAAATTAACCCTTTCTTTACTACATGGATTCTCCCATTTAGGTGTAAAAACTTGCAAAGTTCAGATAATAAGTTCAACGAACGAATTATTCTGGGGAATAGGGGAGTTGTCAAAGAAACTGTTTTTTTTAATTCCGCGCAAACCGTAACTACTTTGGAACTCTTTATCTCATGATCATATGTCAGATTTGAATTATCTTTGGTTTGCTCATGGACAGCCATGGGAGGGGGGGGGGTGGCAGATAATATCCACATGGAACGTGTTTCGCTAGTTCAATTTTTGTGTACGATACATGCTTTTGTCGACAACAAAATGTTGCCACTAAGTCTTGTGAAAAGTATGGGTTCCTGTCGAACAAGAATCAGGCGACATACACCAGATTCTTCCATACACTGAAACAAAAGGCCAGCGACGTCAACAACCAGCTTGATCCACCAACAGTTTTCACAGACTAAGTGAAAGCTGCACAGCTAGAACGCGATTAGAGACATATTTCCAACAACGCAACTGAAAGGGTGCATGTTTCACTGGAGCCAGTGTATATAAGTATGCTACAGCCACGTGTAGTACGTATGAAGGCAGGAAATGACGAACCTGGTTCAGAGATCCGGAAATTAGT
Source organism: Siphonodentalium dalli (assembly GCA_032622095.1). Classification (NCBI taxonomy): domain Eukaryota; kingdom Metazoa; phylum Mollusca; class Scaphopoda; order Gadilida; family Siphonodentaliidae; genus Siphonodentalium; species Siphonodentalium dalli. Next base: position 164,925,424 of record CP136064.1, read on the forward strand.
TCTAGGTGCCTTCGCCCTACCATTCTTCCCCATCGACCAGCAATCCTGAATTTAATGTCTCTCACATTTGCAGAATGAGGTCCCCAGAGGGTGAGTTTGGTGATTAATGTTTCAATATACAAGCCAAGTATGTTTAACAATAGTTTCTTCTCCAGGGTGTTGACAACAAGGCATACCAGTCAGACTACACCCCCATATCACAGAGTGTTGGCCCGGACAAACGAGTGTATGAGTATATCGATGATACAGCCATTTACAGGGGAGTAACTACTAGTGACCCCCCAAAAGAAAAACAGAGCGTCCTGGGAGATATCGACACGGCGGCCGATGTAAGTGTACGGGTTTGCGCTATCGTTTGCCAAACTTGCCAAATGCAAAAATAATTCACATTTGGCAAAATATATTTTCATTTTGCAAAAGTTTTCGCAACTTACTTTTCAATTCGTCTTGCAAGTTGAGGAATACTTGTCACCGAATACCATTCATTTCAGGAAATCCTTACAATTAATGGTGTTTCATAAGGTTGAGAAAACTTAACACTTCTATCAAAATGCAGTTAAATTGATCGCTAATAGCATCGACGGATCACTAGTATGTATATGGTTGCAGCTTAGGGGGGGGGGGGGGGGGGGGTGACTTGTATATGGATAATCGCGAATCTTTTTATATTTTGACGAAGAAACCCGTCTACAATTTGACTGTTCAGTTATATTGTTTTATGATGGATCACAGTGGAGTGCTGAGAATTATTAATAATTAACCACATTAGTGCTTTATTGACCTATTTTGATGTGAATATTGTTAAGTGAGTTTTGGAACGCAAATCGTCTTGTGGCTTTAATTAAACATTTATCAACTCATATCGGGTCTACTATCAAATCACGTATTCATAATTTAAAATGTTCGGTTCAAACGAGCCATGTCCGTTTAAAGCATTTGGTATTCTTCAGTGTCTGGTTCTGACTTAGCAATTCACCGCTTTAACCCTATTTACCCAACAAAACGACAAAAAACGCCAAAATAAAGCTTCAACAGCCTAAAATATCTTCGGTCCGTCTCAATAACACCATACAAATATGGATATCATTGGAACCGGTTCATTGACCACATTGTGATGGTTACAGTTATGCCCTGTGCCAATGCATTCTCTTATATATGCGAGTCGACCATAGGTCGCCTCGTATATATAAAAGAATGCATTGGCCTAAAAAAATCTTTTTTTAACACTTTTTACAATTTTTTCTTACATTTTTTAACAATTTTTCTAATATTTTTCTATATTCTTTGACAATTTTATCATTTTTAATATGTGTTAAGCCAATGCATTCTCTTATAAATGCGAGGCGACATATGGTCGACTCGCATATATAAGAGAATGCATTGGCACAGGGCCGTTCTGTTGGGTAAAGGGTTTATCTCATTCCGTTGAACAAAGCAGCTCCCCGACACTGGGCCAATAGATACACAAAATATCCATACACGAAGTTCATGTGTCTTGGAAAAAAAACATCGAAATCATAAAATGTGTGGCCATAACCATTTCGTGACCAGAGTGCGCTGGTGCAGCATTAAAAATCATGTGTACACAGTTATGTACACTCTCTTATATATGCGAGTCTCACATAGGGAGCTTCGCATACATAAGAGAATGTATTGGCTTACAAGGTCAATGTATAACTATTTTTAGGCCACTATATTATCTTGTATACATGTATGCGAGGCTCACAATGGGAGACTCGCATATATAAGATACTGCATTGGCACATAGTTTCCGAAAAATGTTAGGAAGCTCCAGTCATGGAAGGGTTAATTGTTTTCTTCGTCTTAGAACAACGAAGAGCGTTGCGTATTAGTATTTTCCTGATATGGTAAAATAAAGAGCGTTTATGTCACTTTTGTACACAAACTTGTCCACAGATGGTGCATAGCTTTGGTTAATATTGATAAAATCTATATAATAGTATTTCGTATATTTGTCGACCTATTCATTAAGGCATTCCATTTCTCTCATTTGTAGTATTCCATTGCGAGACCGAAGCTCATAAAGCAATCGACGAACCCAGAGCGGATTGGATCCAGGTATAGCTATCAAGAGGTAAATTTTCTGAGGATATATAGGTCCCGTTGCGTATGGGGAGACATCTATTTTCAGCCCAAATTATGAAATGTTGTTTGTTTCTCCAAATATACACACACATCAGTGACATCACTTGTTATCCAGATCGGGTGATGACAATTGTATCCTAGCTCGCAGTTGGGTCACTTAAATTATACTCCGCCGAGTCAAGAGATTGAAAATACATGTATATGCTTCAAAAAACACTGTTTCATTAGCTTCCTTTTATTTATCAAAATGCTAGTGTATGGTATAAGGCATAGCTAGTGAATTTGAACAAATTGTTTCTCACCAAACGAAACACACTGTCACATACGAAATAATGACCCATATCCAATTGGTCGTGTGGAGTTTAGTATTCCAGAATCGCGACACTGTGGTCAAAGTTTCACTTTGTATAATCCAGGTCGTTACTACCTTGTCATACCTTATGTTTCACATCGTTGACAAAAATTGTACTCACCAACTACACAACACCGGTGTGTATAGCACAATCAAAACTATATATACACAGAACGACACGATGTGTAAATGGGTTTGTCGATACGGCACGAGTGCCGTCGCGGAAGGATAGAACGGGAGGCTTTCTTTGCTATCGGATTCATTGTCTGAATTGGCACAATTTTAGAACAATCCAAACCTGGTCTAACTTCGTCGTCCATGAATGGAGTCTCAACCGGCTCTTTACTAAATGGATTCTTCCAATCAATTATACACTGGAATGGTCTATCGTTCACCTGGAGGGATGTTCTGGATATATAAGCAGACGACAGACAATACCAATGCAGAATGTGTCCAATCCATTGGTGGGAAATGTTTAGATAATAGCCAGGTTCGTGCAGCCACGCGCACTTGTATAACGTGTGTTGCCATTGTCAACGAAAGTCACCTAACCTTTCTGCCTACACGTACATAGTCAAACCGTTTAGGAGTTTTGTGTCAAACGTGTAGCATTTCGAAACGTAGCAAAAAAGGAATACTACAATCTTCTGATAAGATATTCCACACGAAGAAATCAATGCTAGACGGAGAGTATATATATGAGAATAGAATGTGTCTGCGCGAACTGATTATTTTGTTTGAAGCCAACTAAGCATGCAATGTATCGGCGGTCGCATTGTGAACATATTGCATGTCTCCACAACCGGATTACTACTTACACGTTCTGTTGGGCCGATATCCCAAAACGTGTAGCTTTGGTGCCGTAAATCCACATGCATTTTCCCGTCAAGTGCTTATCCATGCAGTGCAATACGATACTAAATTGTATACAAGTTACGACCGTTTGCTGAACTTGTTATATGGATATTTTATTATGGAATGATCTCTCAACAAACATATGGACAGACTCTGGTCTAAATTATGTTAATTCAGATTATCAGCTGTCTGTGAGTTTCGTTCAGTGTTCCAGATTAATCGGATGTCTCATCGAGTTGATTGTGATTGTACAGCCTGAGAACACCGCACCCGTAATCTAGCATCGTGCACATGTATTTGGCACCCACCCACAAACATATATATAAGTCTTATTATTATACATGTATATGTCTTTGGAGTGGTGGGGTCTATTGTGTCAAATACCTGTGGCACCGCGAGCCTGTCAATTGAGGTCCTCTTAGGTTCCCGGTTTAAGTTTTATCTAGTAAATCAGATTCGTAGGTCTTAGGCCCAGATTTATAAAATTCGCTCATAATTTCCGAAAAAAATATTATTCTATACAGGATCAAGAGATGAGAGAAGCTCTCCCTAAATTAAAAAAATTCGCTCATAATTTCAGAAAAATATTCTTCTTTACAGGATCAAGAGTTGAGAACAAGTTTCAGATCTGGGAAGGATAACTTTTGATCAACAGTTAGGGTGTACGACATAAACATTCAGTATTATGACACCTTGTCAGCGAGATACATGTAGAATGCCTGACGCTCGGGGCAACATTGCACGAGGTATCATCTTAATGCTGTTCTAGAACGAAATGTGATTCTGGAAAATCTGGTTGACATGAACGTTGAGAAGCGCAGTTACCATTGCTGACATTTCATCTTGACTTAGTTTATTTGCATAATACATGTATATATACAAAAGGGATTGGGGCACAACTTTTTGCAACTTATGAAGCCCTTCTCTCGATACAATATAATGGAACACACATGTTATTAAGATGGCAGTATTGGCTTTGAAATATATAATTTGTAATGCCTTTATTTTTGGTAAGATTGACGAGTGCTATAATGTATACCTGATATCATTTGGACATTTCATCTATATCAATCTTCAAGTTGCTAACATTTCCGTGTACATAATATGCGTATTGTATAATGATATTCTTTTATAAATATAGCATGGATTGAATCAGTCTTTGTAAACATACACTCAGGGTATGTAGTTTACTCCAGACTGTGATTGAATTTGACTATACGTTGTGTGGTATAGTTCCCAACGCAAAAACAAGGGGACATTACAGGCTTACAGCACCCTCTCATTTGTCGGCTATACCCGCCAAATCACCGACGATATTATTATAATATTAACCGAATAAGTTTGACTTAATATGTCGATAATAGGTAGATAACCTATATTCCATCAGTAGCCGCTTTCATTGTACTTATGTGCAAAGTTACGCTTCATAATACCATATGCCATAACTTTCGACTAAAGTTGTAGCACATCTCACTAAAATACAACAATGTGCTTAAAACTTCAAAGGTATGCTACATATAAGGATACTGCCACAAAGCCGGGCCATACTATTTTTACACCAACTTTATTCAAATACCATAAACCACAATTACCTGGCCCCTTAACAAATTGTAAGTTCATTGTGTAGCTCTCTATGAGTTATGGCGGACGTCAAGCACTGGTAAAACTCTTTCGGTGATCAACGTCTTACAAACGAAATTGCACCTATGATCGATCTCATTAGAGAGATTTCGCAAACTCGCGGTTAGCTGTTATACTATACGATTACACGGGGCACTCCCGTCACCTATAGTTATGCGCACATTTGAACTGTATAGCCTCGAATCAGTAGCGGCCATAACCGACATGATTACAATTTCTTATGTTTGTATCGGTACCAAATACGTCTTTTTAAGAATGTAGACACTCAGTCAAATATACATGTAGGTTTGCTGCATCAAACATGTATATGAACATGTCGACAACAGACTATCACCATCTAACCGAATAGAATATAATATTATTGCCAACGATATACTTAATGAATTATCCCGATTTAACGCCCCTAAATTACTATTTCTTCGGCTTCTGGATTAAATGAGATTAGACAAGGGTCGAAGAACCTACCCATCAAAGCACAGTGTTATCAGATTTAGAGTTTTGAAATATGTTATTTTCATCACCTCGAATATTTGGTAAGCATTCGACGAATGCAAACCGACATACTCTCGATACCAAAATGCGTTGAACACTTTTTGAGCAATTTTATACTATAGTTGACAGTGGTTAGCATTATTTTTTGGCAATTTTTCAAGAAATGTTGTTGTTGTTGGAAACTGATGATATGGGGACCATCGAATAGGATTGTGTATTTTTAATATTGGATATTCTGATCGCCAGAATCGATAATCTCACGGCGCACGATTAGCCATGCGTTGTTGAGTTCAATAATCCAATACGATGGGGAATGCGGCTAATTGTGAGTTTGCAAAACCTCTCTATTATTTTCGATTGTAGAAAACACAAATAGTAACCGCGTGGTGTCTAATTCGATATGAAATATTTAATGATGCATTGTCCTATTTGACACATTAAAACCACCATATGTATTCGTATACTAGTTACTGTACCAGAAAACAATTAAGTCGTATTCATTATTCCATTATTAGGAGGTCTTGGTGGCCAGATATCTTCAAAATATGAGGCTATAACAAGTTTTGAATTCCAGTCGGCCAAGTAAAAAAATCAAATGATTCTCTCTTATAAAGATCATCCATGCTTCTGTTATATACACAGAAAGTTGTACATAGTAAAGAGTCTTCTCAATCATGAAATTTTGTGATCGTTTTCGATTCATACTTATGGATGATTTTTTGAATTTTGTGATTACAATGGTAATTTGTTATTTCATTGTATTTTGCATGGCAAGCTTTGGCTTAGGAAATTCTGAATTATTGAGTACATAATCGGACAGGTCGTCTTTATAGGGCTACTGTACACTAAATCCGGTCATTGATGGGACCATCTCCATTTATACTCACATAATATATGCAACAAATGAATAAATGGCTGGAGTAATAAATTAATTTTCATTATGACCATGTTGTTTTCATCGTTCATTGAGCGCATATGTGTATTTTGCACTAATATATGGCCCAAATTCATTTATTTGTTGCATACATTCTGTTGAGTATAAAAGGAGATGGTCCCATAAATGGCCGGATTTACTGTACAGTACCCCTTTAAGTGGAATGATGGGAAACTGTGTTCATATAGTCATTGTACATGTATACATGTTTCATATAAACCATGTGCTTGGTAACTGAGAATAAATTATTTGAATATTCATAGTGTGTTGTTCAATAATCATTATAGTTATGTGTGACAAATGTAATATAAATATAAACGACGATCACCCATCATTGTAACTATATCCACATCATATCTAAATATCCACATGTTCTCATATGTAAGCTCATAATGTGATTATGTTGATGTATTTGATTCTCTTGTTATGAATAAAATGATGCATGGCGATCCAATACAATTACGATATAGTTTGGACTCTTTTCCGTCATGAGTATAGCACTGTAGCTGCAGACTTACGAGCATGCATGATTGACCAATTTATGTTACACTAAAACAGAGATTTGCGGGGGGAAATTCACTGTAAACAGCTGTATATGAATTATGTGCATACTATTTATCATGGATGTTAACATGGACATGTAAATAGGAATGAGTCATTTTGAGGTCATTCGGCCAAAAAAACATGGCTGCCAGCGGCCATCTTGGATTTCAAAATTTGCAACAAAATACAACACGATGACTGCCTGCAGTCAGTTTACAGTTAGAATTACATTATTTCTGTCATTCAAAGTGGGTTTGAAGGCCAACTCATTGCCAAAACACTAAAAAACAAGCATGAATTTTTTTTTTAGTTGCGGAAAAAATTGCTTGTTGGTGGCTTTGACCACCCACCCACCCCGGCATACGTGCCGGAATTTTTTTTTCACCCCCCCCCCCCCCCCATGACGTACCTGGAAAAAAGTTCATTTCAACCTCCAAATTGGCTTAAAGCCGTATGGCGGTTTGCACTCTAAACTGCACCTAATAATATTCGCTTCTCAATGTTTCCCGACGAATTGTATGTCCCAAAATGACGCATTGAGTCAATACAAAATATAACTTCCAAACAAAATGCACGTACCCCAAACAAAACTGTACTATTAAAGATACACAATATCCCTAGAAAGATACAATCCTCACCATCATCCCTCACCTCGGTGGTACCACCCCGAGGGGGAGAAATGGGGTATGGACCATTTTCGAGAACGGTAAGGATTTCGGCCAAATTGACGGCATGGGTGGGAGGCACCTATGGTGTTTTAGGGGCTATATGGGGCGGGCCATCCACTCATGCCGTTAAATTGGCCGAAATCCTTTCCGTTCTCGAAAATGGTCCATACCCCATGTTCACCCCATCGGTGGTACCCCCGGGTTGGGGGGGGGGGCGGTCCACCCGCCCATGTCAAATTGACCGAAAGAGACATTTTTGAGAATAAGGAATAGGGAATAAGTTCCAAAAGTCATGTTCGTAGTCCTGTTCTGATTGTTATTCGACACAATGCAATGACGAAGATATTTAATGCTCTGTATCTTCTAAACCAAACCGATATGTGAATTCGACTGTTCACGTGTCCTCTTTGTAAAATCAGAGTTCGGGTTGCCAATGGCAAAACAATAATTTTTTGGAAACAGAAATATCATATTCGCAAACAATTTGGCAAGCAGGTTTTTAAATGTGACATTGGAAGATGTCTGGACAGTTAATTGACTGTCGCTATAATATGTCTATATCGGTCAAGGGGTCGGGCAGTGGCATGGGTGCCCTATTTGAACTCATTTGGACGGCGGCAATTATGGATCGGGGTGGGGTAAAAGGGATGGATATTTAGACTGGTTTAGGGGCCACCCTACAGCACCCTTTATTTGATCTAAATCGGTCAAGGGTCCGAGAAATGGCATGGGTGCCCTATTTGAACCCCTTCTGGTCGGAGGCCAATTTTGATCGGGGTGGTGTGAAAGGGATGAATATTTATATTGGCTTGGGGGTCACCAAGAAATGGCACGTGTGCCCTATTTGAACCCATCTGAACGGCGGCCATTTTGGATCTAGTTGTGGTGAGTAGGTGCGTGGAAAGAGTACATTGGGGCCACCCTACAACAACCTTTGTTTGACCTAAATATAACAATTTTCGAATAAGGAATAAGGAATGGAAGTCACCTTCGTTCATTTCAGACAATAACCACTCATCTTATACACTGAGGCGCAACTGATTTGCAAATATATCGATTTACAAATATTTGTGCTGAAACGTAAATAAGGATAAAATAAGCAAAAAGGCCTCACAAATCGATTTACTTATTTCACATGGCGGGCTCACGCTGCCACTTTCCAAAATGCGAAAATCGAAATTTTCGTTTTGTCATTATGTGGACGGAATTGTATAAATTAACGCACGTCATTAAAATAGTCATTTTAACACATAATTTAATAATTAGTTTTCAATAAACTTAAAGGTACTCAATCCGATTCGATGGTCCCCATATAATCAGATTCCAACAACAACACCAACAACAACATTTTTCAAATGCCGCTATCAGAATCGATTAATTGCCCAAAAAACTTCCAACTATAGTATAAAATCGCCCGAAACGTGTTTTTTATCAACATGTTGTTCAACGAAATTCGGCCTAATTATCAACAGAAAGCCTCTTGATTTTAGAGTTATCCATCTTCATCCGCAATTTTGTTCGAGGCCGCCGACTCGTCGACTTTTTACTGGGCCATTAATAAGTCTCAATGGTGAATAATAATAGATTTAAAAATCGATATCTAATAACCATGAGCTTTGATAGGTGGGTTCCTCGACTCGAATCAAATTTGTTTTAACCCCAAATCCAAATAAATAGTAATTGAGGGACGTTTAATCAGATTATGCATCTTTAACATTGGCTCCAGGTCAGTTGGCAACTTGTAAAATAATTTGGCATAGACATATTAATTAGGCAAAAGTAAATTGCAGGTCAGCGTTGATCCTGTGTAAACTATTACATATAATATCCCGCTTTCTGTTTAGCGACTTCGTGCCAGGGTGTGGGAAAAAAATTTCAGGCACGTATGCTGATTTTTTACTTTTGACCCTTGTTGTGATCCACCCACCCCCGCGTCCAAAATCACCCCACCCCCATTTTAACACTAAAACAGAGATTTGCGGGGGGAAATTCACTGTAAACAGCTGTATATGAATTGCTGTGCATACTATTTGTCATGGATGTTAACATTGACACGTAAATGGGAACGAGTCATTTTGGGGTCATTCGGCCAAACAAACATGGCTGCCAGCGGCCATCATGGATTTCAAAATTCAATCCATTAACATGGGCTACAGGCTATACTGTTTGTCTGATCATCATGAAATTTGTCATTTATGTTAATATTGGCATATAGATGGGAACGTGTCATTTTCGGGTCATTCGGCGAAAAAAATAAATTGAGTTGCGGGAAAAATAATTTGTTGGTCCCATCGACCACCCACCCACCCCGACATACGTACCCGAACCCCCCCCCCCTGCTGTTCGTGTCGCATAATATCAAATATCTTGCGGCATAACCAAACTTGTCACAATTGTAATACCACGTAGGGTACTTATTATTTTATGAGGCGGTGTTAAACAGGAAGCCGGATATCCTTCCCAGTTTAAATATGTACATTATATAACTGTAATATAACACGGGGAAAACGTGATATATATGAGACAGGGGATACTATTTGCGAGCAAGCGTTGTATGTTTAGTAACTCATTTCCTCCGAGTAGAAACACGTGTGATAGAAAAGTAAAGCGGAAGGAAGAGTGGAGATAAGATAACAGGGTAATAGTATAGAAAGTACTGGTCGTTGGGAAATTAACCCTTTCTACACCAAATGAATTCTCGATCCTGTCAGTTATAAAACTATACATTGGAATGGTCTATTATTCGTCTATAAGGATGTTCAGGGAATAAAAGCAGATGACTGATAATAAAAAGTACAACAGGAATTCTACTGGGAAATGTTCATATAATAAGTTCAACACATGTCGTTTGTTGAACTTATTATCTGAACATTTCGTAATAGGATAACTACGCATCAGTATATAAAGGGTCAAATCCATGGTAATCAAATTATGATGATAAAAATAAGTAAAATGCATAACATAGACACTTTTAGCAAGAAAAAGAAAGTCAGTGTTGTCAGTATATAAATGCGACCATGCCAGTGATAATGTTAGGGACACAAAGGCCCCGTAATAAGGGAATGTGGACGAACTATAGGATCATACTTAATTGATCCCAATTTCAAGAAATCATATGGTAATGAATTAACGTCTGTTAATGCAGATAAGTGTTTGTATCTTTTTCCTAATCATTAAGGAGAATAGGAGCAGAATAGAGTAACAATCTAATATATATTTTGGGACTTCTGTTTGTTTGTCTGTTAGCTATGGCAGGGAAAACGGCTGGATCGATTGAGCTCAAACTTCCAATCTAAGGTTAAAAACAACGGGCAGTGTTTACCGCCGTTTTGGAGAAGCTCCGAGCACCCCTTCTCCACTCTCAGTCACCAAAATGACCGTCATTGGCACTGTGGGGTTAATCGCGTTGATAGTTAAAGAGCGTTCGTATCCGCAGTGTCGTTGATAAAGAGCGTATGCGTGTAGTGTGATTCGTATGTCTGGGGCCAGACGTGAGTGTGTCTGTATCCAGACATCAGCGTGTTGTGTGATTATTATGTCTGTCTTCGTACTTAGGGGTTCCAAGGAACGGGGAGATTTTCATCGGGTAAGTTTTTCCACCCGAGGTGATCTTCACCTTGAAACGGGTACCCACAAACGTACCTCTTTTAGGGACGGGTGCCATCACGGAACGGCTACCAACATTTCTCTTCATTAAAAAGGCAGAATTAAAAAATTAACGGATTTCGACGAAATTTGATACCTAGGGATACTTTTGTCGGGGGAGTGTTTTGGACGGGTCAAATCGTTACCCCGACCTGACCTTGACATTCAAAATGGTCAATTCAAGGTCAAAGCCCGGACGAAGTCGGGTCACCTGCTAGTCTACTATATATTTTGGGACTTCTGACATCTGTCTGTCTGTTTGTTAGCAATGGCCGGGAAAACTGCCGGACGGATTTCGACGAAATTTGATACCTAGGATACTTTTGTCCGGGGAGTGTGTTGGATGGGTAAAATCGAGACCCCGACCTGACCTTGACCTTAAAAATTGTCAATTCAAGGTCAAATCGCGCCTTTCGACGGGATTTCGACGAAATTTGATACCTATCGGTACTTTTGTCCGGGGAGTGTTTTGGAATCTCTCTAGTTGCGTAGAGGACCAAAACAAACGTTTCTGATGACAAGTCTACTTGTTGTGTGCATATTGTTAAGGGTCAATGAATGCAACTGTTGTCGGCATATTGATTTTGAAGGGATGTCTTGGAAAGCATTTCTACAAGTCATGATTGACTTTGTTATATTATAGTGGTCTACCATTTATTGAATATCTCCCTACAAAACTATTATCGAGAAAGAATGCATGTAGACCGTACCCTGCAGGCTGTACGGGTAAAGATTGTCTGTGTATGTGTTGGTGATGAATTTTGCATCTTTGTTCTGTACCCGTTCCGTGTTGCCTATGTATTTCTACAAGTATTGATCTCATAGTTCTGCCCCATGCATAAATGTATACTCGTGTCGTGATATGGCCTTGTTGCTAAAACGACGTTAAACCCCAAATCAATAAATTAATCAGCCCCATGCATAATCAAGTGTGGAGCTTACCATGCATTGACTCATATGCCAGTTTTTTTTTTGTATTTTATCGGCTTTACCGCGATGTTCCGTTTCAGGAATCCTAAGGCGCTGTTGGCTCTTTTGACAATTGTGTTGATGTGGATGACCATGTTAAAGGCCCACTTAACTTTCGAACGCCCAGATTACTTTATATAAAATATATGCCATATTATATACCATTTGAAAGAGGAAGCTCCAAAACATTGTATTATCAACTTATCCGGTGTAATAAACTGTAGATATGTTGTTTTTGTTGAGTTGCCAACGCATTTTGCGTTCAAGATTGAAGTAAAAATAAGTATTATTTTCAATGCAGGGGGAATAACTCTATATATTAAACATAGAGTTCTTCCCCTTTCATTGAACAAGTTTTAATTCTGTTGCATTCTGGTTGCCAGAGGGGGGATTTTTTTTATGATTTTAGCAGTTTTCTATTTCTCTGTGGGCATCTTCTGAGACACAGATGTTTCAAATAGTGATGAATTATAGTATTTTAATCATATTGTATGGCATATATTGTTATTAAAACCGTATATCAAGGCACTATAAAAAAAATAATCAGAGACTCGAAAATTAAGTTGGCCTTTAAGATGTGGGTAAATGTGAGTCCAGGATATATAGGGTGTTTCTTCTACTGACTGGGGTATGTGGTTGTCTACTTGGTACACATGGGTTGATTTATTCTGTGTAGACATTATGCAGAATTGCTTTGTGTTGCTATAGTTTATGGCTATCGCTGTTAGTTTGAACGCGAATTAATTACCATCTACCGGAAGCATGTTAGGCTACGTTCATACGCTGGCAAGTTTGCACGGTATGTTTTTGCGGGCATTTCGTCATAGAAAACCACATGGTACCAGAATATGAACGGAACCGTGCACATAACATGCATCTTTACCAAAGCAAAAGAAATGAGCAGTAAAATTTATCTAATTCCACTTGTAACAGTGCTATTGGAATTTGCCTTCAAATACCTGTATGATTTATTCTTGCGAGATAATTGCATGATATTTACAGTAAATTCCGGTATCATCGTTACTAGTGGAACTACAGAGATTTTACTTCGCACGTAGTTAGTTGTGGCACAGATGCACGTTATGTGCTTGTATCCGTTCATATTATGGCACCATATCGTTTTCTACAACAAAATGTCCGCAAACCATACCGTGCAAACTTGTCAGTATATGAACGTACCCTTAGGGAGCAAACATTAAAAATAATTATAAGGATTTGTTTTTTGTTAAGTAATTACAGTCACAGAAAATATTGCATATAGTTCCATGCGTTAGGTACAGCTAAGTTGCGGTTTTCAGACTGAAATTATATTCGCTAATGTTGCACCCCGCATGCATCCCGGGATCAAATTGCAATTGAAAGCGAATATAATTTGAGTAATCAAAACGTCACGGAGTTTTACCGATCGCCGGGAATGAAATAGACCAAGTCTTCACGGTCCACAACAGCTTGGAGTATCGGTTGGGTTGATGCTGTTTTTGGACAGAGTCGCGCCCCGTTACTGTTCTATAACAGACTTTCATTGAAAAGACGAACTACATTTACACGAGGAGTATGGGTATGCATTCGCTTACACACTAACTCGATTGACAGGCCTGCTTCAAAATATGAAGGCCAGTAAACTCCAATCATTCATCCATATACTTGTTTTCTGATTGAAACCAATGATATCGAAAGTAAAACTGAAAAACACATACTCGCGAATTTTAACGGTCTAATCACAGTCGCAAGAAATGTTCGTAAAGCGAGATTGACCTTCCTCTCCATCCTACCTCGTCCTAAGGATAAAAGGTGTCGTCCGGCAATGGGAAATTTAAAAAGCTTAGTTTTGCAATGAACGTGGCCTAAATTTTATTCGAGCATACAAACCAATTGTTTCCAATGGTCGGATTATAAGGAGGAATTATATGCTGGCAACGATATGCTACATTTGAATTATGAAGGAACATGTGCACTCTGGGATGTGGTTCGTGTTTTCGGAGCCTCAGATTCTATACTATATATAATATACTGGTTTCATGAATTCACCATCTCAGAATTCCGTTAAAACAACTAATCCTTCAAATTATGACAACAACTACGGCTTATCACTGAAGGTTTCTAACTCACCACACCATGCAAACAGCTCTAAAATGCGGACCAAAAATCTACTCATCGGATTAAAACACCCCGATACTTCGCAATACGACCTTTAGTCTATATTCCAACTGAGACATACTTAATCAGCAATGTTAGCTGTTATATTATGTACTGTGTTCCGCAATGAAATATTCAAGAGTGGCCTAGCCATTGTTCACATATAAATATCCAAAGCAATTAACGTGGTCATAAAAGTTACATACTGCAACAATGAGGCATCCGCGAAGACACATCCGCGAATACATCCATCCTGCAAAAGTTTAACCGGGACGCAGATAGTTAGTACGTTTTAATCACATTTCTCCCTCCATAGCTCGGGAGATTCCCACTTCGCTGATGGCGTCGATTTCGGGTCAGGTGTGACTAATCCGTTCTTCAAAGAGATGCCGCAAAGTATGTGTTGAGGTGGTGTAGTTGGGGTAGTTTTGGGTTTTTTGGGCTGATTTGTGTTTTCGGTGATTTCAGAGAAGACAATTTTAGATACTTTGAATTGAACATTTTGATTTATTTTAAGAGTTAAGATAATATATAGTTAACAAAACGAATAACATACATTCTAAAGAGTAACTTGGACAAAATATATTACATAAATCACAGGCAACAATAAACACATACTTTTACTATTGGACTCTATTAACGACCGCTGATGTTGGAAACGTTATCTAGGAATGTCAAAATGTCGATTTCGCCCACTCGCAGAACTCTCTTGAAGTGGCGCAGTGAGTTGTAGATAGCCCTGTATTGACCAGGACATCTTCCCAGGCCTCTAACACTAATAACTATGTATCGCTGACTTGACCGATTGGAACGAATGCTAGGCCTATGGCACGACGGATGACTTCTCGAAAATTGTCACCGACTGTCGTCTGTTGGTAGGATTCGGGCAAGTTGATGGCTGAACGAGTCTTGGGAAGTGTTGGTCACGTCTGTGCTCTGGATCTGTACAGTGACGAGCTAACTGAATACAATGTGGGAACCTTGGCTCGGATCTCATGGACATCATCTGTTCGCGGTATAAGGAAGTAACTGTCTTGGAATCGTGCCGTACAGCTTTTCCTAGGTCTGATAAGACCGAGTCGGCGATAATCTGAATTTTACAAATTATACCATTATAAATACAATTAAAACAAATAAATAAAAAATAAATTGAAATTTGTTTAACTAAATTTGAGAATTTGAGAAAAAGTATGGAAATGTTTATTTAATTAGTTTTTTATTTCAGGATTGTTTTGAGGTTATATATAGAAAACTCAATAATTAACTTGATAATAACGACAGTAATTACCTGCTCCATGTCAGAGTCGTGGTTGTGTGGTTCCATTTGAGAACTTATGATGTCGTTTCTGGTGTTGATGGTTGATCGGTAGTCTTTATTGCAGCAGACCCAGTGAGTTTGGGGGTTTCTGTGATTTAAGACGGAGTTTGAAGTGGCCGTAAACCAGATGTCTGCCGCCTTTGGAGTTAGGGATGAATGCAACAATAACTTGATTACCAGCCATGATTGTAGAGATAGTAGTTTGGGGGGTTAACCCCGGGATGGTCGAATAGACCGAGAGGTCTATTCCTTCACCCCTCATTTTTTGAGCTTTAATTATGTCACAAAGAAAAAAAGAGAGGATTTTTATACAATCAATCAAAAATTATTTCTTTTTATGCTTCTTCTTTTTATGTGGCTTTTCTCCTGAGGATAGTGATGTTGGTTTGTCCTTCCGTTCTTGGTCTTTGCTGTTGGACATTCGGATCACTTTGTTTGACTCACGGAGCACTCTGCTGGACTCTGCTAAAGTCTTGTCAATTCTTTCTTGTTGCTCAGCTATTGCTTGATGCATGGCTCTCTGTTGTTCTTTTTCATCCTCATCTTCAAAATAGTTGTTGTTGTTGGTGGTGGTGGAGCTGGTGGACACCGGGATCAGATGAAACTCCGGTGTCCGATGTGGAAGACAGTCCAACTCCACGTCAAAGCTGGCGGCAGGAACATCTGGGTGGTGTCCACGTCCCTGTCTCCGCTCGCCTCGACGACAGCAGGGACCTCCGGCAGATGGGAGGTGGGAGGCTTTGGCATTGACGTCCCTGTCCTGAGATCTCTGGATACCAGCATCTTCAGTTCGGAACTCCAGGCAGAGGGTCAGGTAGCCCCTGCTAGACTGTTAGCAATGTCCACTACCCGACACGTTTGCACTGCGGCCAACACAGCTTCAGGGATTAAATCCATAAGCCTAATCCAAAACCGTCTCACTGGCGTTAAGCACGAGGGCAGCTGCACCCGGAGGCGCGGCCACACAACTCACCCGTGCTCAACGCTCTGACTGAAAGGAACTAATACAGCCAAAGCAATTATGACCGCCTCGCTCCACTCCCAGCCATGATTGTGATGGAGTGTCGTGATTTTATATACTCCATGGTATAAAGTGATATCTTCATGAGTACACACTCAGTGAACAGTATTTTGTTGGTACAACTGCATGGAGTATCATAACGGATGGTGACTTGGGCTCAACTTAACACTGTTAGCTAAGAATCACACCTCACCAGTACCCTAATCCGCCCGCCGCCGCGATGTTTATTTAAGCAGATCGGCTAAGTGGGAATAACCCCATAGCTCTTATGACATCGCCTGATCTGCCTCGCAGTATAAACCCTATAGGGCGTAACAACCCCGACCTTCCCAAATCAGCCAGTGTAAAATATAGAGCCATCAGTGTTGATTAAACTACGGTCCCATGAGGGTCAATTAAAATATGGTCCAATGAGGACAAGTTTAAGTACCCCCCCCCCCCCCATGAGGATCAATTAAAACATGGTCCCAGGAGGGTTAATTTATGAACATTAATCAATTCATATAACATTCTGATATATCCGCCGTGCACATAAATAAAAAAAAGAAGATGTTTCCATTAAGGCCACATTGTTTTATAAACAGCCAGTGTGAATGGTTAGTGTTGGAACTATTCTTAATAACATCTATATTCATATATTCTGCATACAGAGGAATGAAAAACAAGTTTACAGACTAAAGTTCACTAAACGTCAATATTTACAAACAACCCGAAGGATTAACGTGGGATTTGGTTAATAATTACTATCCCAATTCATTTATACTATGATGCCGATATTTGTCGCATATATCTAAATGAAAAGTTCACTAAACTATTTTAAATAACATGTTAAACACCGATATAAACAGAGCTCGAAGTGTTCATGTGTGAATTAAATTTCTTATACCATCCTCAAATCCCATGTAATATAATAGTAGATAGCATTCCGATTTATGTCACGTTAAAATAAATGAAAGATGTTCAAATAACAATGCAACACAGCAGGTTAAACAACAATAGAAACACACAGAACGCAGTGCGCTGAGGGCTAACTATGGAATTCCCGTTCCAATAGCTCGGCGTGCAATAGTACTGAACATAAAACACACTATTGCGGCTAACATGTCATGGTTCAATAAAGCATGTCGACAGGTCGGTACAGATAACCGCAAAGCGACACGTGAATATACATGCAGACCCATACAAGTAACGAGTACGTAAATACCAAAGTATACCATTCTAACCATATGGTTCGAGTACGAAAATACACAAGTACCTTTCTAATCACGTTTTGTCAATTTGGCCATAGCTCACACGAAAGCCATAAACGCCTTCACATAATACACCCAACGAGGGCGTAATGACTGGTCAGGAGTCATAGATTCATTTTTATTATAATTACCGTATTGGTATATTCTCCCAGCGGAGAGTGTTTGGGTACTAACTTCCTTGTTTTATTCATTAATGAACTAATGAGTAAATAAATAAATTCACATTTAATTAATTATTCGTTTTTTTTTAGAATTTAAAATATGTGTGATGAGTTGCAAATAACTGCTTTTATTTGGACTTTAGTGCAAATTATTTGCACTGTATCGCAAATCAGTGCAACACATGAGAAAAGGGCCTCCCAGAAATTCCGACCTATTTATCGACTTGAATTGGGGTATGGTAATATATAAGTAAGATATATAATACTGATAACATCAGTCTGATATCTACTGATATATAATCCAAGTGAAGGTTAGATATGGGTTGTTCCAATATTTTCTAATCCTGTGATCGTGCTACATACTTTATGAGTGGAATGTATGACTTGACAAGAATAGAGAATGAGTGTAATAAATAACCATCATATAATTGTCTCTGTTGAAGCTATAAATGCTAAATATATGTGCGCGTTGTTTGTTTTTTGGTCCAATAAGAAGTGCAGCTCGACCAATGAATTGCAATCTATGTGAATATGAAAAAATATGCATGTACTGTTTATTTGGTGAACGATCGTCGAGCACCAATTTCCTTCAGCACTTGTGAGACTTCACTAGATATGTGAGACTTTGTAACCCTAATTTTAGGCAATCGTGAATATATTATTATTTTACTTGTTGGAGTTATTCTGAAGTAAGCAAATTTAACTTTGTCACAGAAAACACGGATCATTTTAAACGACTCCCAATTGTAATTTTGTCACCCTCACTTGGGAGAATAGTGAAGATAATTCCATTTTTCTAATTGGAGTTATTCTCTCATAAGCAAATGTAACTTTGTCACTAAAATACGGAGCATTTTAAACGACTTCCAATTGTAATGTTGTAACCCTCAATTAAAATATTTTCATTTTTATAGTTGGAGTTATTCTCTGGTAAGCTAATGTAACGGAAAACACTGAGCATTTTTAAAGACGTCTAAACGTAACTTGGTAACCCTTATTTTGGACAATCAGGAAAATAATTTCATTTCTCACCCACAATATGTTCTGTATGTATGCTTTAATTGTTAATGCTGCAAATTAATGCAGAACATGGATATGTACATATATACAATGGGGTCACTTACATCGTCATCATCATCACCATCGTCAACATCCTCATCAACATCATCATCATCATTATTCATCTGCATCATCAACACACTGAGATGGTACATGGAATCGCTGTTCCTGGCGCTCGTATTCGTTATAAAGATGGAGTAAATAACTACCACAAAACGACTCGTAATAATCTTGTTTTTAAATTTATATTGAAAAAAAAAAAAATAATAATTTATTCTTGCACACCCAAGAGTGATAATATAAGATACGACAGTTTGTTGTAATGCACCAATGCAGGAAGTTGCAGATAACAGAATGTACACGATAACAATATAAATATGTTTACACCAACAATATAATATAACGTTCTTTTTTATCACGCAACAACCCAATTATTGAAAACTACACACAACTGTCATCATCTCGATACTTTATCTGCCCCCCCCCCTGGTCTTCTAACCCCCTCTATCTATCTCGCTATCTGCCCCCTCTCTCTCTCTCTCTCTGCATACTGCTATCCCTAACACTATATTCTACATTTTCTTCCATCCCGGGGTCAATACTATGAACAATTTTATAACTGTAAATACAAATAGTATTTATTAATTTGTAATTACAAATTTGTGTTAACTATCACAGTGGTTTCATAGTACAGGGAAAATTTAGCCGTATTATTTGTATACTCCCGACCATACATTTCGTCCTAATAGGGACACGGCGACGCCGGGGTGTGACATGTGGGGTGTTGGACGGCTTGGTGGGTGCCCCCAACTTTGGTCAAAATAAATCTCAACAGTTGGAAATTTCATACCAATAGGTTGACACAAACATTTTACACCACATACAAGCTCACGTTGTCATTATTGTTTAATTTCACAACCAATAATAAGTGAGAACTGTGTTTGTAGACCATTCAGTCTGATTCACTAGCATATTTTTGACTTTTGTTGAAATTTATGGTCTAAATGGCCATCAGATATAACTTGTTCAATGCCGGGATGCAGTTGGAAAATTAAAGGTGGACAGCCCATGCACACTCAATCGTCACGTCCCTTTGTCCGAATATGTTGCTACTTTTTCAGTTGAGGGGAGGAGTGTCCACATCTAAATTTCATATGCACCCGATATGCTGCGAGTGTTATGTATATAAATTATTGTAACACCTTAGACTGGGCAAGGGGTAAAATAACCGACAACAATTTCTATGGGAAAGATACAATGCGTGCTATTATTTTGTGATTAGTGATATCGCCGGTACTATGAAACGATGAGCTAACAAAATATCGCAAATTTCACAAAGATCAACTGTTGATTATTGTAGATTGCTTACAGGCAAACCGTTACCTGTGAGTGATTCACAATATATTGAATCACGGCAAGCCTGAGTTACAAAAGAATTAATCAATCATAAGTTGAGAGGTGATCGCTTATCAGAGCTATCTAATCGGTACACGGATTGTTAAGTTGATGATCACTTGTTTTCGCAAAGTTAACTAATAAACTGTTCGTTTGTTAGAGTGTGTATGTAAGTACAAGTCAGTGTAATATCGAGTACTACAGCCAATTTGGTATCATTGTTTTCACAAATTACAACCATTCAGTTTGTGAAAACAAAATATTATTTTGATGGTATAACATTATATATATTGTGCCCATCCTATGATTTCAAACTGATCCGCTACTCTTATCATAACACATCGAGACAGGAACGTGGCTCCATTTTATCAGGGGGTGTCCATCACAGTATCGAAGCATGGACGTGCTAGGGCTCTCAGTTATAGGAGGGTGGTCATTTTATAATTTCAAACTGCTCCGATATCTTATAATAGGGAAGTGGCTATATGGGCTCCGTTTGGTGATGGGGTGTCCATCCTATAATTTCAATATGCATCCTTTGAATAAACAAAAAATCCTATAAATTCCACATAGCGATGGAATCAGAGATTGTTATATGGTCCGGTTTAAGGGTGTGAAAATCGACAATTTATGTTTGACACCCTATATAGACCTTCTAGACAAGTTAAATTGGGTAATTTTAGTAGTTACAAGAAATACATACTACGTACTACCTCACATCCAAGCTGACACAGCCTAAGGTTTGACAATTTCTAAATATAGGCCATTTCAATCCAAACTTTTGACCAAAGGAGGTAAAAATATGCAAATGTTGGTCTAAAACAAACACATGCCCTCTAATAAATTGTTGGAAAAACAAAATAAGAGAACAAGTTTAACCTATTGTTGTTGTAAAATTGCCAATTCATGTTGTTTCAGGTATCAAATTTCCAACTGTTGAACATGTTGACAAAATGTTTCGGGGGGCGAGAAACATAACCCAACCCCCTTGTCGCGACGTCCCTGTGGGTTGTACTTGAGATTTCCAGCTGACAAAACATTTTCACGGGGGGGGGGGGGGGGGTGAACCAGCCCCTTGTCGCCACGTCCCTGCGTATCATAGATGGAAATATTATCCGGGTTAAGGGTGCGAAAACTTTAAACTTTATGTTGGACACACAATACGAAGACCTTATAATCACGTTCCTTAACGATATAACTTTCAATTAACTTCCATAGTACTCGAACATTCTTTGTGATTGGGAGATGTTTGTAAATACAAAGAACACGTACTATTTGTGATTTATGTTTGTAATCGTAGGTTCATAGTATTAGCGGAATGATAAATCATTATTTCTTACAAACAATTGTAGATTCTTACAAAGAAAACGCTTCATAGTATTGACCCCCGAACTCAAATTCAGTTATATATCATCCCCCTTCCCGTCCGACATAAACCCCTCCCTCACTTATTGGGGACGGGGCATGTAGCCAAAGAGGAGAAGACTTCATATAAGCCCTCGGGCTTATTGTCTGATCCTCGTTTCCATACATTAACTCTTCTATTTTGCATATATGTGTCACCAAAAATATAAAGCTATTTTGATCACTCAACAACCCAATTATTGAAAACTTGAACTCCCCACCATTGTCATTATCTGATGACTTCATCTGTTCCCCTCCGGTCTTCTAGTTTCTCCTCCTCACTCTCTGCCTTTTGCTATCCCTAATACATTCTTCTCCATTTTCTTCTATCCCTAACTCAAATTCAGTTATATATCTCCATTTCTCCTTTAAAAAGAACGTTATTTCCAACCCTTCCCGTCTGACCTAAACACCTCCCTCACTTATTGGGGAGGGGGTATGCAGCCAAAGAGGAGAATACTTCATATAAGGAATCGGGCTTGTTGTCTGATCCTCGTTTCCATACATTAACTGTTCAATTGTGCATGTATGTGTCATCTGTATATTATGTTATTTGTTTGGATTTGGAAATAAAAATATGTTTACAACAATATAAAGTTAAACCAGGGGGGGGGGGGGGGGGGTGGGTGAAAAAAAAAATGGGTGGTCAAAGCCACCAACAAGCAATTTTTTCCGCAACTAAAAAAAAAATTCCTGCTTGTTTGTTTAGTGTTTTGGCAATGAGTTGGGCTTCAAAACCACTTTGAATGAGAGAAATAATGTAATTCTAACTGGTAAACTGACTGCAGGCAGTTATCGTGTTGTATTTTGAAATCCAAGATGGCCGCTGGCAGCCATGTTTTTTTGGCCGAATGACCTCAAAATGACTCATTCCTATTTACATGTCCATGTTAACATCCATGATAAATAGTATGCACAGAAATTCATATACAGCTGTTTACAGTGAATTTCCCCCCGCAAATCTGTTTTAGTGTTAAAAGGGGGGTGGGTGTCAAAAAATGGTCAGAAAAAACTGCCAAAAACGGAAAAAAAATTGGCGGTGGGGGTGGGTGGGTACAAAAAATGAACGAAAGGGGAAAAATGTCATACGTGCCTGAATTTTTTTCCGACCCCCCCCCCCTGGTTAAACAGTAAATTACGCAAATTCGCGAATCTTACACTGATTCGATTCGAGATTCGATGCAATTGTAAACAGCCGATTCGCATGGCCCTAGTCTTACCAACCATATATCAATTTCCTGCACAGAGCGGATCAGCGAACCCCATAAATACAATACATCAACCTTGTTTTGTGTAAACTAGGTTGATCAAGTTGACAAATTTATTCCCTATTACGACAAGTACAGAAATACGCAGGTATAAAATGAAAAGTGTTCTCCCTCAGTCTATTTACTGTGCGCGGTCCTTCAGTGATCACAGGATAATTTGTTGGTTGATAACATTTTGGTGGATATTACATCTAACAATTTTCTCAGGATATAGCAGAACCATAACAGAAAGGTATACTGCAATATTTGCTCCCATGCAATTGACACCAACTTATATAAAACTACATACGTTAATGTATATCGCCCACCAGTCAAATAATATTTACCTCTATCGCAATCATTTGAATAGTAGTAAGAAATATTTTATTCTCAGCCGTTCTCTAGTCCGTTTTGCAACTTCACTTGATTTGCAAACAGGTTGTTGAAAAAACTATTTATGAAATGAAAGGACATATAATTATGCAATACGAACTCTACTTTATATTTATACTTAAGATTGAAAATAGGCAAACATCGACTGACAATTGGAAAGGGGAGACACCCCCTCCCCAGTTCATGTCAGATGAAGTTTGTGCTGTGGGTAATTCCCAACAAACTGAGACGATAAACTATCATCTTACAATTTCCAATTGATAAGAGTATTCGAGATGAATTATATATATTATTCTAGGGTCATAATTGTACTATTCTCACATTTAATACAAACTAATTACATCAAATTTCCATTAATTATAAGAGAAAAAAAAATCGATTATGATATATGCAACATGAGCTTGTCTCAATTTTAGATCAATTTTGTTGACTAGCTTCAATGAAAACAAGTTAAGCGTCATGGCGTGTTTCATTGAATGAAAACGTCTGCAGTTAGATTTGTGAGCCAGAATACAGACACATGTCGTCTCCAGACAACTGATTTAGCCTTACTGGACTTGATCTATTTACGCAGACACATCCGTACAGGACCCATGCGATTACCGTATACCCACATTAGCCCTTTATTCAAATGTGTTCTACTCACCAATGTGCCTGCATTGGGCGGAACTTGTGGTATGCTTAATCGCGAGGTAAGGTAATCAAAAGTCTACTCGAATCTAAACGGTCTACAAGATTAAGCATGCATGCATTCAATTTGCTTGTATGACTAAATGGGCTCATAACTATATACACGATCTTAGCAAAGTTCTTTCCCTTAATATCATATCGATGTCGTTATGTATGCATTGTTTATAATATATTATGTTCACAATTTCCATACAGGATGTCAGTTGTCTGCTACCGGATGAAATTCTGGATTCTATTAATGTGTCTGAGCATATTGATGGGAGTTGTGGCACCTACAGCAGAAACACCAGATACAACAAACAAAACATCCACAACAACTGAAATGACAACAAACGTCACGACGAAAGAACCAGATACAACAAACAAAACATCCACAACAACTGAAATGACAACCAACGTCACGACGAAAGAACCAGATACAACAAACAAAACATCCACAACAACTGAAATGACAACCAACGTCACGACGAAAGAACCAGATACAACAAACAAAACATCCACAACAACTGAAATGACAACAAACGTCACGACGAAAGAACCAGATACAACAAACAGAACATCCTCAACAACTGAAATGACAACCAACGTCACGACGAAAGAACCAGATACAACAAACAAAACATCCACAACAACTGAAATGACAACCAACGTCACGACGAAAGAACCAGATACAACAAACAAAACATCCACAACAACTGAAATGACAACCAACGTCACGACGAAAGAACCAGATACAACAAACAAAACATCATCAACAACTGAAATGACAACCAACGTCACGACGAAAGAACCAGATACAACAAACAAAACATCCGCAACAACTGAAATGACAACCAAAGGCTCTACGAAAGAACCAGATGCAACAAACAAAACATCATCAACAACTGAAATGACAACCAAAGGCTCTACGAAAGAACCAGATACAACAAACAAAACATCATCAACAACTGAAATGACAACCAAATGCTCTACGAAAGAACCAGATACAACAAACAAAACATCCTCAACAACTGAAATGACAACCAAAGGCTCTACGAAAGAACCAGATACAACAAACAAAACATCCACAACACCGACAACAGAAAACCCAAAAACATCAACAAAGGCTCCCGTCACAATAACTGAAATGACAACCAAAGGCCCGACGAAAGAACCTAACGAAGGTGAGATTAACCATGTCTTAAAATATTCTATATTTCAATATCAATTCAATGAGGAACACGTCATTCGACTGTTAGTCTCAATAAGGTATTGCATTTTGTAATGCTATAACACATCACAACAATTTAACCCTTTGAGTGCCAGGTCGATTTTTGTATCTACCCATATACCCTGTGCCAATGCATTCTCTTATATATGCGAGTCGACCATAGGTCGCCTCGCATATATAAGAGAATGCATTGGCCTAACACTTTGTTTTTTTGTTTTTGTTGTTGTTTTTTTTACAATTTTTTAACAATTTTAATAATTTATTCTTATATTCTTTAACAGACTTATTTTGTAGGTTTAGGGCCGATGAGATCGACCCCTGCCACTCAAAGGGTTAAAGTCATATTTCTGTTGGAATAAATATGAATCAATCAGACTTTTGAATTATGTTAATGTTCCAGCGGTGACAACCATATATGGCAAGCTATTCCAGGACATCATTATTCGTTGACTAAAGATATATTTCCCATTATCTTTGTTGCATCGGCTGAGATGTAGCTTTTGATTATGACCTCTTGTGTAACCGCTCCTTGAAAAAAAATGTTTCTGTCTTGATAGTATAATGACCGTTTAGATACTTGTAAGACTTTATCATGTAACCGCGGAGTTTTCTGAATTTTACGGACATTAAATTTAAGCGGATTAGTCTATCTCTGTAACTCAGGTTTCATAGTTGAGTGACCAGTCTAGTGGCTCTACGCTAGACGTTTTCAAGAGTTACCTGATACTGCAGATGAGGGTCCTAAACTGTACAGCAGTATTCGAGGATAGATTTCACCATACTCACATAAAGTTTCCTGAAAATGTCAACGTCCAACTGCTGAAATGTTCTGTTTATTATTCCGAGAATTTTGCGTGAACGATTGCATATATTGTTTATGAGAATTTGAAACTTGAGTTTTGAATCTACGCTAACTCAGATATCTTTTTCACACGCGCTTGTTAGAATAGGTGGATGTTCTGCTACATATGCATGGCGTATGATTTACAGTGGTTATTATGTCCAAAGTGGATCACGTGAATCATTCTGAGTTGAATGTTAATTGCCAATCAGTGGATCATTTTCATACAGCGTTGATATCATGCTGTAATACTATGTCGCGGTGACTTGGGTTACCTATGACTTTTGTATCATCAGAAAATATCTAACATACACTATTTAAGATATCTGGAAGATCATTTGAGATGATAAATAATGTTAACCCTAAGAGATCTCCCTGTGTCACTACACTAATTACTTTAGATACTGGAGAAAATGTCATTGTCCAGGTCTGTTTTTATGTAATGGAAACTTTCGATCAGCTGTGTTTTGCACGAATGCTTTGCCCGAAAACCATGTTGTGCTATATCACACGACTCATTCGTCGTTTCTTTAAGAACTCTTGGGTGTATGTCACAAGTTGTCTGGGCCACTGATTGTATATGGGTTGAGATGGTTGAAGTCTTGTGTGTACCGCTTGTGCGGTTATTATGAAATCTGCCAAAAACTTCCCGTCACTCTTGTTTCCCAAAATTGATAGAGTTTCCAGGTTTTCTTTTGTGAACACACTGACGAAAAAATCATTTAGTATTTGAGCCTGTGTCGTCGGTCACCAACATATCACTCCCTGATTTCTCTGGATCATGATTTCTTTATATCCTTGGTTTTATATGGTCTTACTCCGGATGTAGTTCCAAAATGCTTTGGTATTTCCGTTGCGTTCACATTAAATTTTACGTTCGAATGATATTTTGACTTCTGAGTTCGCTATATCTCTACATACTTTGTATCTCTTATAGTCCAAATCTGAGCGAGTCCCCCGATATTTTTGTACGCTTTTCTTTTCTCTCTCTGATAAGCATCATAAGCGCCATGGTGTCTTGTTTTTACCCCATGTTCTTTCGTTTTGTTTTTGGTTTTATTTAGACATCTCTTCGGAATATGTTTTTCAAATCATTTTTCCATCGTGTTATTGAAATAATCACATGCAACTTCAAATTCATCTACGACCAAACTGTCCCAAACAGTGGTTTTCAGATCATGCCTAATACCGTCGTAGTTCCGTTTGACACATGTAATTTATGTCAGGGTCATCGACACCGGCTGTAATAACTTGTTGGTGTATGTGAATTTCCAGAGTTTCGTGGTCACTTTTACTAAGTGGTTCTTTACCAATATGTTCTACGTATATAATAATAATCTGGGTTGTTTGTTAGTGTAAAAATGTTTTTATTTCCAAACCCAAACAAGAAACATAATATACAGATGACACATATATGCAAAATAGAAGAGTTAATGTATGGATACGAGGATCAGACAACAAGTCCGAGGGCTTATATGAAATGGAGATATATAACTGAATTTCAGTTAGGGTGGATAAAAGGGGAGAAGATAGTGTTAGGGAAAGTAGGAGGCCGAGAGAGAAAGAGAGAGAGAGAGAGATAGAGAGAGAGGGTGGAGAGAGGGGTGGAGAGAGGGGAGAGAGAAAACACTAAAAGACAAGAGTGGGACAGATGAAGTCATGAGATGATGACAGTGGTGGGGAGTTTTCAACTGGGTTGTTGAGTGATAAAATGATGCTAGTCTATAGTAACAGTCATACGCCATGTGCCATGGGAGGGGGGTCAATCACAATGGCTGTTTACAGGTTACACCCGTTGGAGTTAAACGGTAATCTTCATAATTATCTTCCAATTATACCTTGGAAGCATAATGTTTTTTTTTCTAGCAATAACAAAATCCCACCATTGACTAACCATATAGCACGTACCTGGATCATGCCACGAATCTCTAAGTCATGGTTTGGTCTTAGCACGTATCGTATTTTTTCTGCCACGAACAGTTGCTGTTATGGACATAGAGTTTGTATGTGTCACCGATGGAGAGTTCAACACACTAGAGAAGAACTGCAGTGATGGATGGGATAACTGTGGAGATATCCAAAATCTAGTCGAGATGGTGAGATTTAAAACGTCCGGTTATAATTATTATGAGTCTGAATTGCGTTATATATGGACCGGAATATACGATCATGTTGACATGCCATATATAACATGGAACAATGAAGAGCGTTACTTTTTATTTTCCTAATACTGTAAAATAAAGAGCGTTTCTCTCAAATATGCGCGGAATGTTGACAACAGATAAAAAACATTGATCGTGCACCGTGACTTGCGGCAACATTGAAACGCCGCTTCCTCTTCTGTTACTTAATGTACTAACTTATTTAAACGGACACGGCTCATTCAAGGAGATATCAGATAGGTGGGCAAATACACGAAATATGATATACCGGCTTCATATATAAGCTTATAAGCTCAGAAAAATACTTGCCATGGTCATAGCAATGTTCTAGCTTTGTATTTGTATGACTTCGTTGCGTCTTTCTGTGACATATAATGCCAGTAGAAATGTATTGTATTTATCGACCTATATATTTCGACCCCGAGAACAACTCAAAAGCGAATATTCTTAGGTGTATTTAGTTCTATTTTTGAGCGCCATGTGGCTTTAAACAAATTAGTAACAAAAGAGGAAGTGTTGGTTCGACGCTGCCATAGTGACTGGCATGATTCATGGGAGTGTATGAAATCCAACTTAATTTGTGGGTGGGTGGATTGCCATTTACAAGACTCGTTGATATGTCGATTTAACGTTCTACATTCCCGCGGCATGAGGTGTTACGTAATGTTCTCGGAAACGTCCAATCCAATGCTTGATGTCGAATACGTTACATGATAACATACTTTCTGCATAACTGTTATTAGTCGAGATTTTATAAAAACCCGACTATTGACATGGAGAGGGACCGTTGGCCGGGGGGGGGGGGGGGGGGGGCGACCGGGCGTCCTGGTAGGCGGGCGGCAACAAACCTATATATCATATAGCCATTTATTGGTGGATTATGACATTTTTTTGTATATATGTAAGTCAATTGACATGCGAGAGCTGCACATAGAAAATCGGGTCCGCCCCGACTTTTCAACCAGAGTTATGCCACTTGTTTCTATTTATAGAAAGTTATTTTCCGTTACCACGATAACTTGAACAAACGTGAGTTATGGCTCTTAGTTCTGAGTTATGATTCTTTAGTTCGTCTATTTTTTTGGTGATTTTCGGTCAGACAGGTTCACTCTTACGGGCAAAAAAACTCGACCATATCTATCTTTGATGCGCAACCCTTGTATTTTACATAATATAATTGTCCATGGACTAAACACTGTTTAAAAATACTTCGTTATTTATATAACACGCTAGTTAAGTGGTCCTGCTAATTTGCTATGATGTTGGTAATTCATGAGTGGCATGGTGCTGGTTGGCCAACGCGATGCTGCAGTTGTTAAGAAAAAGTTACCGTTATTTTATTTAAGGGGACATGGCTCATTCGAGCTTCCAATAGTCGCCTAAATCATGCAATCTCTAGATGTATCATTTTAATTTATTTGCAAACATTTCTGCTTCAGTGGAAAAATGCATTCATGGGAAAGAGCAACGGGAGATTCCTGGACGTCAGGTTAATCAGCGTAACGTAAGTTTCAATGAGTTGTCAGTTGTTATTGTAGTCCAAGTCTTCTCGTACTAAAACCGGCTAAGATATTGGGATGGAGGTGCCGGTCTTTAGTCCGAGTTCCAGGCCCATGCATTCTTATGACACGACTTAAGCGTTAGTGACCCGCTCAAATAAAACCACAATTATATGAAATAAAATATCACAATTGCGACAATAAACGGATATTTTCCGCAGAAGACATGCTATTTTATCTGAAACCCACATCAGTTGTGAATTTAAAACGGTAATTTAATGCGAAAAGAGACATTTACCTCAATGTTTACAATTTTTTAAAAGTATGCGAACTCGGTTGACCTCGCGAACTGTGTTCGGCATTTTCCGTTGAAAATATTCCGTAGATTTTGGACAACAACGCAAATTACGATGAATTCTCCATTGTAATCGTAATTATGTGTGTCAATAAATAAAATAATAAATAGATTAATTAAACATTGGAGATATAAATGTAATACACTAAATAAATGAACCTTAAGTTTGAAAAGTCCCACTAAAACGGAAGAACTATATTTCGAAACTGTGTGATTCGGTTCTCCGATTATTTTATCAACACAGATGTCAAAATGCACATCACACGCATGGCAACTTGGCAAGTCAGACACAAGAGTTCTAATTTGCTCCAATTTTGACAAGTTGCTTGCGAAAATTGTCAACAAAACTACCGTTCTGATCCTCCATTATGTCATTAAGTTTTTAGTGCGGGAATTGTTCTGAAAGCACATAGAAAACTGGACTTTCGGGCGATCGGTTTTCGCCATTTTTGTTCGGAAAACCCGCGCTATATATAGAAACGGAAAGTAGAATTCCCAGAACAAACAGCGGATTATGCCGAACTTATTCGGACCACTTCAGCTTTCGGTTAAAACGTAAACAAACAGAGAAACAAATCGATGTTTGTGTCAATCAACCGGAATATTCTATGTGTAATTTAACATTAAAGTTAGATTATTATACACCATTATGACCATAAGATGTAAGCCTTTCCGATGTATATAGCATCATGTATTGATTTGCTAGGTAAATCGAGTAAAATACACCACAAATTCCCGCCACAGATCGTGGGCGTAAGTCGTGTCATAGGATTGGTAATACCAATTTGGTATACAAGCGGTCTTGGACTAAAGACCGGCACCTCCATCCCAATATCTTAGCCGGTTTTAGTACGAGAAGACTTGGACTATTGTTATTGATGACGAAATATGACGAAAGAAAGGTCCGACAAAAATGAGATCCGTGTTTTCGATCCAAAATAATTGGGGCGGTGGGGCGGTCATTTTGTCATTTTCCTTTTATTTTGAAAAATACCATCCTAACTGGCAAAATGAAACGATATATATGAATATGAAATGAGAAATTGGAAAAAAAATGAAGAAAATAAAATAATCTATCTATATAACAGCCAGTGTTTGTCGGTGTATGTGTCTGTGTGTTTATCTGTCACCATTTTGACGCTTTAAAAAATATATCACCCTATAAGTCCGATTGCGCTAAAATTTTGACGATATCCTGAGGCCATCTTAGAATACGTCACGTAAAATTTCAGGCAAATCGGTATAAGACAACGGAGATATAACGCGATTCCCAAAGGTTATGAAGGCGACATGTTACTGATATAATGCGTTACCGAAGCTCCATGCAGCGCCCTCTCCGTTTCACGGCTATAGATCACTGTCGGGAGGATGGTACTTTGCGGAACGATACATCCACTTTTGCGTATCCTCGGAACTATATTTAGTCACCTATTTAACCACCAAAAGTTTAAAATAATGGTATTTCTTTCGGTATTGATAAGATAACTATTGACAATATTAACTGAGCCAGACATAGACAATTTAAATCCTAAAACATAAGAACTAAGATCATGTCAGACATCTTTACCAAACGTCCTTGTGGTATAGTGGTATCTCAGCTGAGCGATGAGAGATAACTCTGCCTGGAGTTTGTGCGTCATCTTCTCTGAAGACGAATGTGCTTTCAGCGGCGTCCGTCATAAATTCTGGACAAACCCCGCGCACCATTTGTCGGCTTTCTTTATATTGTTATCAATGGTGACGATATTTTCCTGCATGCCACGTTTGTCACCAATTTGTGACCTCAGACGACTTAAAGGGTCATATATATGAGCAAAAAGAGCGTTCCTTGTCAGCTTAGAATAGATGTAGGAATATTGGTACACATTGGTCGCATGCCAGGGTAATATCATGGGATAGGCGCGCCTTCGTCGACCTCAGCTGACGTAAAGGGGGGGGGCTGATATATTGCATGATTAATAAAGAGCGTTTATTATCGGATCAGAACAATTTGTGGGGAAAATTGGTGCACAGAGGTAACATATATATATATATATATATATATAATGGCCGGTCAGATGCTCGTATCCCGTTTATATATAACCATGTGTATATGCGAGAAATACACAATGAAAACACACTCCACAGTTTGGATCGACAAGCCTTGTCCTGTGTATTTTGATGTTGCGTTTTTTTTGACAATCGGTCTTCCGTATCATTTCTACAACACAATTATCGTCTTACTTGCAGCACGACCTTACCGTGTGGTCGCCACGGAAGTGTGTTCATTCGTCATTACCCAATAGCCACCCACCACTACCACCCCCTCATCACCACTCTCAACCCCAGCAAAGCCGATCGCCAACCCCACCCCACACATCAAGCAATCACCATGACTGACCCGCCATCTCCAAGCAAACCCAATCTGCAACACAACCGCAGACTTCCACGCTCAATGACAGCCCTGTTTGTGATGCTCGCAATCCCAAAGAAGACGAGCCTCCAGATGAATCAAAGGCTGACACTGAGTAGGAAGGTCCGGTAGTGTTCCAGATACGACTTCTATCACTGAATGAATATGGGCTCCAAACACGATTTCCAAGAAACCAAGACCGACAATTTAGATGTTATAGAAATAGAAAATTTTAATGTCCTAGAGTAAATGAATAGAAAACCCATCTCTAAGAAACGTTCAGGGGGACTATGCATTGCCATCAAAGAATCCCTCAAACCTTTCTTCAATATTATCACAGATGACTGCCCAGAAATCCTCTGGTGTGAGTTCCGCGGACCCAAGGGTCCACCATATGCGATCGGTAACGTTTATATACCATGCGAAAATTTTAAATATTTCAACGAAAATACATTTGACAGAATCCACGTTTCTATATTAGAGAAATTTGTCTGCTATGGTCACATGTTTATTAGTGGAGATTTCAATTCAAGAACAGGAACGCTCGACGATAGCACGCATG
This sequence comes from Siphonodentalium dalli, assembly GCA_032622095.1. NCBI lineage: Eukaryota > Metazoa > Mollusca > Scaphopoda > Gadilida > Siphonodentaliidae > Siphonodentalium > Siphonodentalium dalli. Next base: position 164,958,724 of record CP136064.1, read on the forward strand.
GAGGCAAATTGATAGAAGAGTGTTCACTCAATCTCCCCTCCAAACACCGACATAACCCAGACACCACCTCTAACAACTCCGGAACGAAATTACTCAGACTTTGCGAAAGCACAAGCTAGATAATACTGAATGGCAGAATAGGTTGTGATTACCCAAACCCTAACTTCATAACAAGGGGGTATAGCGTTATCGACTACATGATTACCACCCCAAAACTCACCGAAGATGTATGTTATTTTCAAGTCGCAGAATATAACCCGCTTGTATATGACATACACTGTCCAACTATCGCGTGTATATGGATGCATGTTTGTAAAGAGAGCAAACGATTAGCATTTAAGAACAGCACAAAGCCGAAACTCCCAAGTGGAAATAATCACAGAAATAACTTAACTGCCAAATACCGCCATAAACCATCGCGAATCCGTGACACCTCAAAAATGGAATATGCCGACCCACACAAGCCGAGAACAGTGAATGATATCACCGCTCTAATCGTGCGTAGGGCTGACCAGTCCTGTCCGGACAGACAGGCAAACATAAACAGGATATCCGACGCGTTCAGCAATATCCTTTTAGGCACTGAAAAAGAACAATATTCTACCGCACGAACCTTGACTAGGAAACCAAATCCGCGAATGAAAATAAAAAAACAAAGCACCGTGGTTCAAAATCGACTGCGCCCATTCCCGAACCGAATACAGAAAGGCACGAAAAGAGTACAAAATCTGCACAACGACACAACACAAATCACGCATGATAGAATCAAGATACCGTTATAAATAGCTTTGAAAAAAAAGTAAGAAATTATATTACAAAAATCTCAGGAACAAAATTCATGATCTTAAAGCTCTGAATTTTGGAAATTTATGAAACAATTAGATAGAAAATCGGATGACAATTCAGTAATCCCGTCAGCGCATATATTTAAGGAACATTTCGCATCCGAAGAGCAGAAACTTTTCTCGCGAGTTGCGCAGGAACGCCGAACCTCCCTTACTCGGGTGCGTCTAGTATAGACAATTCCCTTTTGAACAGAGAAATCACAGTAGGTGAAGTGGCGCACGCCGTTAAAAAATCTTATGAATGGGAAGGCACCGCCCGGACATGATGGGATAACCAATGAAGTGATTAAACGTATAGTAGTCAACAGCTAGGGCCCTTCTTCGCTAGGTTTTTCAACCTAATCCTCTCTACCGGTTATATACCAACGGAATGGTCGCTAGGCACCATACGACCAATCTTTAAGAATAAAGGCGACTTTCTGAACCCCGAAAATTATAGAAGGATTACACTGCTGTGCGTTATTTCCAAAATGTTTACTAGCATCCTGTGTAAACGCACAAATGATTTCTTGTCAGATAATGATCTTCAGACTGAATCTCAGACTGGATTCCGTAAAGGATACTCTACCGTAGACCACATATTTTCCATGTACAGGTTGACTCAATTACCCAAGTCAGGGAAACAAAACTTGTACTGCGCATTCATCGATTTTTCCAAAGCATTCGATTCAGCGTGGAGAGATGGACTATGGGCGAAACTGAGACATCATAAAACCACCGGAAATGTACTCAGAATAATACAGAAGATATATGATAATCTTGAGATGAAAGTAATCGCTCACAATGTTCTTTCTGGTAGTTTTGATAGCGTGATAGGAGTGAAACGGGGCGCCGGTTTATTCCCGATACTTTTTTCAATGTACCTAAATGACCTTGAACTTTTCCTCGAATCGCGAAAATGCAACGGTATCTACTATGTGCGATCTGCGGACGAATATCTTGATATTTTCAAGAAGCTGTTCCTACTCATTTACGCAGCTAGATGATACAGTAATCCTGGCTAACTCCGCATCGCATCTTCAGACCGCGCTCAACCATTTCTCACAGTACTGTGATAATTTGAAATTGAACATAACTTATTCTAAAACAAAAGCTATGATTTTCAGCGGGCGGAAAAAGATTAAACAGCCACTTAAACTGCACATAAACGGCGAACTCATGGAAAGTGTAAGTCACTTTAAGTACCTGGGTACTTGGTTCAGCAAAATAGTGCAACTTCAAAAAGGAGAGTGAACCTCAGATGTAATGACGCTAAAAAGGCAATGTATACCCTTATAAGTAAAGTTAGAAAGCACACACTAACATTTGATTGTACCCTTGACATATACGAAAAAACCATTGTCCCGATAATTACATTTATGCTGTATATTATGGACCCCATGTAGTCGCCAATGACTCCTCTATATGATAAATGTATAACATGACGCAAAGATGCCAACATTTTCTCACAGAGACAAACGAAAGGTGGTAACATGTCAGAAAAATAGCATATTTTCACATTTCGGCAGCCATCTTGGCCGCCATATTGGATTCTGGTGTCGGATTTTTGGCTAATTTGTATATTAGCATAACGAATCGAGCGGAAAACAAGACGGCATGTGACATCATCTTTACTATAACGGCGATCAAAGAGACCTGGTGCAGGGGGATGAAAAGGATGGTTCGGCCCAGTATGAGATTAAAAAATCCTAACATCTAGTGGTATAACGCCAGACAAATTTACACCCCGATTTATTTTTTCTTAAATTAATTAGCAAGTAACTACTGGCAAGGGCACAGAACACACGGGTCGGCTGAACATGAAAATTTGACAATCCTATATAGCATCTAGACTGGCCTCAAGCTTTCCAATTCGGGGAAATTTTTAACCTGACACGCACCCTTAGGTTTGAAAACTGATGGTCTATTTTTATTTGAAGAGTTCAGTGAAGAGTTTACATTTATTTGAAGAATCTATTATTGTGTTATGTTTTCATTTATATTAGGTTTAATAAACTATTTAAATCTGAGCCTATCCATGTCAATGTGCATTGATGGAACCTTGATGAAAACATTTAGCAAGCTGATCTGTTTATTACCCATTGGTGTCACCCCCTCATTATTAACTGATGGTGAAATCAATCCCTACCAAGAGTTAAGTGCATATCTATTACATAATATAAGCATTCTTAAAACCTTTTGTCCCATTATTTTGAAGAAAAATGACTCTAGGAAAAAGTTTACAGGGTCAGGAAAAAATGTGTAAGCCGGGTTGCTGAACCCCCACCCCCATGTGCACCCCCGCCTAGTGTTCGGAAAAAAATTGCAGAAACCCCATCGATTGTCATGCAATATAGGCACAGAGTACATCAGGTGACTAATACTTGAAGGGGCGCTAGTAATTTACAAATGTTTCACGATTTTCCTGCATGTTATCCGCCACTTTCACGGGCAACCCCCTAGTTGGTTAATAAAATGCATATATATTTTGGGACTTCTGTCTGTGTGTTAGCTATGGTCGGGAAAACGGCTGGACCGATTGAGCGCAAACTTCCAATCTAAGGTTAAAAATCCACGGGCAGTGTTTACCGCCGTTTTGGAGAAGCTCCGAGCACCCCTTCTCCATACTCAGTCACCAAAATGACCGTCCTTGGCACTGAGGGGTTAATCGCGTTGATAGTTAAAGAGCGTTCGTATCCGCAGTGTCGTTGATAAAGAGCGTATGCGTGTAGTGTGATTCTTATGCCTGGGGCCAGACGTGAGTGTGTCTGTATCCAGACATGAGCGTGTTGTGTGATTCTTATGTCTGTCTTCGTACTTAGGGGTTCCAAGGAACGGGGGAGATTTTCATCGGGTAAGTTTTTTCCGCCCGAGGTGATCTTCACCTTGAAACGGGTACCCACAAACGTACCTCTTTTAGGGACGGGTACCATCATTTCTCTTGATTAAAAAGGCAGAATTAACTCAAATTAAATTAAAAAATTAACGGATTTCGACGAAATTTTATACCTATGGATACTTTTGTCGGGGAGTGTTTTCGACGGGTCAAATCGTGACCCCGACCTGAACTTGACCTTCAAAATGGTCAATTCAAGGTCAAATCGGGTAAAACGGACGGATTTCGACGAAATTTTATACCTAGGAGCACTTTTGTCCGGGGAGTGTTTTGGTCGGGTCAAATCGTTACCCCGACCTGACCTTGACCTTCAAAATGGTCAATTCAAGTTCAAAGCCCGGACGAAGTCGGGTCACCTGCTAGTATATGTATAAGACAGAGAGAAAGGAAGTTCTATTGTGTAAAGTAAAATGCCGAACTTTCATGTCCAGAGAGTATCGACGGTTTTCGGCTAAATTAACATAATGAGCTACAAAAAAGGCCAAAATCGAGAAAAAGTTTGCGGGACACAGAGTTTAAGTTTGGGCGGGTGCATGGCTTAAAATAGTTTGGTGCTTTAATAATAATATTACTGGTTTTGACATGTCTATGTAGATGCGAATAGGTTTATAGATTCATATTCAGGTTGCAATAATACAAAACTCATGTATATTTAGATATATCTTATTTCCGGAGGCTCTACTCGCTTTGACATACACATAGCCATCCACAAATAAAAAGTAAAAAAACACGTCCTATGAAACTCTTTTTGGAGACACGTAACTTTGTCATAACACACATGACGCAAACAATTCGACAGCGCGTATGAATACACAGCGGACTGGTTAAAGTGACATAATTCACTAGTGCAATTGTCGTTTATAATCACTCGAGAAATCAAGGTAAATCACTCATCGGAATGTAATAAATTATTTTATTCTAAAGAATAAAAAATAAAGAAACGCAAGAGAATAATAAAATTTCATATTTCGCTTAAAGGTGATTTAAAAGATAGATTTCCAGTTACATGAAAGAGATAAACGTACTCTGTTGGGTTTGACATTGTGATATTTGAACTTCCTGTTAATCACACTTATATAGTAAACAACTTATATTCAGGTTGATTTCGATTACGCGACTCCTGGCTTCGATGCGGGGGGGGGGGGTAAATTTGACGCGATGTGAATAGCAGCATGCTCTTATCAAACGCCTCAGCGCGCGATGATGGTAAATCGAAAACCAAAGTTGTCAGCTCTCGACCAATCAAAATGCGTGTTTTAGCGACGAATTTTGAACTTGAATTACATTCAAAATCAAATATGTAATGTTCTAAAAATATGTAATGTTCTAAAAAAATTCTGTTCTGGCTTATGATAAAAATATAAATCGACACAGAAAGTTCAGGGATGAGAAACACCACTTTTAATTATAAGTTTACACTTATTTTATTGATTTTATTTATGTACAGCATTGGAATTGTGGCAAGTGGTATCAGCTCGCCCCTCTCCAATTTAGCTCACCCCTCTCCCCGTACAGCCACAACACATAAGCAACACTATCGTGACATGTTATATGTGTGTTATATTCAAGCCACGTTTGATTGTTGATGGTGTTTTATTTTTACAGATCAGGTTCAATACACACGAATATGGCTTACAGAACATTAGTTCAGAGATTAGACAACATAACGGACATCGTACGGTTGGTCGGGGTTGACGTGACTGATATAGTCAACACGCTAGCCTCGCACACGTCTCCCTCTTTAGGTGGCATAGACGTAACTAAAACCATTGACTTGACTGCAGAGATACTCGAAAAATGTAAGTTGCATAACAAAGTTGACTCATTTAATTGATATTGACGAAGAAGGGACACTTTTTTAATGTTAAACTTATTACCTGAATATTTGCCACCAAGGATTATGAATCCTTCTGCGCTTGTATTATCTATTCATTTCTCTTTCGACTGCTAATTTTTCTTGAATACTCTCCAGATGAATAATAGACAATGTATATGTATTATTTTGTAACTGAGTGGGATAATCCATTTTGTATAGAAAGGGGTAAATTCAATTTAAGAGTCTGATTTAAAATTGAACTATATAATTATACTATATGACTGTATTTCGTTATTACAAATATACACACCGTCTGAATGAATTCAGAAGCGTCGATAGTCTTAAGCATTCCAATATATTTCGTATTCGCCACATTCTGACGCAATATGACGTCACCGCCGCCCACATTTAGCATTAAAAGTTACACTCTCATATCATCTGATTCGCTTCCGAGTGTGGGTTCTGCTGTTTCATGTCCCGAATTGTGGTTGTGGTTGGATCCGATGCATGACACTTATATATTTTTAAGTAATGGGATTCCCTGCTGTTTGTTTCAGGAAATCGAACGCGTAGCTTGTTCAATAGTCTGGATTAATTCAGATTTATCTACACATACATAGTTTCATTTGATTCAATTGATTGGACCTGTGTCACAATCCGTACTTTGTTTGCTCAATATGATTCACTTATATAATGCAGAATTACCAATAGCCTGTACTAGTGTACTGTTCATTAATGTTCTGCTTATCGAACAAATGAAAGCGCACAGGGGCGCCGGAAGGGGGTGGGGCAGAGGGGGCAGCTGACCCCCCTGCCCTTGACCAAGGGGGGAGAGCGGGGGCAGGACTTGCCCTTTTTCTGGAGACAGAAAATGCTTTTTGTGTGTTTAATCTCGTGTTTTTATAGCAAATTGTGACTTTTTTGGTCCAAATACCACCAATTTCACAAGGAATATAAATTTTTTGTCAATTTTATCACAAAACGGCCATAAAAACCGACAAATACCATTAAAATAGGGATTTTTGCCACAATGAATTTATGGTTATTTTCCCGAGTTTGCGGAGAAAATGCCCTTTTTTGCGGAAAAGTGCCCTTTTTGTAGGCTCCGCCCCCCTGCCCTTGGGTGCTTCCTGCGCTTTCAGGGGAGTAATATATTTATCCAATTCATATTAATCCTTTTGTGACGGGGGCTGCGCTTGTGCACCATTAACGATCCTATAGCCGTACGCGCCACGGGGTCTAGGAACGCTGCAGCCCTCAAAACATGTTGAAAGCTCAAAATTCGATCAATTTTCGGTCAAATTGAATGGTATTTCAGGAGGAAATTTTGAAAAATTACAGTATTTTTCACATTTCTGCCCAAATTATATATATTTAAGTTTAATTTGAATCTATTTTGTTATATTTATGTGAATGTATACAAGGTATATTCTACAACAACTGTGTTACAACCATGAGTATGTCAAGTAAAACAATTCTGGCAAAATGTCTCAGCGCCCTAAAACTTTTGGGCGCCGTATACAGCTTTGAAAGATCCTGTGCCTGTGCATTATCTTATATACATAATTATCCCATAGGGAGCCTAGCTCGCATATATACGAGAATGCACTGGCTTACAAGGTCAATTTAAATATTGTTAGGCCAATGTATTCTCGTATATATGCGAGGCTCCCTTTGGAAGACTCGCATATATAAGAGAATGCATTGGCACAGGGTTTTTGCAAAATTACAGGAAGCTCCAGTCATGGAAGAGAGCTGGAAAATTACAAAGAACCACCAGGCGCGATATCATATTTCAGGATGTTTTGTAATTTAATATTTGGTTGGGTATCAGTCGTTCGTGTGGATCGAGATTTTCGACATTCCTTACAATGTTGCATGGTGGCATGGCCTTCATCTATGTAATGTTATATGGAACCCCTGTTATATCATTCAAAAAGCCATTACAAATTTCCTTATCTCTCACTAGTTATGAATAGGCGAGTGCTACATATCATACATGGCATCGCGCCAACAAAGTGACTTCGCCGCGTCTTTACATTGATTGAGGCGGATTAATACTATTTCGAAAAGTCGCACATGGCACCAACGCCAGACAATGGAAAAATGATTGCTTTGTTCATTAAAGTTAAATTATTGTCCAACTTCGTTGCGTAAACGAAAATAGACACAAAACAAAGATGCAAGTTGGGGGACTATATTTTTCGTCGTCAGCCCATGCAGAGCGCAATACTGTCTTATACGGCTGTGAGCCTTTTGCAGCTTCTTTTAAGGATTTTGATTCGTTAAAAGGGCATAAAGCTCAATTTATTTGCATGTGATATACAAGATCTTCAACTCGTTTTGTTGGGATATAATATTTTAAGAAACTTGTTTGATAAATTTAATTCACAACTCGTCCACGACTCGTCGTGAATCAAATTTATCAAACTCGTTTGATAATAATCTTATATCCAAACATATCGAGTTGAAGATCCTCTATATTGATAATGATGACTACACGTGCACGTTTTGTAATGAGATAGTTCTCAAGTATCATTGTTCATGATATGTTATAACGGTATTTATGTCGGGCACTTTCCCAATCCAGAACTCAATTTCGTGATAATTTTGAGTTTTAAACTATGCTATTTTATGTCGCCAACGTGAAACACCTGATTTTGCGTATTTGTGGTGTACGAATGCAAAACAACAACGATTGACCTTCTCCACAATAAGTCTAATCACTAACTCGACGTCATATTGGATCCATCCAGCCCCGTGGTTTTAGTGCTACATGTCAAAGAGCTTTTGAATATTCATGACTTCCATATTATACATGGAAATGCTACTACAGATCTGTAGCACTAAAACCACAGAACGGGGCTGGATTTATCCAATATGGCCGCGACTCGGTGACAAGGCGTGTATCTATGGATTGGATCAAACTTTTGTCAACAAACGACCAAAGCTTATTATCTGAACAATTTCCTCAATAAATACGACTCCTTCTGCACTTTTATTATCTGTCGTCTGCTAATATTACCTGTCCGTCCCTCCAAACCAATAATAAACCACTCCAATGTACACTTCTATAAGTGAATGGGAGAATCCATTTAGTGTAGAAGGGGTTAACTAAGAGTAGACTTCCCACACTTTCTTTCATTGAGCCTTCTTCATTATTTATAATTTCATATTTATATTTTACAGATGAGGATATTACCCATTGCGATATTCCTGGTTATTGTCAAGACCCATACACATGTATACTCGCATCCGATGGCTACACCGTTTTTTGGTGTGAGTTTGAATGTGAATTATCATGCAACGATCATGGTTACTGCTACATGGATGAGGAGCAAAATTCAAGGAGATGCAAGTAAGCTCATGTTCTATCCCAGAAACACTTATGTTAAGGTTGCAATCAATTGAAACCAACTTTAAAAAAAACATGAGCAGCTATAGACCAATCGATGTAGAATGTTGGTTTTTGTCGCAGAAAACTTGAACTTCTACATTCAACTAATACTAATAACCATATCCGTCTAGCTATAATTTTACCCATATAATTAACTGAAATAAACAGACATAACTATCAGGCAGCTAGTATTCTCAAAAGAACAATGGCAGACGATGGTTTAATTGCAATATCCATTCACTTATAATTAGCATCTTCTGTATATATAATGCATTTATCGACATATTTTCATCCTCATAATGTGGAAAAAGCCAGCCATGTTTATACCTGAACAGTATATATGAGTTACTTTAAAGATGCATGTATCCACGGCTCCAGACCACAACAACAACAACGACGACAACAACAACGACAACAATGACGACGACTCGAAAACCCTAATTTAGCACAGTTGTTTGTTTTATGAATGTTGATACAAAAATGAGATATATATAAACTGGATCTATATATTTAAAGATGTATAATCCGAATTAACGCTCCCAAATTACGATTTCCTTGGCTTCGAGGGTAAAGAATATTTGATTCGAGTTGGGGATTCCCACCCATCAAAGCTCAGAGTTATCAGATCTCAATGTTTGAAATTTATTATTTTTCACCGCCGATAATTTTAATTGTCTCAGTAAACAGTCGATGAGACGACGATCTAGAAACAAATTGCGGATGAAGATGGATAACTCTAAAATCAAGTGGCTTTTTTATGTCAGATATTTGACAAACCGGCAAAATTTCGTTGAACAAAAGTTTTATAAATAACAGGTTTTGGGCAATTTTATACTATAGTTGACTGTGGAGAGCATTGTTTTTGGGGCAATTATTCGATTCTGATAACTGAAGCGGCATTTCAAAACAAATTTGTTGTTGTTGGAATATGATGATATAGGGACCATCGAATCGGATTGAGCACCTTTAAAAGAAAGTCATGTAGCTATCGAAAAACAAATGACAAAATAATTATTGCTGTCCCTCTAAAATGTCAAATATATGTAAATTAAATGGTTAGAACATTTATTATCACAGTGTCATGTATGTGGCATTTCGCGTTCCAAAAGTGTTATTTTATAGAAGAGAATCTTGTTTAAGAAGAAAGATAGGTTTCTTAATAATTGCCCAAGGAGCACTGAATATAATTTTTAGTATTTTCGTACATTTTTGTCAGGTGTGACACCGATGGATGGTTCACGTACTATGGCGAATCTTGTTCAGACAAGGGTGCTACAGAGGACCTGATACTTGTGATTTGTCTCTGCATAAGCGGATTCTTTGTTCTCGTCATTATTGCCACCGTTGCTATTTTCATCAGGCGAATGCAGACGACAAAGAGAGAAGCTAAATTCTCGAGGTATATATACTGTAGGCCATTATATATTTTGTTTGTAGTTGAAGAATCTAAACCAAGAATTACCCACGACTGCTATAATTATTTTGTCAGGCAGCTTACCAGCAACTTACCAACCTCGGACGAGTTGGTTACTATATAACCTGCCCCAACCGTTCATTTTTAGGCTAAAAATAGGTTGAAATTATACTGATAGTTTGATTTTCAAACCAGTGTGCAATTTTTTATTTTTTTTTATCAAATGTCGAACATGTTATACATTCGATGATGTTCTTAGACTTAATTAGACATCAGTTGGAAAATTTCCGACCTTAGTTCAGAAATTCCAAGAGTCAAAATTTCACCGTCTGCATCGACAAAACTCATTCACGAAATGTATACACATTTAATGCAGACCCCTTCCCGTGGCGCCTGATGCAGACAACCTAAGCAGTGTGACCGCTCTGTCGCTTCCCTCTCGTTTCCCTTCTCGCTCTCTTCCTGGCTCGATCTCTTCTCGGCACCCTCCATCCGTCTCTCTCTCGACATCATTATACTGCCACTATAATACGCGTCTGGTTCGTGAATATTGTGCATTATTACAATAACTCTGTTCCTTTCATAACTTCTCTTCATTCGGCCTTTCTTTCTTTCTTGCTCTCCTTCTCACCCTCCCTCTCCCTCAGTCGCTTTCGAAACTATCAATACATTTATCTCTCTCCGACATGATATTTATAGTCATTCCAGTCCTATATATCCCATCACTTAATGGAGAGGGGCGCGCTACAAAAGGGGAACAAACTTAACTGTCCCCTTTCCCATCACTCCCTTTATGTATACATGCACTATTATATTCACCTTTTTTAATTGATGTTATTTACTTATATTACATGTGTGCTATCAGGAATGAAAACTAAATATGTTTACATGTACACCAAATTCCAACAGCAGGAAAATTAAGCTCGATGTCTCAGTAGGAGAATTCCAACCCAAAGGTGTATATATGGGGTGCAAATGCATCTTGATTTCCCGGAATTGGAACCACTTTATATCATGACCAGATGACCTCATATAATGGCGAAACGACTTTATATAATGACGAGACGACCTCACATAATGGTGAAACCACTTCATATAAAGACAAAACGACCTCGCATATTGATGAAACGACCTCACATAATGGCGAGACTACCTCACATATTCATATAAAGACAAAACGACCTCGCATATTGGTAAAACGACCTCACACAGTGGCGACTTTATCAGGCCAGGCCAGGCCAGGCCAGGCCAGGCACTATATCACGACGAGACGACCTCAGACAATGGCGAAACGACTTGATATCATGACGAGACGACCTGACGTAATGTCGAGACGACGTTATATAATGACGAAACGACTTTATATAATGACGAGACGATCTAATATAATATGGAAACCCCATCATAAGACACGACCTAAGATAATGGTGTAACCACTTTCTATATTGGAGAGGAGACTTCATATAAAGACAAAACGACCTCACATAGTGGCGACTTTATATCATGACGAGACGACCTCAGATAATGGCGAAACGACTTTATATTATGACGAGACGACCTCACATAATGGCCAAACGACTTTATATCATGACGAGACGACCTCACATAATGGCGAAACGATTTTATATCACGACCTAACATAATGGCGAAACACCACATAAGGCAGCTGAGGCGTTCCATATAATATGGATGGATCCAATATGATAACCGCGACAAAGTTATATGACGTATTCTTAATTGTGGGAGCTGCGAGTGACTGCATTATTATATTGTTAGTATAACTGTATACTATTAAAATGTTCCAGTTTGGAGCCCGAAGACGTATCGGTAGCTTACGACCAAGGCAAAGATTTAAAACCAATGATGTCAGAGCTGGAAACCAAAGATTCATACAGCAAAGGATTGAGTGTAGATATGCTAAGAATCGATATTATCCAGGCTCATGCTACTTCATCTCATATAGGGTTTCGTTTGACGGAAATAAATATAAGAATTACGGACCTTGAACGTGAAACCAACTGAAACAAAAATATAGCGAATGAGCTATATATTATTGTGTTGCTATCTCACTACGAATCCCGTCCCTGTATTACTATGCACGATGACTGTTGAGATGATATATAGATAGAACCGCATGAGTGTCTGGATTTTGACGAATTATCGCACGAGATTTGTTGGCGGAGCGATACCTCGAGTGCGGGATGCAGTCCCGCACGAACGAGAGGTATCGCGTTCCGCCAACAAATCGAGTGCGATAATTCGTCAAAATCCAGACACTCATGCGGTTCTATTTTTATTACGTATCTCCGTATCATAGTAAATTGACTCACACTCGTACATCTCCGGACAGAAAATTTGAATTTAATTGAGTTTTAACGGCATTTTAGGGTTAACGGAACAATCAGAAAGGGAGCCGTCCATCCGCGAGTGACATTGAC